>CADCXT010001510.1:0-19142 GCA_902806775.1 Microtus agrestis
TCTGTGTGCATATAAGACTCGTTTCTAGACATGTTGTCTAGAGAATGGAGATCATGGAGAGGCCAGATGGAGGAAGACGAAGTGAGTTCACCACTAGCAGGGACTGGAGAGATTTCTGGATGATGGCTTTGAGACTTCCAGGGCTAGGGCTCAGGAACTGGGAGGTTTCTGGGATGCAATAGGCCTGTCTTGTTTCTCTGAGTTCCTAAAGGGCTAACCCACACCAAAGATTCATTATAGTTGATTTGACAAAGTCGTGAATTGACAAGGAGTGCGGAAGGTGTCAGTGAGGTTTCAATACCAGCACTGCACATCATCCCCCTCCACCATATATCCTTTTCGTTGTGTAGCAATATTAATAGAGAAAGGGGAGTAGTGCTCTGCCAAAATCCGTATTACAGCCATTAGCAGGGTTGAGGCATCAAGTGCTTCAGTCGGTCCTCCTGTGACCCCCCTAAGATTTCTGGCTTCCCAGTTATAAATGACACCCTGGTCTCCAGTTCAGCCTGAGAGCTCTTTAATGGCTAATGTATGAGAGAGTAGGAAGAGACTGCAATTTTTTTCTTTTTTTTCTTCTTCTTTTGTCTTTTTCCTTTCCTTTCTTTCTTTCTTTCTTTCTTTCTCTGTTTTGTTTTTCAAGAAAGTGTTTCTTCTGTATATTGGGCTGTCCTAAAACTCACTCTGTATATCAGGCCATCCTTGTGCTCACAGATATCTGTGTATGAGCAGAGATTAAAAGCATGCACTGACCCCCACACACCACAGCCCGGCCGAGACTGCAATTTCTTGTTATCTCTGAGTGTCCTGGCTGTTAGTTAGTAAGGATGGCTCTGTGTTGTGAATGTTTGTGAATCCAGACTATGTTCTGCCATTCAATGATATGAGTCTGTAGCATCAAGCACCCACCCCTATACTCCCTGAGGTCTCTGAAATCATGGTGCATCCTCTATAGCTCTGAATAAGGCTGGGTCACCTTGTGCAGAGGAAACCAGGTAACTTCTGAGAGACATGCACACCCTTCCTACAGAAAGAAGGGAGGACTGACTGACTAACTAATACCTACAGAGGGGGAAACTCAAGTCTGGTATTTCATAACTTGCTTGGACAAAGAATTATCTGTCAGTCACATCCTGAGGGAAAAATGGAAGGAAGGAAGGACCAGAATTATCTCTCCTTTTGTGTCCTATTTACACTCTTCTCATGCTCTGATGAATATTGTGACTCAAGTTGGCCATGTCCCTTTCCTGTGGCTCTAGATCAAGGAATCAGTTTGTGTGGACATGTGTGTGTGTGTTTTGTGTGTGTGTGTGTGTGTGTGTGTTGCTCCATCTAGGAGAAACACCACAGGAGTTGCATACTGATTGAGAAATTTGAATTTTGGGAAAAGATTTTTCATATCTGTGAGTGGTCTCTCCATAGCCATTCATCTTTCCTTAAACTTGAGTATAGGAATTAATGATCCCTCCCTCCGTCATTCTTCATGGGAATGGGTATCTGCTCTTGCATTGACGGCTCCCCTGGGTGATCCCCAGTTCTAAGCATCTCCAGCCCAACCTATCACATGCTGACCACACATTTGCAAGCTTGGGATATATTTTGCTGAAGTTTTGGGATAAGGAATTTCATCAACTATGGGACTAACTTTGTTCTGACAGGACACACTCACTCACAATCTCTCCTCATTACACCCAGATAGTGTAACAACCTTGTGGTTCCTCCATAATGTGCTTAATTCTGTCAGGGAACTGAAAGCAAGCCAGCCAGCCAGCCAGCCTGGACTATCTTTCCTTGTTTCTCAGTTTGTTCTTATATTCTGTCTCTCTCCCCCAATCTCTTCCTTTAAAATATTTATTTATTTTTATCTTAAGTGCATTTGTGTTTTTACCATGGCTCTCAGGCTCCTGGATTAGAGACTGCTGTGAGCTGCCATGTAGATCCTGGGAATTGCCATGTAGATCCTGGGATGTGCAGTGCTGGTATTGAAATCTCACTGACACCTTCCGCACTCCTTGTCAATTCCCGAATTTGTCAAATCAACTATCGTGAATCTTTGGTGTGGGTTGGCCCTTTAGGAACTCAGAGAAACAAGACAGGCCTATTTCATCCCAGAAACCTCCCAGTTCCTGAGCCCTAGCCCTGGAAGTCTCAAAGCCATCACATCCAGAAATCTCGCCAGTCCCTGCTAGTGGTGAACTCACTTTGTCTTCCTCCCTCTGGCCTCCCCACGATCTCCATTCTCTCAACAACATGTCTAGAAGCGAGTCTTATAGGCACCGAGAGAGTGCGTCTTGAGGGCAGTTGGCATTTCTAGGACACGAGTGACATCACAAAAGTCCGAGAGCTCTCCTGGATACCATAGAATTTCCAGAGAAGGGACTGCTGATGTCGTGAGGCACGGCCATTACCTCCTTGCTAATATTTCTACCAGAACTTACCGACTGACCGACCGGAACCTGAGGCTTCCTTTCCAGGAGTCTCTCCTGTGACACAGAGGGAGCCATTCAGGATCTCCTCCTGCCAAAACCAGAAATTTCTCTCTGATTCATTAAAATCTTTTCACTACTTCCTTCACCGAATGACCAACCCGTCCTCCCTCTCCTGGACATATATTCATCCTCAGTAATATGAGAAATTAGGCCAGGAGGACACGGAGGATGAGAGTTGACTCCTCTGAAGTGAACGAGCACTTAGAGAAGGCTAAACTTAAGGGAACTTGACTCTGAGTGGCAAGAGATGAATAGCTGCTGCCAAAGCACAGGTACAGGCATCATGCTTAGGCACCAACTGGGTGGCTCTCGGTATCCTCCTGCATCATCAGAGCTGTGTGGGAAACTCAGCCCAAAGGAGGGGCCGTGTTCAAAGGGAGGGGGAATTTTCTAGGACAACACTGTTTTCTTTTTCATGTTTTTTTTAACACAGACAAAACTTCACCCAAAATATGTTACAGGGTTGGAGGTCATTAAGTTACTTAGTTAGTCTAATGCAGTTGGGCTTGATTGAGTATAAGGTTGATGGGGAGTGATTTTTGAGAAGATTATGTGCAATCTTCTCATTAAGTCTCATTCTAAAGTGGTCAACTTTAAAATGAACTCCTTAAAATGCAATCTATGGCTAGGAATACACAGTGCATCATTCCTTGCCATATGTAAGAGTGCACCAGCTCTAGATACTTCACTCTGGGGATGCGATACTTCTGCATTATCTTTCCCCAGCCTACTTTCTTAGGATGCAGTTTCATTTTTTTCTTTCTTTCTTTTTTTTTAACACTGCTTATGACTGTAGTTGCAGTCTCATTTTATATATTTATATATATATATATATATATATATATATATTTATCATACATATGCCTCCACCTGACGGGTCAAACATATGGCTCTCTGTGCACTCTGTCTTTTTACTAAAACTAGAAGTGGGTCGACCAGTTATCCGATAAACTGGCCTTAAAACGTTTAGTACCGGAACCATCTCGGGGTGAGTGAGTTTCTGACCCTCGGCTGCAGTCTGGGTCAAGGAACTACTTCCTGCAGGGCCTATACCCCTGCATACTGCCCACCCCTCCTACCGCACCCAGCGTCCATCCAGAACCATCCCCCTCTTCTCTCTCCCTGCCATCTCTGTGCAAATAACATCACCGTGCTAAGCCTGTCTGGGCGCTGGGGCCAAATCCGGAGGGCAGCCTGGCGGGCTCGTATTCCTTTGTCCTCAGTAGCCTGCCTGCAGCAATCCAGGTAGGTGCTTTGTTTAGGAGCTACCCAACCAGCAAGGAGAGCTGATCTCGGCACCAGGAGAACCATCTCAAGGTTAGTGTTTCTGACCCGCGGCTGCAGCCTGGGTCAATGAACTATTTCCTGCAGGGCCTATACCCCTGCATACTGCCCCCCTCCTACCTCACCCAGCGTCCATCCAGAACCATCACCCACTTCTCTCTCTCTGACATCTCTGGGCAAAAAAACATTACCCAGCTCAGCCTGTCTGGGTGCTGGGGCCGAATCTGGAGGGTAGCCAGACGGGTGGGAATTCTTTGCCGCAATAGCCTGCCTGCAGCAAGCAGGGTAGGAGCTTTGTTTATGAGCTACCCAACCAGCCAGGGAGACCTCATCTAGGCACCAGGAGAACCATCAACTGGGGCACCTAGAGAGCCATCATGGGAGAGCACCATCACTTGGAAGGTATATCAGTGTGCAAGGAGAACTGATCCTGTAAAAGAAGATCTTTAGGGGAGCATTCGGAGGAAGAGATGGGCAGGAGCCAATGCAAGAATTCACCCAACAATCTGAAAAACAACATGAAACCACCAAAACCCAGCGACCCCACAACAGGAGGACATGAACATCTTAATCAAGAAGAAGTAGAAAAAATGGAATCTATGAAAGTGATTGACATCCTTAAACAGCATGTAAAAAATTCCCTTATTGTTGAAATAGTAGCGGCGGGGCTGCGTCCCCAACACCCCAGCCGCTTGCACGGCTAGCTTTACCCAAAATAATTACATGGACACTGTATTCTTTTAAGCACTGCTTGGCCCATTATCTTCAACCTCTTAACCCATTTCTAATCATGAGAGTAAGCATCATGAGGTGCGCTTACCGGGAAGATTCTAGCCTACATCCATCTTGGATCGGAGTTTCATCCCTCTGCCTCAGAGAGCAGAGCTATCCCATCTGCCCGCTAGACAGGAGCATGGTGTCTCTCTCTGAGGTGTCTGGCTCTGAGTGGAGCTGCATGCTTTCTGACCTCACTTCCTCTTCCCGCCAGCATTTTCTTCTGTTTACTCCACCCACCTATGTTCTAACCAATGGGGCCAAGCAGTTTATTTATTGCTTAGCCAATGAAATCAACAGATTGATATATGACACTCCCACATCACCTTATGGAAATGGATGAGAAGTATAACAGAATGTTTGAAGAATTAAATAAATCAGTGAATGATACCCTTATAGAAATGGATGAGAAGTATAACAGAAAGGTTGAAGAATTGAATAAATTAATGAATGATACCCTAGGAAACCAAGGAAATACAATCAAACAGATAATGGAAACAGTTCAAGACCTGAAAACTGAAATAGAGACAGGGAAGAAAACACAAACAGAGGGCTGACTGGACATAGAGAATCTAGGTAAATGAATAGAAACTACAGAAACAAGTATAACCAACAGAATACAAGAGATCGAAGAAAGAATCTCAGATGCTGAAGATACCATAGAGAAAATAAACGCACTGATCAAAGAAAACAGCAAATCCAACATGCTCTTATCACAAAACATTCAGGAGATCTGGGACACAATAAAAAGACCAAACCTAAGAACAATTGGAGTCGAAGAAGGAGAAGAAGTGCAGCTCAATGGTCCAGAAAATATATTTAAAAAAATTGTAGAAGAAAACTTTCCCAACCTAAAGAAAGATATACCTATGAAGATTCAAGAAGCATACAGAACACCAAATAGGCTGGATCTAGGAAGAACATCCCCTTGCCACATAATAATCAAAACACAAAGCATACAGAATTAAGAATGAATATTAAGAGCTGCAAAGGAAAAAGGCCAAGTTACTTATAAAGGTATACCTATCAGAATTACACCTGACTTCTCTTTGGAAACCATGAAAGCCAGAAGGTCCTGGATAGATGTACTGCAGAAACTAAGAGACCATGGATGCAAGCCCAGACTACTATACCCAGCCAAGCTTTCGTTCAATATAAATGGAGAAAACAAAATTTTTCAAGATAAAAACAAATTAAAAACAATACGTAGCCACAAATCCAGCCTTACAGAAAGTACTAGAGGGAAAGTCACAAACCAAGGAGTCCAACAATGCCCACAATAACTCAGGTATCTAGAGTCCCTTCACGAGCACAACTCAAAGAAGGGAAACACACAAACTCTAGTACTAGAAAAATGACCGGAATGAACAACCACTGGACATTAATATCACTTAATGTCAATGGACTCAACTCATCTATAAAAAGGCACAGGCTAAGAGATTGGATACGAAAACAGGATCCAACACTCTGCTGTCTACAAGAAACACACCTCAAACACAAAGACAGGCAACTACTCAGAGTAAAGGGCTGGGAAAAGGCTTATCAAGCAAATGGACCTAAGAAACAAGCAGGGGTGGCCATACTAATTTCTAACAAAGTTGATTTCAAACTTAAATCAATCAGAAGAGATGGAGAGGGACATTTTATACTCATAACAGGAACAATTCATCAGGAGGAAGTCTCAATCCTGAATATCTATGCCCCTAATATAAAAGCACCCACGTACGTAAAAGAAACATTACTAAAACTCAAGGCTGCCATCAAACCGCACACACTAATAGTAGGAGACTTCAACACTCCTCTCTCACCAATGGACAGGTCAATCAGACAGAAACTTAACAGAGAAATAAGAGAATTAAAGGAGGTAATGAATCAAATGGACTTAACAGACATCTATAGAACATTCCACCCAAAAAGAAAAGAATATACCTTCTTCTCTGCAGCTCATGGAACCTTCTCGAAAATTGACCACATACTCGGTAACAAAGCAAACTTCCACAGTTACAAAAAAATATGTGTAACCTCCTGCGTCTTATCAGATCACCATGGATTAAAGTTAGAATTCAACAACAATTCTACCACCAGAAAGCCTACAAACTCATGGAAACTGAACAGTCAACTACTGAACCACACATGGATCAAGGAAGAAATAAAGAAAGAAATTAAAGTCTTCCTTGAATTCAATGAAAATAAAGAAACAACCTCCTCAAACTTATGGGACACTATGAAAGCAGTCCTGAGAGGAAAGTTCATAGCACTAAGTGCCCACATAAAGAAAACAGAGAAAGCACACATTGGAGATTTAACAGCCCATCTGAAAGCTCTAGAAAAAAAGAAGCAGACTCTCCTAAGAGGAGTAGAAGAATGGAAATAATCAAACTGAGGGCAGAAATCAATAAAATAGAAACACAGAACACAATCCAAAGAATCAATGAAACAAAAAGCTGGTTCCTGGAGAAAATCAATCAGATTGATAAACCCCTATCCAAACTAATCAAACGGCAGAGAGAGAGTATGCAAATTAATAAGATCAGAAATGAAAAGGGGGACAAAACCACAGACAGAGAGGAAATTCAGAGAATAATTAGATCTTACTACAAAAGCCTGTATGCCAAAAAACTGGAAAATATGGAAGAAATGGCCACATTTTTAGATAAATACCATATACCAAAGCTAAACCAAGACCAGGTGAATGACATAAATAGACCTGTTAGTCGCAAAGACATAGAAACTGTTATCAAAAACCTCCCTACCAAAAAAAGCCCAGGACCAGATGGTTTCAATACGGAATTCGACCAGAACTTCCAAGAAGACCTAATACCTATACTCCTTAATGTATTTCACAATATAGAAGCAGAAGAGTCTGGGTTGGGAAAAAGCCCTTTCTTCTTGTCTGGAGATGGAGTTATTGGTGCCAAAATTATATCATTATATCTTTTGTTTGAGGAACTCCTCACAGTCTTTTCATTAATGATAGACGCAGGGGCCCAATGACGGGAGTTAGTGTGGATCCTCGCCTGAATAGCACACCATACAGAGGTTGTAGAAACCGGCTCAACATGGCATGGTACAGGTATGAGGGCGCTCTCCACATGGCCTAAGACAGGGTGCCCTGTGATCTGCTTACTTTAATCCTGCTAGATGCCTTTTATTTGAGGAGCTCCAAGGACGGGCGACTTATGGCAGGATAATCCCCCAACCTAAGGCAGGGCCCTGGGAACCCTAGGACGCCTAAGGGGGAAAGTAAAAAAGCCTGGTCCCCACTCGACCTAGGAGTCATCGAGCACCCCTCTGTTCCCAGGAGAGGTGGATTGCTTCACCACTCGAGAAGAGGGTCTCTCCTTGTCTCAGTCCCTTCTCCTTTGGTCTGACACCATGGATGACTCTGACTGGTGCTCTCCACGTGATAGCTGCCTGCCTTTGTATGGGAGGGGGGAGGGGATCTGTTGGGAGCCTTTTACCCCTAGAGATCATTGCAGGAACCATCGCCCTGGGGAGACTGCGGGGAACCCCACACCCATGGTTGTGCTGGGAATGGTCCTGTTTCCCCACACCCAGTTGAAGCTGTTAATGGAGAAAAATAAAATAAAATAAAAAAAAGAAACAGAAGAGTCATTGCCAAATTCCTTTTATGAAGCTACAGTTACTCTGATACCAAAAGCATACAAAGACCCAACGAAGAAAGAGAATTACAGGCCAATCTCGCTCATGAACATTGATGCAAAAATCCTCAACAAAATACTGGCAAACCGAATCCAAGAACACATTAGAAAAATTATCCATTATGATCAAGTAGGCTTCATCCCAGAGATGTAGGGCTGGTTCAACATACGAAAATCCATCAATGTAATCCATCATATAAATAAGCTGAAAGAAAAAAAAACATATGATCATTTCATTAGATGCTGAAAAAGCATTTGACAAAATTCAACATGCCTTTATGATAAAAGTCTTGGAAAGATTAGGGATACAAGGGACATACTTAAATATAATAAAAGCTATTTACACCAAGCCGACAGCTAACATCATATTAAATGGAGAGAAACTCAAAGCCATCCCACTGAAATCAGGAACACAACAAGGCTGTCCACTCTCTCCATACCTCTTCAATATAGTGCTTGAAGTGTTAGCAATAGCAATAAGACAACACAAGGGGATCAAGGGGATTCGAATTAGCAAGGAAGAAGTTAAACTTTCGTTATTTGCAGATGATATGATAGTGTACATAAGCGACCCCAAAATCTCCACCAAAGAACTCCTACAGCTGATAAACACGTTTAGTAATGTGGCAGGATACAAGATCAACTCCAAAAAATCAGTTGTCCTCCTTTACACAAAGGATATGGAAACAGAGAGGGAAATCAGAGATGCATCACTTTTCACGATAGCGACAAACAGCACAAAATACATTGGGGTAACTCTAAGCAAGGAAGTGAAAGATCTATTTGACAACAACTTTAAGGCATTGAAGAAAGAAATTGAAGAGGATACCAGAAAATGGAAGGACCTCCCTTGCTCTTGGATTGGGAGTATCAACATAGTAAAAATGGCAATTCTTTCAAAGGCAATTTTATAGATTCAATGCAGTCCCAATCAAGGTCCCATCAAAATTCTTCACAGATCTTGAGAGGACAATAATCAACTTTATATGGAAAAACAATAAACCCAGGATAGCCAAAACAATCTTATACAATGAAGGAACTTCTGGAAGGCATTACCATCCCTGACTTCAAACTCTATTACAGAGCTACAGTAATGAAAACAGTATGGAACTGGCATAAAAACAGAGAAGTCGATCAATGGAATCGTACAGAAAACCCGGATTTTAACCCACAAACCTATGAACACCTCATTTTTGATAAAGGAGCTAAAAGCATACAATGGAAGAAAGAAAGCATCTTCAACAAATGGTGCTGGCACAATTGGATGTCAACCTGTAGAAGAATGAAAATAGACCCATATCTCTCACCATGCACAAAACTCAAGTCCAAATGGATCAAAGACCACAATATTAATCTGAACACACTGAACCTGATAGAAGAGAAAGTGGGAAGTACCCTACAACAGTTGGGCACAGGAGATCACTTCCTATGTATAACCCCAGCAGCACAGACATTAAGGGAAACATTGAATAAATGGGACCTCCTGAAACTGAGAAGCTTCTGTAAAGCAAAGGACACTGTCACTAAGAAAAAAAGGCAATCTACTGACTGGGAGAAGATCTTCACCAACCCAGCAACAGACAAAGGCCTGATCTCCAAAATATATAAAGAACTCAAGAAACTAGACTTTAAAACGCTAAATAACCCAATTAAAAATTGGGGCACTGAACTGAACAGAGAATTCTCAACAGAAGAATTCCAAATGGCCAAAAGACACTTAAGGTCATGCTCAACCTCCTTAGCGATCAGGGAAATGCAAATCAAAACAACTTTGAGATATCATCTTACGCCTGTCAGAATGGCTAAAATCAAAAACACCAATGATAGTCTTTGCTGGAGAGGTTGTGGAGGAAGGGGTACCCTCATCTATTGTTGGTGGGAATGCAAACTTGTGCAACCACTTTGGAAATCAGTGTGGCGGTTTCTCAGTAAATTCGGGATCAACCTACCCCTGGACACAGCAATACCACTCCTGGGAATATACCCAAGAGATACCCTATCATATAACAAAAGCATTTGTTCAACTATATTCATAGCAGCATTATTTGTTATAGCCAGAACCTGGAAACAACCTAGATGTCCTTCAATGGAAGAATGGATGAAGAAAGTGTGGAATATTTACATATTGGAGTACTACTCAGCTGTAAAAAACAATGACTTCTCGAATTTTGCATGCAAATGGATGGATATAGAAAACACTGAGTGAGGTATCCCAGACCCAAAAAGAGGAACATGGGATGTACTCACTCTTAATTGGTTTCTAGTCCCAAATAATGGTCATTGAGTCTATATTCTGTGATCCTAAAGAAGCTCAATAAGAAGGTGAACCCCAAAAAAAACATAGTTATTATCCCGAATACGGGAAATAGACAAGATTGCCGGGCAAAAATTGGGAACTTGGGGGTGGGGTGCGATGGGGGTAAGGGGAGCTGGGGAGAGAAAAGTAAGAAGGGGAGAATAGGGGGAGGATGGGGAAACGGGATGATTGGAAGAAAGGAAGTTTGGATAGAGGTGCAGGGAATCACATAACTTAATTAAGGAGTCATCTAAGGGATGGCAAGAGACTTGAACATAGAGGGGCTCCCAGTTACCCAGGGCGATATCTCTAGGTAGCTCCTTGAGCATCTGTGTATAGGGAACCTGAAATGACCCTATCCTATTGCCATACTGGTGAATATCTTGCATATCACCATAGAACCTTCATCTGGAGATGGATGGAGATAGACACAGAGACCCACACTGGAGCATCAGCCTGAGCTCTCAAGGTCCCAATGGGGAACAGAATTAGGGAGAACATGAGCAAGGAATTCGGGACCAAGAGGTGCGCACCCACCCACTGAGACAGTGAGGCTGTTCTAGTGGGAGCTCACCAAGGCCAGCTGGACTGTGACTGAAAAAGCATGGGATAAAACTGGACTCTTTGAACATGGCAGACAGTGAGGGCTGCTGAGAAGCCAAAGACAGTGGCATGGGGTTTTGATCCTACTCCATGATCTGGCTTTGTGGGAGCATAGCCAGTTTGGATGTTCACCTTCCTAGAACAGGATGGAGGGGCAAGGACCTGGGACTTTCCACATGGCAGGGAACTCTGACGGCTCTTCGGACTGGAGAGGAAGGAGGAGAGGAGTGGGGTGAGGAGGAGAAAAGTAGGAGGAGGGGGAGGGAAATGGGACGCTGGGAAGAGGTGGGAATTTCTTTTTTTTCTTCTTTCAATAAAAAAAATGCTAAGTACCCAGGTCGACCAGTTAGCCTCGTGAACGTGGGTCGACCAGTTGTCTTTTTCCATGTCTTGATTGACTAATGTCATTTTTAAATGTGTTTGTCGGTTTGTTTATCTGCTGTTCCTTTCTCTATCCCAACCCGCCCTACTCACTCTTTTTATTTTTTATCTATCTACTATCTATCTATCTATCTATCTATCTATCTATCTATCTATCTATCTATCTATCCATCTATCTTTCAATCTATCTATCTATCTATCCATCCATCCATCCATCCAGATGGGAGGAGGTGAGAGGAAGGTGCCCAGTGGTCATCCAGGGGTAAATAAATAGGGGTGGGAATAAATAGCTGAATATTAATTCATCCGAATAATATTAAAACTGTTCAAGTCGAAAACAATTGTTTTCTTTTCTGTTTGCCAAGAGATCTGACTGACTGGAACTTGGAAAGAAGAATGCCCTGATGGACAAAGACCACCCTCCTGCTTTTGTTGGGGTGGCTGTGTGAACGTGGTTCGGTCGAACAGTTTCCATGTTTTGTCTTTTATGGATTGAATTGATGTGTCTCATTTTTCTATGATTTCTTGTGTATTTCTTTGCTTCCTTACTTATCTATTTACGTACTTCTTTAAAAAATGACCCACCTAGTTATTTACTTACTTTTTCGTACATTCCTTACTTCACTTCCTTATCTTCTTTCATATATCTGTTTTTCTGCTCATTTATTTACTTATTGAATATTCCAATTATTACTAATTTTTATTCATTTTTTCGTTCTTTGTCTATTTTTATGTAGGTATTTACTTACTTTCTTAATTTTTTTTTACTTTTTAAAATGTTTTTCTTTCTTTGGAAATGTGGATCACTTATTTCCTTCCTTCCTTCTTTCCTTCGTTCTTTCCTTCTTTCTTTCTGTCTCCTAACTGTCACTGGCTATCTCAATGGTTCTGGGTGAGTGTCAGCAAAGCAGCTCCTGAAATGGAATTTGATGAAGGGATAGATAGATAGATAGATAGATAGATAGATAGATAGATAGATAGATAGGATGCACACACACTCGCACACATACACACAGACACACATATGCACGCATGTGCATGACATGTACAGATGGGGGGGTTCCAATATTTTCAGAGGAAGGTGCTCACTGTCTCATAATAAATGTGCTGATAAATAAGGCTGAAAATAGCTGAATCATTAAAAGTCTACAAAAAAATAAAAAGCAATTCCATTTCTCTCTCTCTCTCTCTCTCTCTCTCTCTCTCTCTCTCTCACCATATACAAGCACATCTGAACTGACTGCAACACAAAAAAGAAGAAGAAATACAGAAGGAAGATATCCATGCTGGACAAGATCTGATCTGAGATATCCCTGCTGGACAGGATCTGATCTGAGATGAGCATAAATTCATCGAATGGCTTTCAACAGCATTTCACTGAGAAGAGATTCCACATTTTATGCTGTATAGTTAGTTAGTTAGTTAGTTAGTTAGTTAGTTGGATTAAAGGGGGTGTCCTGTGAACTGGGGTGAGGTGTGGCTTCTCAGATCAAGTTATGTCAGGGAGGGTCTGAGGCGTGTCCCATTGGCCTTGACAATAGGCACAAATCAGATGTTCATGTCAGGGGCTGAGAGTTCCTCAAAGAGAATGAATGGAGACCTTGCTCACCTAAAAAACGCCTGACCTTGGAAAAGGACTTGTGGAAAGCAGGCACATGAAACTGTGGTTTCACATCTTACCTGAAAGCTCCCTATCAGAAGGGAAAGTCACCGTGATATCTTACTCTTTGCCCAAGGATACACTACCATTCTGATCATTCTTACTGAATTAAGTCTTCTACTGCAAATAAATAAATAATAGAAGACTTAATTCAGTAAGTCTTCTACTTAATGAATTACCTAAGAGTGAGTAAGTAAGTAAGCAAATATGTGAATGGATGAACAAACAAATAAATACAAGGTTCGCTGACTTTTGTTTTCATAATGTCTCTCTCTCTCTCACACACACACACACACACACACACACACACAAACAAACGAAAACTAAATATACAATAATAGGAAGCATAACTCCTTTACTCAGGGGGCAGAGTGAAATCTGAAAGTTTTCCAGGCAGGGCTATATAGAGAGATGTTCCATGTCGGGCTGCAGAGATAGTTTAGGTTCAATTCCCAGCATATACATGGCAGCTCACAGCTGTCTGTAATCCAGGAGCCTGAGAGCCATGGCAAAAACACAAATGCACATAAGATAAAAATAAATAAATTTTTTAAAGGAAGAGATTGCGGGAGAGAGAGAGAGAATATAAAAACAAACTGAGAAACAAGGAAAGATAGTGCTGGCTGGCTGGCTTGCTTTCAGTTCCCTGACAGAAATAAGCACATTATGGAGGAACCACAAAGTTGTTACACTATGTGTGTGTAATTAGGAGAGTTTGTGAGTGAGTGTGTCCTGTCAGAACAAAGTTATTCCCAAAGTTAATGAAATTCATTATCCCAAAACTTCAGCAGAATATATCCCAAGCTTGCAAATGTTTGGTCAGCATGTGACAGGTTGGGCTGGAGATGCTGAGAACTGGGGTTCACCCAGGGGAGCCCTCAATGCAAGAGCAGACACTCATTCCCGTGAAGAGTGAAGGAGGGAGGGAGGAAAGGAGGGAGGGAGGGATCATTCATTCCTATACTCAAGTTTAAGGAAAGATGAATGGATATGGAGAGACCACTCACATATATGAAAAATCTTTTCCTAAAAATCAAATTTCTCAATCAGTATGCAACTGCTGTGGTGCTTCTCTTAGATAGAGCAACACACACACACACACACACACACAGACACACACAAACTGATTCCTTGATCTAGAGCCACAGGAAGGGGACACGACCAACTTGAATCACAATATTCATCAGAGCATGAGAAGAGTGTAAAAAGGACACAAAAGGAGAGATTATTCTTGTCCTTCTTTCCTTCCTTCCTTCCTTCCCTCAGGAAGTGACTGACAGATGAGACTTTGTCCAAGCACGTTATGAAATACCAGCCTTGAGTTTCCCCCTTTGTAGGTATTAGTTAGTCATTCAGTCCTCCCTTCTTTCTGTAGGAAGGTTGTTCATGTCTCTCAGTAGTTACCTGTTTTCCTCTGCACAAGGTGACCCAGGGGAAAGCTTTCTAAGCCTTATTCAGAGCTATAGAGGATGCACCTCAGGGAGTATAGAAATTGCAGTCTCGGCCGGGCTGTGGTGTGTGGGGGTCGGTGCATGCCTTTAATCTCTGCGCACACACATATCTCTGTGAGCTCAAGGATGGCCTGATTTACAGAGTTCTTGTATGAGCGGCTGCTGGGCTGCATCCCTAGCACCTGGCCGCCCTAGTGGTATACTTGTGCCCCGAAATAATTACACGGAAACTGTATTCTTTTAAACACTGACTGGCCCATATTTGGCTAGCTCTTATCAGCTAACTCTCGCATCTGGACTAGCCCATTCTTTTTAATGTGTGCAGCACCCAAATGCGTGCTTACCGGGGAGATTCTATCCTGCGTCTGCCTGGCATGGGAACATCATGGTGACTCCTCGACTCAGCTTCCTTCTCCCAGAATCCTATTCTGTTTTCTCCACCCACCTAAGGGTGGACCTATCTAATGGGCCAGGCAGTTTCTTTATTAATAAGAAATCATTCCCACATCATTTCCCCTTTTTCTGTTCAAACAAAAAGGAAAGGCTTTAACTTCAACATAGTAAAATTACATATAACAAAAAAGTTATCAAGTAAGAATTACAGTTACAATATCTACTTTATCTTTTATCATAAGTAAGGAAAACTATAACTATCCATTCTTCAACTCCATCAAAGACTCCAGATGGATATAAAACTACCTAAGTAAACAAGAAATCAAACGCTCTAGAAATGACAGAGACATCTCGCTGTCTGGACAGTCACCCAAAGTTCTTTTGTACCTATGGGGCATCTAGCTTCAGCCTTCAGGCCCACAGTATCCAGCAGACATTTCCATGAAGCAGGAAATTTCAAAGACAGTTCAGTCACTTTCTTCTGTGTCCTGCAGAATGTCTTGTAGACTTTTTCATGAATCAGGAACCCCGAAAGACCATCTCACTTTTAGGCAAATTCAGCAGTCCTCTCTCTGCGGGTTTTTTGTGTCCAGTTTATGCATCAGTCCAGGCAAGAACAGTTTCTTGCCCAAATGGCTATCCAACTCCATAAGAATCCTCTTTGATGCCCATCTTCCTCTCGAAGTAGATTGGTGCTGCCAGGAGCAGACGTGTCTCATGGTCATGAAAAAGCCTAAGTTATTAAAACATTTAAATGCCATATTCTGCAGTCTTTGAAAGATATGAAGAATGTATTATCTGATATATATCTATGCACATCTAAAAAATCTAACTAACATGACTACAAGCTTTACCATTATTGATGATTATCCATTAACAACCTATATATGTTACATTTTAAAATGAACTGTACAATCACAATACTTAATCAAGATCAGAAATACATATACATGTAACAAAATTGACCTTAAAATCCATCATATGTGTTATGAACATAGGTGGGCGAGAAAATGCGAGGAGGAAGAGGAAGTGAGGTCAGAAAGCATGCAGCTCCGCCAAAGCCCGGACGCCCCAGAAGAGGAAGCTGCCTTCTGCCTGCCGGCAGGGAAGAAAGGCAGGGTGGGGGGCTCCCTCAAAAAAACCCCCCCCAGATAGATGTTGGGCAAAAATTTTTCCCAACCCGCACCCCATGGGGCTAATAACAATATTAGAATTGGGTTAGGCCAGGGGGAGGGGAAATAAGAAAAAAGAGACAAAATAAAAAAAGAAAAAAACAATAAAAAAAATAAAAAATATATATAAATATTACTTAGGTAGCTAACCGGGGGGGGGGGGGGAGAGGTGGGGGGGCCCCCCCCCCCCAATAAATTCCAAACCCAGCCCAACAAAAACCCAAAAAAAAACAAACCACAAAAAACCAAAAAAAGCACAAAAAAAAAAAAAAAAAAAAACGTGAACTATTTGTATCATTTTTTTTTGCTAGCCTGTTTTTACTACTCTCACTATTTAACCAAACAGCGCCCACCACTAGAAAAGCACCCTCACTCAGCATCAGAAGCCAAACCCTCCAACACAAGTAAGGAAACCCCCAAAAAAAAAAAAAAAAGAACGGGGGAAAAAAAGTTTTCATGGTTTCCGGTAAAAAAAAAAAGAACAAAAAAAATGCATTTAAAAATGGCGGCCCTGTCCGAAGTAAAACTCAAACCTCCAAACCGGCTGGCAAGGGGGGGTAAAACCCTGAAGGAAAACAGTCAAGGACCTGAAAACACTTTAAAGCCTTGAAAAAAAGGGGTAATAGGGGAACCTCAAACAAAAAAAAAAAAACCAAAAAAGGAAGGAAGGAAAGAAAAGAAACGAAAAAGGGAGGGGAAAAAGCCAAGTAAATATACTGAGAAAGATTGATAAATAAAAAAAAAAAAAAATAAAAAAAAAAAAAAGAATAAAAAAAAGAAAAAAAAAAAAAAAAAAAAAAAATAAAAAAATAAAAAAAAAAAAAAAAAAAAATAAAAAAAAAAAAAAAAAAAAAAAAAAAAAAAAAAAAAAAAAAAAAAAAGAAAAAAAAAAGACTTTAAAACCAAAGTTTGGGAGAAAGGAGGAGAAAAGAAAGTTAGACCGACAAGGGGCGAAAGACAAATTTAAAACCCAAGAAAAGAAAAAAAAAAAAAAAAAAAACAATAAAAAAAAAACGGAAAGAAAAAACTTTAAAACAAATGCCTGTGAGGGCAAAGAAAAAAGAGAAAAAAAGAAACGAAAAGACAGCCCCCCAAGGAAAACAAGGTCCAAAGAAAAATAAAAAAAAAAAAAAAAAAAAAAAAAAAAAAAAAAAAAAAAAAAAAAAAAAAAGAAAAAAAAAAAAAAAAAAAAAAAAAAAAAAAGAAAAAAAAAAAAAAAAAAAAAAAAAAAAATAATACTCTAAAATAAAAATTTGAATGCTGAGGAAGGAGCAAAAGCTACTAAAAGATATTTGTTTATAAATGCTGCTGAACTAATTCAACATAGATATTTTGGAAATGCCTTGACTTTGCAATTTGGATCTAAGGACATGATACTTTGGAAAGGAGTTTCTTGTTTTGTTTTCACAGAGGAAGAGACCCTGTTCATTTCTTCTATCCGAATATGGTATGATGGACCACGCCTCCTGAAGGGTTGCTGTGAACATCTTCAGAAAATTGCTTCGCTCAACTGCCAACTGAGATGAAACTAGCACACAGGTTATACCATGAAAGACCTAATTATTGACGCCCCCATTCAGCAGGAAGCAGTTTGGAGAGAAAAAACTGCGCCCATGTTCCCAAATATGGTTTATAGATGTTCTTTTACATTTAAGGGGGGGATATGATATATGTATGAATAATTTGCATTGATATGGATTTGCTTTAGTGATTTAAATTTAAGGTCAATTTTTGTTATATGTATAGGAATTTCTGATATTGATTAAGGTATTGTGATTGTGTAGTTCATTTAAAAATGTAATGTATATAGGTTGTTAATAGATAATCATAATAGTCAAGTTTGTAGTCATGTTAGTTAAGATTTTCTAGATGTGCATAGATAAATTTTAGATAGACATTCTTCATATCTTTCAAAGATTATAGAATACGGCATTTTAAATGTTTTAATAACTTAGGACTTTTCATGACAATGAGACACTCTGCTCCTGGCAGCACCAATCTGCTTTGAGAGGAAGATGGGCATCGAAGAGGATTCTAATGGAGTTTGATAGCCATTTGGGCAAGAAACTGCTCTTGCCTGAACTATTGCATAAACTGGACACAGAGAACCTGCAGAGAGAGGACTACTGAACTTGCCTAAAGGTGAGATGATCTTTCGGGGTTCCTGATTCATGAAGGAGTCTGCAAGACATTCTTCAGGACAAGCAGATAGTGACTGCCTTTGAAATTTCCTGCTTTGTGGAATGTCTGCTAAAAACTATGGGCCTGTAGGCCGAAGATGGATGCCCCAACGGTACAGAGGAACTTTGGGTGACTGTCCAGGCAGCGAGATGTCTCTGTCATTTCTAGAGTTTTGAAAATTGTTCACTTTTTATTTGCTATGTTACAGTTAAAGCCTTTCCTTTTGTTTAAACAGAAAAACGGGAAGTGATGTGGGAGTGTCATATCAATCTGTTGATTTCATTGGATAAGCAATAAATAAACTGCTTGGTCCCGGTTGGTTAGAACATAGGTGGGTGGAGTAAACAGAAGAAAATGCGAGGAGGAAGAGGAAGTGAGGTCAGAAAGCATGCAGCTCCGCTCAGAGCCAGACGCCTCAGAGAGAGATGCCATGCTCCTGTCTAGCGGGCAGACAGGATAGCTCTGCTGAGGCTCTCTCGATGAAACTCCGGCCCAAGATGGATGTTGGCTAAAATCTTCCCGGTAAGCGCACCTCATGGTGCTACTAACATGATTAGAAATGGGTTAGTCCAGGTGCGAGGAGTTAGCCTAGAAGAGTCATGATAGAAATGGGCCAAGCAGTGCTTAAAAGAATACAGTGTCTATGTAATTATTTCGGGTAAAGCTAACCGGGTGGGCGGCTGGGGTGTTGGGGAGGCAGCCCCGCCGCTGCTATTTCAACAATAAACCATATTTGGGAACAGGCGCACAGTTTTTTCTCTCCAAACTGCTTCCTGCTGAATGGGGGCGTCATTAATTA
>CADCXT010001512.1:0-290000 GCA_902806775.1 Microtus agrestis
AGAGAAAGCTCTAAAACAGAATGTGATTGAAGCCTGGGGGGTCATAGGGTTTCACTACAGGAGCCTGAGGTGGTCCTCTATCCAGAATGCCTATGGGAATATGGCCATGACCTCCATCTGCTGGGAATGCTGATAGCAACTCTGTAATCCATTGTCAATATAAGTCCCTCATCTATGTCTATGTTCCCTTCCCTGGGAGAGTCTGTTTCCAATGACTACCTTGTGGGGGAGCAAAAAAGGCCAACCTCATTTCAGCTCTGGAAAATTTCCAAAGTCCTCATCCTAGCTTCAGATCTGCCTGAACACTGATGAACCCCACTGAGACTGTGTCATGAACACATCTCTGTTTGTTAAGCCTGCTGTTCTCTATCCCTTTGTCCTGGATTTGGCTCAAGAATGAACTTAATAAAGCTCCTCCACTTGCTCCATCTATAGACAACAGTGTCAAGGATCCGGGACCCTGAGGTTTCATGATTCTTTTGTGAATCCTAGGAAATATATCTTCTTCTTGTGCTTGCAGGCTGGACCTGGCCCCTCTCAGTGACCCAGTAATTATGGAGCTCAGGGCCCTGGAGGCAGAGAATCCACAGCTGATAATCCACAGCAGATGGTAGGAGTGGACACAGACCTGGTCAACTCAGCCTCTATGTGGCTGGTCCACGACTGAGGTGGGACAGATATCCTGAGGTGATGGGAAAGAGAAACAGAGTCAAGAAGAAACCAGAAACCATAGAAACCAATGTGAGGAAGGGTTCTGTGTGGTGGGGAGTTTTCATTTAGCTTTTAGCAAAAATAGAATTATATAACACGCCTACATAATTTTTTTGGTCAGAAAAAAAGAATGTGAAAGGTGAGTTAGTGGTGAGTCCTCTGTGCACAGCAAGTATGACAATGGTAGGCACCAGTAAACCTAAACACTGGAACAAGGAAAACAGAAACTACACTTACAAAAGATACAGAAATTCTCAGGGAACAAAAGCCACCATGGGTATCACTGTCCCAATCCTAAAACTCAGACTCACACACAGGAGTGTATGAATGTCCACACACACACACACACACACACACACACATTGCACTATGGGATATAGAGCCTCAGGGCTGGAAAGTCATTTCCACCCCAGGGGCTGTGTTGAAGCCCCATGCTCTTCCAGTTTAGTCAATTTCATTTCATGACCTTGAATTCCATCTGTGCTCAAGTTCCTACTGCCATGCCACATGTGACGGGGGGTCTCTACATAGGATAACGATCCATTCATTGAACAAACATTTGTGCAAGACCCGCTGTGCATCATTCACTGTTTGGGGATCTGAGGGAACAGGATAACAAGGCAGACAGGTTCAATATTCATTATCTCAGTCCAGCAATGGGGGATACTTGATTCCCCACAGTTCAAAAAAATTGTACTGGGAACCCTATGAGTGCAGAAGTGGTCTGTCTGACTTCATCCAAAGCTGAGATGAGCTAAGGTGAGCTCTGAAAGATGAGAGTTGTGGGGTTGATAGGAGAAGAAAGTTCCAGGAAGAAACATGGGATAGGGAAGCAGAGAGTGAGCAGTTCCAATGAGGGACAGAAACCATGTGTGGATACCATCAGCTCTGCCTCAACATTACCTGAACCCTCCACAGAAATGCAAGTTTTCAGGGCACACTCCATCCATGATAACTCAGAATCTCAGATGGAACAGCTTTCTTCCGTGAGCTTTCTGATTTAGCAGCCTGTCCAGGTGACACTTTAAAGCAGGGATTTGAAAGCCACTGGTCTAGATTTGAGCAGGAAAGGGTGACATAGGAAGGCCTGGAGGGGGACAGGGGCCACAGCAAGAACTATGAACCACCCTAAGAACCTACTGCTACTCCCCAAGAAAGGAATTAAGAGTCGTTTCAGCACCTTGGTCATGATGGAGTATCCTCACCCTTTATTTATGGTCAGCTTCTATGTAGAAAATGAACTAGAAGGGACCAGATCAGAAGCAGGGACACCTGACAAAGGATGCTGCAGAGGATAGGAACCATGTTCACTTCATTTAGGGACAAGGGTGGAGTCTGTGGAGGGCAGGGGGGTTGTGAACAGAAAGTAGAGGGATTTAGAGGGTACTATCTAGGTGCTTAGCATTCAAGGTGAGTGATTGTTTGTTTTATGTGGCTATAACGCAATGTCTGACACCGGATGATTAACATGAAGAATTGAGATTATTTCTTCCAGTTCTGGATACAGGAAGAGCCAGGGCATGGACCCTGCATCTAAAGAATCCTTCTTCCTGTTCCCTCTGATTGTGCAGCTTGGAGGGCTGAGAGTGAGAGACCAAGGTGGCTTTTGTGACAAGTCCTGTCAGGGCACAGGAGTCTACTCCTGTGATGATGTCATTAACCCCTTCATGACAGCAGAGCATTCGTGACCTCCTTGTGTCTTATCCTTCATCTTGTCACATTGTGATACTGGGGATTAACTTTCTAATGAATAAACACTGGGGAACACACTCAAAGCAAAGGAGTAGTTGAGATGATCCTGTTCTAGCACCATGGATGCCTTGGAGGATGGAGACTTTATAGAGTTCTGGCCCAGAGAAAAATCATGGAACTGAGTTCAAATTCAGATGAGTTGGATTTTATGTTAGGATATTGTGTACACAGCCCTGGTTTTCATGGTTTCTCCTGACATCTGAGTTAAAGAACATATCTATATGTAGGAAACCACATGTGATGATCCCTACTAAGAACCCGGAAGGAAAAGGAATGGGTAACAGAGTGACCTCATTCAAGCAACAGAGACCACAATCAGGTACGTGAAGGGTTCAGACCCAGAGCATCATGATTACCAAATGAAGGAGCATCTGTGGGAGGATGGCATCATTCCTTTCTTTATTTTTTAGAATTTAATACACAAGTATTATATTTACATCATTTCCAGCCCTAATTCTGTCTGCTTCAACAATTCCTATTCCCCACCAACAAAGTCTGTCTCAAATTCATAAGCTGTTCTTAAGTATTATTGTTAATTACACGTATATTTACACATATATGCATATGTATTTATAAGTACAACTTGATGAATCCATTTAGTGTTGGTCATTTGTATGTTTTAGGTTGACATTTGAAACTAGATAGCCTTTTAGGAACCTATTCCTTAAGAAGACTGATTTTATCCCTCTCCTACCAGCTATTAATTGTTTGTAGGTTTTCTTTTATTAAACTATCTTTTCTCATTTTACATGCCAAAATTCATTTCCCACTCCCTCCCCTCCTCCTTCTCCCTGCACCTTCCCCATCCTACTCCCCATTCCACCCTCCATCCACTCCTCAGAGAGGATAAGCCTTCCCATAAGAAGTCAACAAAATCTAGCACATTGCTTTGAGGCAGGACCAAGGCCCTTCCCACTATATCTAGACTGAGCAAGGTATCCCTCCAGGGAGAATGGGTTTCAAAGAGTCAGAACACCCTGTAGAAATAAATCCTGGTCTCACTGCCAGTGGCCCCACAGTCTGCCCCAGCCATACAACTGTTACCCACATTCAGAGGGTCTATGCTGTATCCCTTGCTGTAAGGCCTTAGTTGGAAGGCTTATTATTAGCTCAGGTAAGTTACGTAAGAGGGTATCCTCATCAGGGTCTTGTTCTCTTTGCTCATATTCTCAATTCTCCTTCTTTTCGACTGGATTTTGGGAGCTCAGCCCAATGCTCTGATGTGATTTATTGCATCTGCTTCCATCTGTTGCTGGATGTAGGTTCTATGATGACATTTAAGATAGTCATCAGTCTGACTACAGGGCAAGGCCAGTTCAGGCACCCTCTCCACTATTGGTTGGGGACTTAGCTGGGGTCATCCTTATAAATTCTTGGGAATTTCTCTAGTGCAAGGACTGTTCATAGCAGAATTATTCATAATAGTCTCATAATAGTCAGAACCTAGAATTAACCTTCAACTTAAGAATTGATAAAGAAAATGTGGTATATTTAAACAGTGGAGAACTACTCAGAGGTTAAAAGAAAAAAAAAAACCAATGCCCTCTTGAAATTTGCATGCAAGTGGATGGAACTAGAAAAACTGCCCTGAGTGAGGTAACCCAGATCCAGAAAGATGAACATGGTGTGTAACCACTCATAGGTATTTACTAGCAGTAAAGCAAAGGATATGAACCTATAGTTTAAGACCCCAGAGAAGCTAAGTAACAAGAAGAACCCTAAGAGAAACATACATAAGTTCCCCCTGGGAAGGGGAAATAGACAAGATCTCCTGACAAAATTGGGAGCATGGGGTGTGGGGAAAAGGGAAAGTAGAAGGGGAGTGGGAGGGGAAAAGGGAGTGGGAAGAAGAGCTAGAAAAAATGGGATGATCAAGATGGGGGAGGGACAGAGACAGAGAACAAGGAAAGAGACATCTTGATTGAGGGAGCCATTATGGGGCTAGCAAGAATGCTTATAGATTTTCATTTAGGAGTGGGGCATTATGAGATCTCCCCATTCACATTAGCCTGTCAGCTAGTTCTGTCACTGTGAAGATCTTGTTGAGGCAGAGATATTGCTGAGATTTCATTGGTGGATTGTCCCAGTCATATACAAAACAAAAACAAAAAAAAATATCTGCAACAGATGCTGTGGAGGAAGTCGTCATTTGTATTCCTGTCTTTGACATGGAACCGTACAGGCTCTCCAATAAGAGCACCACCCCTCGCAAGACATTCCACACTTAGAAACCAGAGGGAATACTATTTGCTTCTTTCCCAGACTTTGTGGGCTGCTATGCCCCATTTGCAAGTCTGTGACTTGCATTCGGCTCTATACTAGAGCTCTGTGTCTCATTCCTAGCTGTTATGGCCTGCGACTCATCTCCCTATCCCTGCTCACCATATTATGAGCTATCTTCTTTTATTTTTTATCATACCACGTGAGACACACTAGAAAAATCAACACTTATGGACCAATAAGAAAGAAACAATGCAGCTGGCATGGAGGCAGGTATTATGGTGGGATAGTTGCTTAAGAAGCACAGAGGAAAGACATACACACACACACATAGTTTATTATAAATAATATATATTAATATATTCATTTATATGTAAATGAAAAGCATGCAGATAGCCTGATGAGCAGTGATAAAATCTTCAGGCACGCCTCCCGCTAATACCTAGGCGAGAGAACCTGGAAAAGAGTTCAGTCATGGTCCAGCAATGGGAAAAGCTGGGGAGATGAGTCTGAACAACACAGACTGACCTCTGTCTGGACTTTTCGAGAGGAATGGTGTTCATCATTTACACTACTAATGTACTTTTACCCATCTTCCCCTGCCTCTCCAGATCACAAACACATGGAACCACAGGGTACTGAAGATGACTTCTGGGGCCCTACAGGACCTGTGGCTACAGAGGTGATTGACAGAGAAAGGAATCTGTACAGGTGAGTGAGCTCTGCCTAGAAAAGGGTGACTTTCACAATACACTTTCCACACTTTAAAAACTATTTACATTCCTCCTTTGTCATCACTGTCACAGTAGAGTGAATCCAGGACATGAGATTTTTACCACATACATTTCCCTATCTCTATGCCTCCATTTTAGTTCAGACAGGAACTCGTCTTCCATTACCAGCACGCCATTACCACATCAACAGAGCTGTCCTGAATCCTTCATTCCATCTAAAAGGTCTGTTCTCAACTTTGCTCATTATCTGAAATGTGGAGTGGTTGTTTTATTCATGGTGTAAGCAGCATCCCTGCCATCGTTATATTTGGTTTCTTCAGTTTCTTAGATTTCCCTCCAACTCCTGCTTACTAACAACCACTGTGTGCCAAGAACCCACTGGGACCTAAGAACATGAGGATGCGTACTGCAGCCCTGACCTCTGAGAATTATAGTCTCAAGAGTAATGAGTGACTATACCCACAATCATGGTATCTGACATAACCTGGATCCTCCTCCAACAATGCCACAGTCACTGTCTCAGCTTGAGAAACTGTCACTTTAACTTCCTCCCACAGAAACTGACACCTGTCCACCCACCAGTCACCAGGCAGGAAGAAAATCTGTGAAGATCTTGGTAAAGCATTGTTTCAGGGCCAAGGATTTACCACTAATAATTGCAGATAGACTCTTATTTTAGGGAAATACATTCCTAAAGAATATAAACACTAGAATCTGAAGGAAGGTGTACCTTAGTGGTAGAGCCCTTGCCTAATGTGCATTGAGCCCCAGAACTACACACACACACACCACTTTCATCACCATCATCATCATCACCACAGAAATAGCTAACTGCTCCAGGTGTGTGTCACCTGTAGGTTTACTCTAGTACTCTCAGAACTAAAAGATGTTGTTGTCATTACCCCTGTGTGCAGATGAAGAAACAGATTTGGGGGTTAAATGATTTATTTAGTCAGGGATCACAGAGGAAACAGAACTCAGAGTCATCTGGCTTAAGTCTGTTGTGTCCCCAACCCTTCACCTGGTCTGCATCCTGCAGGTGAACAGAGGTGGTGTTCACTGGTGTCTGCCTTTCCCTCTTCTAGAGTTCACTTCCCTGTAGCTGGTTACTACCACTGTCCCAACATAGGACTCCACTTTGTGGTAACAAGGGAAGCAACCATCAAGATTGGATTCTGTGCCTGGAGCCAACACCTGGACAAGACTCCCTTGCAGGACAGTCACATGGTGGCTGGGCCTCTGTTTGACATCAAGACTGAGCGGGGAGCTGTGGCTGCTGTGTACCTCCCTCACTTTGTGGATCTCCGAGGTAACCAAGGAAAGGATAGGGAGTAGGGTGGAGGCCAAGAGGTGATGGTGCATGACTTTGATCCAAGCATTCAGGAGGTAGAAACAGACAGATATCTATTAGGTCGAGGCCAGTTTGGTCTGCAAAGTGAGTTCCAGGACAGCCAGGGCTACAGAAAAAACCCTGTCTCAAAAAAAGAGTAGGGTGATGGAAATGGAGGACTTGAGAGGTCATATAGTACAGCGTAGGGTGTTGGGTGATGAGGAAAGGTCTATGCCTTCCTTAGCACGGCAGAGCAGGTTGTGAACACGGACACTGAGATGTTTTGTCATCCCTTTGTCTATGATGTATTTTCTTTGAAGCACATGTCTCCAAGCCTTATACTTTATTTTATATTAACTAAAGGAGACCCTGAATGGAAAGTGATATTCTCAGAGCTATATTAACTGGTGATTAATAAGTGCTCCTTACACAGCATATCTCACAAGAGTCCAGCAGGAAACAGAATAAATTGAACTATGTGAAGACATTGTTGGAAAGAAAAATAACAAGGATCATTTGGTACCCAAGGTTTACCAACACTCCACTACATTGCTACAGGCGGGGAGAAAATGATGTCTTCAGATTTCATTTGAGAACTGGAACCACAGAATAATGGTGTCCTAAGGAAAGAGGGGAACTCATGAATTGTCCCAACCTCAGTCATCACCAAAGATTCCTTCTGAAGATAAATATAAGATTTCCTGTGTAAGGTCTCATGATGGAAACCTTTACTACAGATCTCTGGAGGCTGAGACAAGAGAATTTGGAATGCAAGAAGAAATTAAACTATACAGCCAACTGTGATTAAGAAAGGAAAACACAACATCAAGGAACCTGGTGTTGTAAGAGTGGCTACTGAGGTCAGTTACTTCTTTGGCTACAAGGAGCACAGGAATAAGTCCACCATAGACAGTAGGAGAATCCAGCTCACAGCAGAAGATGTTCTTGTTATAAAGCTGATGAGGAGCCACAAGAGGGGAGACCCAACAGCTAAAGAAGTATTGAAGAGTAAAATAAAAACACAGGTGGCTCCAGCCAATAGGAGAAGATTAAATAGAAAACACCATTAAGCATCCCCAGGTTAAAGATATTCATAGTTAACAGCAAGCCCACAAGAAGAAAAAAGCAGATAAAGAAATCAAGCAGGAATAAGTGGAAAACCTCAAAAGCAAATAAAATTAATAGTGACAGGCACACAGAGAAGATCCTGAGCTCCTGAACCTGACGGGGAGCACTGCTACATGGATGGGACCTCCCTAATATGCCCATGGCCAGTTCAGCAGCTCCACACCGAGCTCCTCGTCTTCCTGAAACACTTGCCCCACTCTCCACTCAAATTCTTCCCTGCAAACCACCGTCTTTCCTGTTTCTTACCCCCTCTCTCAGATCAGACAATTTTGCCACAGGATACTGTAAGGAAAGGATTCTGTTACAGTGTATGAAAGCAACAATACATGTGGGAAGGACAGTCCCAGGGTCATGTGGCGGCACATACTGTTGATATCAGAATTTCCAAGGCTAAGGCAGGAGAATTATGACTTATATCTACAAATATGCAGTAAGTCTCTGTATCTAGAACCCAGAATGAGAAAAGAAATGCTCATGACTTGGTAAGTCAGCGTCTTGGAAAAAAAAACTTCTGGAATTAGCAATGAAAATTGCAGCACCCCATATTACCAACAAGTTCTGGGAAGGTCCTGTTTAGCATTCACTCTATGAAAAGTTCTAAGTTATTAAAACATTTTAAATGCCATATTATGAAGGTCTCTGAAAGATTTGAAGAATATCTGATTAACTGAAATATATCTCTATATATCTAGAGAACCTAATTAACATGACTACAAGCTTGACTATTATAGATGACTGTCTACTAACCTATTTTTAATTATACATTATAGTTTTAAATAAGCTGAAAAAACACAATACTTGAACCAAGAGCAGAAATACATATACATGGTATAACAAAATCGACCAAGACCCATACCAATGCAAACTATTCACCTCTATATCATACCCCTTTAAATGTAAACAAACATTTATAAACAATATTTGGGAATATGGACATAGTTTACAACAACCCTAAGAAGGGAGTTGGAGAGGTACAGCATCTTCCCAAATTTTGTCAAAATTGCAAAGCACAAAGCATGGGTAAAGCCTGGACCTGGCACTGGGACTTAATATGACTTGGGGACAGCCAGGTATTCAAGACCCAAACAGGCACACAGGAGACACTGTAGTGCTGGCTCCATCTGATACTGTTATGTAGCATCACTGATTGAAATTCCAAGCTACACCACTGCCTGGAGCACCAAAGTCATGGTCTCATTCTTTGCTGCTTATTGATTCCAAGCAATTACCCAAGAGAAATAGAAATGTTCTCTGCTAAACAATACACATTGCAATTCTGTTTGCCATGGTGCAAGTTGAAGCAAACTCAGTGCTGAAAGGACAGGCAAATGATGGGTGGCAGAGTGGTGCCTCCATTAGCAGGGGTCACAACATCAGGGTGACAAGTGACATTCAATATTGTGATTCTGCCCAGTGACAAGTTGGCACACAAGCACATCACTTTAAATCCTAACTTTCTGCCTCATGTCTCCAAAAATTTGGTTGTCCCTCATAATGCAAAGTACAATCCAATTACAAGGGTCCATGGGTAAAAAAAAAAATCCATAAAGACCACCTCTTATCTGAGATTCAAGGCAGTGACTTCACTATGAGCTCCAATAAAATAGAAGAGAATTTGCATACTCTCAACATACAATGACACAGAATAGACATTTCCATGCCAAAATGGAAGAAACAGGGCACACCAAGGAATTATCAGACCACAGCAACACAAACTCCATCGGCATAAACACCAAATCCTACAGTTTCATATCCAGCTGTGGAGCTCATGATGCCATTCACTGGTCTCCAAAGGACAAAGGTAGCTCCACCCCTCCAGTTCTAGCACATGAAGCACACATAGCTTCTCCTTAGACCATCTCTCTACTCTTTGCCTAAAACTTTCTTGAGCAGAAATAATATGTGATTCTGGCTTCTATAACATCCACGGATTTCCATTCCACCTTAGGCTTCATTTTCAAAGGTCCATAGAATGAGCTCACAGGATCCTTGGAGGTTCTTTATCTCAGGAACATTGTGTGGCCTCACTGCTATCTGAAACTGTGCAGCATTGAAGAAGAATGCTTAAAAGAAATCCCACACTAGCTCAGAATCGGGAATAATAAGAAAGAAAGAAAGAAAGAAAGAAAGAAAGAAAGAAAGAAAGAAAGAAAGAAAGAAAGAAAGAAAGAAAGAAAGAAAGGTTAATTATTTAGGGGTAGACTCACAAATCAGAATCCTCTGCTGGAAGGGACAACAGGAACTGAATCCTGCAGCCAGAAAAGAGGCCAGATGCATGTTTTACATGGCATAAATAGTATAAGAGGCCTTGCCCAATAAAGGGTATTGGCTGTAAGATTTTTGCAGCACAGCATGACTCGATGACCAATCAATCTAGCATCTTTCATGCCTAAAAACTATAGGGAAAACACTGTCGAGTTCTGCTGATAGCTTGAGGTGTGATTACCCTAGCCCAAAGCTAAATGATGTGCTGATCATGGGGAAACACTTCCTTGGGATTTGCATTTGTAAAACAGGGAACACGACCACTTAAGGCTTTCTCTCTTTAAATTGATTTTATTGTTCACAAGATGAGCCCATGAAGAGTGAGATTTTGCCCTCAGGACACCTTTCCTATTGTCACTGTACTTTCCCTGCAGTGATGCTGATCTCTAATATTTACAACTGATTTTTCTTTTTTGAATCAGGGTCAATGTTTTATGTCTTGGAATTTTTCCTGCCAAATAGTATTTTATATTTAAATTCAACATTACTCATATTGAGGGCATTTATGCACCGAAACTAGATTCTTGGCCAAACTGTCTCATGAATGGCACCTTTTACAGTTTCAATGAAAATATTCCACCTCTCTAAAAGTGACATGAACTGGCCTCCACCCCCTCTCTCAGCATTCTTGTCTTCCCTGCTTCCAAAAGAATGTACCCATAAGCTCTGCTTTCAGCATAGAAGGACTTTCCTAGTCCTAAGGACCAAACTCTTCCACATTCTAGCCACAAACTCTTCCAAATGCCTAAAACCCATGTGACCAGGATTATTATAGCAATGAACCAACTCCTGGTATCAATTTTCTATCCAAGTTTACAAGTTGTCAAAGTCTTATAGCTCAAACAAAATACCTAAATAAACTTAGAAGAAAGATTTATTTGGCATACACTTTAAAGGAATACTTCATCATGGCATGGAGATCTGAGAACACTGAGCCTGCAATGTCTAATAAATTTTGTCAACAGAGGGAAGAGAAACCACAAAATGCTTGTACTCATATGACCAACTCCATTTTACACAACCCTGGATCCTAGTCCATGGATTACACAGTGGTTAGGTCCTCTCAAATCTTTAACCCAATCAAGATAGTTTCTTTCTATCACGCCCTGAGGCCTGTATCTAAGGTGATTCTAGATTTCATCAAGCTCACATTTGACACTAATGTTTCCATGGATGCATCCACTTGTCTTCAGTGAACAAAGTTAGGTACCCCTGGTCTCTTTCATAACAGAAAACTCCATCCTGCAACAAGCACATTAGTGGACACTACACTCCAAAGACACTGAGGTTGGTGATGGCAGCACCTCAGAGAACCTAATGGATGGGCAGTCTCTAACAATGGCCTCTGAGGCTGTATTCATTGTAGGATCCATAGATGAGACCATCAAGAATTTCCATTGTACTGTGAATGCTCCCCCAGCAGCAAGACAGGTCAAAGCCAAGGCTGCTCCAATGAGTGGTAATCTGCAGGAGTCACTATGATAGCACATCACAGTCATCACACAGCATGGTGAACCAATAGTATGGTATAGTAATGTTTTATTAATCTGCTATGTTCTCACTGGGAATTAATTAATAAAACAAGATTTTTTTGTCCATGACTTTTCAATTAAACAAAAAATAACCAAAAGCTGAAAATACTTCATGACCAAAGCAGCTTATAGAAGAAAGATTTGGGAATGGTTAGAGTTTCAGATTTAAGAGTCCATGACCATCATGGCAGACAGAATGGCAGCAGCAGGCAGGCATAGCACTGGAGCAGAGCTGAAAGCTCACGTCCTTAGTGACAAGGAAAGAGAGAGAGAAATAAAACTGAAACAATTAAAACTTCTTTTTTAAAAGAAGAAGAAGAAGAAGAGGAGGAGGAGGAGGGAGGAGAAGGAGAAGGAGAAGGAGAAGGAGAAGGAGAAGAAGAAGAAGAAGAAGAAGAAGAAGAAGAAGAAGAAGAAGAAGAAGAAGAAGAAGAAGAAGAAGAAGAAGAAGAAGAAGAAGAAGAAGAAGAAGAAGAAGAAGAAGAAGAAGAAGAAGAAGAAGAAGAAGAAGAAGAAGAAGAAGAAGAAGAAGAAGAAGAAGAAGAAGAAGAAGAGACAAGACCTCAAATCCCATTCCAGTGTCATATCTCCCACTCGTCAAGTAGTTCTACCAAATACAGCCACCCATTCTCATTCTAAGCACCACCGTCTTTCGAAATCATACTGGGCTCTTTTTCCAGCCAAGCACAGTTCAGTAGAAACACTAAATCCCTGTCATTGAATCTGTTCTTTCACAGAGGGACAGGTGGACACCTCCTGGTTCCACGTGGCCCACTTTCAAGAACACGGGGTGGTCCTAGAAGTGCCAGCCAAAGTGGAGCAGTGCTACACAGTCTTGGAAAACCCAAGCTTCTCCCCAATGGGAGCTCTACTGAGAATGAAGTCTGCTATCAGACATTTAATCCGCATCACTTCTGTCACGTTGATCTACTATTACCTCAATCTCCAGGATGTCACCCTTCACCTCTTCCTGATCCCCAATGACTGGACCATTCAGAAGGTAACACTGAGAACCAGAAATGTGGGGCTAGGGTGGATTGACAGAATACTTGAAAATATAGCTATCCCTTTGGAGAAATTCTCCACATGGAGTGGGATATAGTTCCATAAGGGGAGTCCTGGTAATTATGAATCTGCAGTCTTCTTGGCCCCTTCACAACAGAGGTTCATCAACTGCCGTTAACATCCCTTTATCTCTACACATCCTTCTATGGCCTCTTTCCACCCATCAGAAGAATGGAAATACTCCATATCCAACATGAAACCAATTCCCTTCTTCTCTGTCAGGGACACAGTTCCCACAATGACCCTGAAAGAGGCCAATAATTAGCAATCTATATGGCAGAATACAAGTCAGAAGGTTTCCCTGGAGCTGACATCACCCCATCACATAAAAATGCACTGATTGGTCAACACACCTTATTCAGACCAGTTAACTGTTGCAGTACTGAAATCTATTTAAATCTCTGTCTGCAATGTTCCCTAGGCCATTGATGAACAAGAAATGAGGTATCAGTTTGTTCGAGTACACAAGCCACCCCCAGTAGACTCTCTTTGCATTGGTTCGCGATACATAGTGTCTGCATCCAAGAACCTGGAAATCATTCCAAAGGTAAGCATCCAGGGGTTTGCTATTCTACGGGATCAGATGCCAGATTTGGGGCACGTTAGAAGGATTTACAGTAAATTGAGATTAGGGAGAAATGATTTGGGCTTTGGGATGAGCAAGAAAACTTCCAAGTTAAGTGGAAAGCAATTTAAGGGATCACACAGAAGGTCTGGTGAACTGAGGAACTGGTTTTAATATGGCACAGAGAAGGACACAGCCTACCGTGCAGCAAGTCCTGGGTCAAGGACTTCAGGATGAGCTCTCACTCATCGTGGTTTGAATCTGAAAGGTCTCCTACAGGTGTAAACGTTAAACACTTGATCCCCAGTTACTGCTAGTGTTTGGGGACTTGTGAAACAAATATGTGAGGCCAGACAATCACAAGCAGGCCACTAGTGGAAGGCCTTGAGGGCTATAGCCTCAACCTGCTCCTCACCTCAAACTTGGATTCCTGATCATATATAACAGCTACGACACAAGCTCCTGCCACAAATAACAGAGCTCCAGTTTACATGCGTTCCCATCATGAAACTAAACAACATAAGCCCTTTCTTAAGTTGTTTCCGCCATATTTTTGTCAGAGTGATGAGAAAAGGAATAGTGTGTGGGCTAAGCTGGGCCCATTAGCATTCTCCATATCTTCTGTTGCTACATTCTTTCTATGTCCCCTTTCACAACGTTCCAGCCTTCTGAGTAAAGATGCGCATTTAAAAGCTATGGGTTAACTCATTGCAAAAGACACACAGTGTCTAAGCCAGGGTCTACTATGGTGTGCAAGAATAAGAAAGCACAGGGGTGTGGAAAATGCTTGTTCTCTTGAGTAGAGGCTTCTGAAACAGAATCTGTCCTCGCCCCCTTCAGGAACTGAAGTTGTGCTACCGAGCCCCGGGAATCCCAGCTCTTCTCTGAGATCTATGTTGGCCACATGGATTCAGAGATTAGACTGAAAATCACAGACAAGAAGAATGGAAATCTCAAATGGGAAGCCTTGCTGAAACCAGGTAAAATTAGTTTAGAACCAGATACTCAAAAGGTTGAAAAAGGCAATGAATTTGGAAGGTGTGTTGTCATTAATTCTTGGTGTCATGAAATAGTCAGATCAGTTATGTGGCTTTTGCTAGAACCAAAACAGGAGGTTAGAGTTAGAGTGAGTGCAATGGGGGGGAGAAGCAGGAAAAGGTGAAGATAAGAGGAGAACAGAAGAGGAGCAGGGACAGAGGAGAGGAGAGGGAGAAAGGCCAAAAGGAGGGGAAGGAGAAGGATAGGCCTCCAGTGTCCCAATTCCTCCAACTGTGCACTCTCATGGTTTCCAGTACCATTCTCAGTGTCCATGCAATTATGAGTGCACTAGTATGTGTGTGTTCATTCATCACACAACAGTCCTCATGACAATTACTGCTGCAGAAACAATCTTTCAACATATGATCACAGAATATGTTACATCCAAACCACTGCATACCCTACGCCCCATTTTCTCAGTCCTATATCGTGATTTCTACTCCCAATGCCCTAGAAATGACAGATTTTGAGATGCACAAAGCAACTAGTAACAGTTCACATTTAAACGTGAACAGTGAAAACGGAGGGATTTTTCCATCAGGAGATTCTTAATATTAAAATCCCTTTGTCTTTTGGCAATTTTATACATGCATACAATGCATTCTAGGAATTCCATCCTAAAGAAACCTTATTTCCCTCCCGCTCCTGCCAGCCCCTCTTCTTTTCTACAAGTCATCTCCCCACATTTATTATTGCTTGTGTCTTACAGAGTTTATGTAGGATCCTCTGTGTGCATGAGGGTTTTGAACTTCCCAGTAGGGAAGCAAGTGAGTTCACCAGTGGGTACAGATGGATTGTATACACCCTGTTCTCCCTTAATCTATTATTTGTCGATAGTAAAGCCCTAAGTAGTACTGTCCCTGTGAGCTGCTTCCCCATGTCTAGGGCCCTACTTGTGTGGGTCCAAAGGCAGTAGGTGCAGGTGCTAAGAGTTCATGATGGCCATGGTCATGTCATGCTTAGAATAGACCACAACATCTTATCTATATATTCTCCATATGTTCTCCATATCTTCACAGCCCTTCCCCATATCTTCTGTCCCTGCATTCTTTCCAATTTCTCTTCCACAATGTTCCTAGATCCTCGAGGAGCGATATAATTGTCTACTAATAGGGATTAGTACTCAACCATCCCTTAGTCTCAGTATCCTGCACAGCAGTAGGTACAGGCAGTCACCTCTATTCACAGCAAAGAGAGGCTTTTCTGGTGAAGACTGAAAGTAGCCTTTGTCTGAGGTGTAAACATTAATATTTACAAGGGAATTGACACTATGTACCTTTCTGTAGGCAGTAAATGTAGTTTTTCTAAGGGCCTAAGACCTTCAAAGACCTGGGTTTGTTTGTTTGTTTTAATTTAAAAATGAGAGAAAATCATAACAAATTTTAACCTGTATTTTTCTAATTCCTAAGTGTTTAGTACACATATATGTTTCCTCTTTTAGAATTCTGCTGCTACTCCTATGGCAAAGCTCAGAATTGTGTCATTTCCTTGCTATTTAGTTTTTCTGACCCATAAATATTCCTATTACTAATCTTCTGTCAGATGTTACCTGGGAATAGTTCCTCCCATTCTTAACTACATCTTCACTCAATTAAGTTTCCTTTGATCTACAGAACTTTTTGAGTGTCCTGATATTCAATTTGCCAAGTTTTGGTTTTATTTCCTTTGCTACCGGAATCTTATTCACACAATCCTGACATATACTGATTTGTTGGAATGTTCTGCCTATGTTTGTTCTATAAGTTTCAGTGTGTTGGGGCACAAAATGAGGTCTTTGATCATTTATAGTTAATTTTTTAAAGGTGTGATCTTGGTATCTAGTTTGATTCTTCCGTACAAGGCTAAGTAGTTTTCCAGGACCACTTGTTTAACAGGCTGTCATTTATACAAAGTACATTTGGGGTTCTTTGTCACAGTCAAGGTAGGTATGGTTGTATAAACTTTTATCTAGGTTTCGAGTCTATTCTATTGATCTGCACATCTTTTGGGTCAATGCAATGCTGTTTTTACTACTAGGACTCTAGTATTGGTTTGAAAGAAGTGTGATGAAGTTTTCTACAAAATCATTTTTTATTCAGAATTTCCTTGGAAATCCTATGTCTCTAGTGGTTCTGCCTGAATTTCAGCGTTTTTCCATTCTATTTGTAAAGAATCATTAGAGATGATCACCTCTCTTTTCTTCCAGGAGACCTCAGGCCTGCACAGCCCATGATCCCTACAGCTCACAAAGGTCAGTAACACGTATACAAAGCCAGAGAAGCCAATAGTATTCCGCAGGTAGATTATCTGATCCTTGAGAGAAGGTCAGTGAGAAAGGAGGGAGCCTCACTTTGCAAACATTACCAGGACAGGTACCTGCCCCAGGACAGTGTTTCTCTCATGCCTCTTGGCTTCCCTTGTTGAAAACAACCCCACCCTACAGCATGAATAATAAATACTCAAAGACAGATATTGGGGTTCAACCCGAAGATCAGAAAAGCAAAGCTGCCAATTACTGGCTCTCATCACTACCTCAAACTGAAATGGGGTGAGTTCCTGTCCACAAACTCCAAACTCCATAACCCACACTTCACAGTACACTGAGATCCTGTCTCTTTCCCCTTATATTCCTCTCTCTACCCAGACATATCATTCCTGTCTCCACCTACCCTAGTGCTGGGATTAAAAAAAAATGTTATCCCAAGTGCTGGGATCTCCTTAGTGTGAGCTCTATTACTCCTTTAGACAGATTTAATCTTTCGTAGCCCAGGCAGGCTTTGAACTACCAGAGACCCCTCTGCCTCTGTCTCTCAAGTCCTGTGATTAAAGGTGTGTGCATTCACTCCCTGGCCTGTATGGCTGACTAGTATGACTGCTTTTCTCTCTGATCTTCAGGCAGGCTTTCTTTATTAAAGCACAAATAATACATTACTATTCTACCCACTCCCAAACTGAACACTTACCATAAACCCTTCCTCCTAGTTAGGCAAAGTGTCAGACTAATAACTGGCCTCAGGAAGGGTACAGATATTTTTTTCTCATGACTTCCCAGAGGAGGAAGGGAACCAGAGGTGCACAATGCAGATGAGATATGTTAAAAAATTAAAACAAAAACTGAGCAGACAGTGGAAGAGTCCGTGGAGGACCCTTTCTATGCTCAGTGTCGATCTTCACTCCTAGATGCTCCTGCCTTGCTACACTTTGTGGACCAGCATCGGGAGCAGCTGGTGGCCCGAGTGACATCAGTGGACCCTCTCCTGGACAAGCTGTTGCAGTGTCTGGTGCTGAGTGAAGAGGAGTCTGAGGCAGTGCGGGCTGAAGCCACCACCCAAGACAAGATGAGGAAGCTCTTCAGCCTCAGCCGGTCCTGGAGCTTGGACAGCAAAGATCGAGTGTACCAAGCTCTGAAGGAGACCCATCTTTACCTCATCGTGGACCTCTATGAGAAGTCAGGAAGTGTCTCTACGAGATCCTGACATCTTAGTGGCTGAAGAGTGAGCACTCAAATGATTCCTGACTCTGCCTGACTTTCATTTTGCCCTAAGTTTCTAAATCTATAAACTGGTGGCCTCCTGAGTTACTTTACTGATGACACTCTTTCCAGGAGACCTTTGGAGACCCAAACTTATGGGAAACAATGAAAGCAGTTCTAAGAGACAAATTCATAGTGCTAAGTGAATACAAAAAAAAATACTACAGATATAATACTATCAACTTAACAGGACACCTGAAAACTCTAGAACAAAAAAAAATCACACTCAAGAGGAGGCGATATGATGAAGCATAATAACCAGGTCAGCTTAATATGAAATAGTAAACTTTAATGAAGAAAATAGCTTACAACACCAGGGATCCAGCGATGAAACCAGAAGTACAAAAAAGAGCCAGCGGGGCTCATGCCCGCCAGATTTATACGTAAACATTAGCCTGAGGCGAACATGCCCCCTTGGGCTGGGCTTCCCCACATCTCCCCATTTTGTCTAAATAAGACAGAACTAAACCAAATACAACTATATACAGTAGGAACAAATAACAAATATAACAAACAATATTGAGCAAGAAACATATAACAAAAGTTTTGCTAAACATTCTATCTCAAGGAATCTAAATACTGTAGAGAGTAACTACAATTATCTAATCTTCAACTCTGTTAAAGATCTAAGAAGGGAAGTAATATTACTTAATAAATGAGAAATATCCAAAATGTGCAACAAATGACAGAGACAACGGACTACCTAGGCAATCACCCAAAGTCTCATTTGCAATGTTGAGTCAACCAACTTTGGCTAAGGCGTAACATAACTGACATATCATTATCGAAGGCAAGAAACTTTTTTAGAACTATCCTGCCCTGTCTTGGCAAGATAAGACAATCCTGTTTCATCCACTTATGGATATTCTGTATCTTTGTCAGTAGTTGAGGTATGGACTTTTCTTAACCCAAAGGCCAGTTCTGCCTAGAAGACAAGCTCCCAGTGGAGTGTCTTTGGTGCTCAACATTCTCTCGGGAGTAGAGCGGTGTTGCCAGGAGTGTTTGTGTCTCGTTGGCATGAAATTCTAAGTTAGATTAATGTCCATTTTCTACAGCTCTTCGAAGAGGTTGAAGATTATACTAACTTATACTAAATATAATCTCTATGTATCTAAAAAAACTGTTTATCTTAAAAATAAATATGACAAACATATATGACTATTGATTTATAATTCTCGATATCTATCTAACTTGAGGACTAAGAGAATAAACAACTGTGCTAATTATGAGAACAATGATCTCCAAATGTAAACAATGTCATTACATACCAAATGTAAACAATGTCATTACATAAATAATATCAGAGGTAGAAATGTACATTGCAATATGGTAAATATATCAATACAATATAGACAGAAGTATAAGCATACTCTTATACAATAGAGGTAGCAGCACTCACATTCAATATTCAATATATCAATATACAAGAATCAGTACCAATACAATTTTCTAAAACAGTAATTCACAAATACCAATAATCCCATCAAACCAGTTAATCCCCCCTTTTTTTGAAAGTACCCCTAATTCCATAAAATATCTCCCCCATCCCCTCAACCCTATACCAACCACTAAATGATGTCCCTAACCCTGAGGGCAAACTCTGTTGGGAGAAGGGACATCATCCTCTAAGATTGCTTCCAGCTGACATGGGGGTGACGTTCTTCTTAGGGGGTCCTGTGAAAGCAAATGATGGTAAAATTCCCAAATTAACCTTTGACCTAAGAAAATTTTAACTAGCCTCTGAGTGTTTTGAGGAGGTCCTGCCAGAGTGTTGTCAAAAAGCCTGTAACTTTTCCTCAGCTAAAGGCCATTGCTTTGTCCATATTGGTTTCTCAGTCAACCATTTTAGAGGTAGGGCTGTTGGCATCTCTGAAGGGACATCAATTGCTTTGTGTTCTTGTACAGCCCGAATGGCCGGTTTCCACCGTCTGTAATATCTTTTAATATTGTCCTCAGAAATATAGGCTCTAGAGCAGCAGGAATGTTAACTTGGGTATTCCATTGCTGTAATAGGTCAATGGCCCCATAAATTCACTGCAATATTGGCAACATATGGCCTTAGTTTTCCTATTTGTCCTTCTGGCCCTATGCATTCAATCCATCTTGTGTTTTGTGTTACTTGAGATAGGGTTCCAATTCCCAGGAACTGAACATTTACATCCTGAAGAGGCCAATACGGATGCCAAGATTCTGGGGTAATGATACTTACATCTGCACCTGTGTCCAGCAGGCCAGCAATAAAAATGCCATTTACACACATTCTTAGCTTTGGTCTTTGATCACTTATAGAAGTTTGCCAAAACACACAGAACTCATCCTTCAGGCCATTATTGTTTGTAGCAGTAGGTATGGGGCTTTCTAATTTTCCTGGCAAGGCATGTTCTCTGCAGAAACCGGAAATGACTAAACCACATTCGCCATGCAGCCCCCACCCCCCGCACGTTTCCCATCTGTATCAGGTTGCCTTGTCTATCTTTTGTTGACCTGCACTCATTCGTCCAATGCCTGCCTTTCCCACATCTCCTACATAAACCTGAAGGCTGAGTCCTCCTATTTCTGTTATTTCTATAAGATGCATTATTAGTATTTCTGGAAATCCATTCTCTACAATTCCTAGAGGCAGGACTGCTGTTTTGCTTTTCTGATCTCCAGGTTGAATCCCAATTTCTATCTCTGGGTTTTTATTAATTGTGTTACACTTAGTCAGACAATAAGTAGACCCAGGGTTGACTGCCCCGGGCTCTGAGGGGGGAACATGGTCCTGCCCAGAGCCATAATGGACTGAATGGAAAAAAAACATACATGGCACAGGGTAAATAGGCAGTGTTACGGTTTACAAATGTATGGCATGGTATGGGAGAGAAAGGAAAGACAGAATGGTTCATGTCCTGTGGACAGAAGTATATCTAAAGAGGTGAAAGCAGTGAGGACCAAGAGAATGTGGCTGGTTTGATTGTCACTCAGGGCCACGGTGATGTCTGGGCCTGGGACCAGGTCTGGGTTCATGACCCTGATGCAGCAGAGGTCTGTGTTGATGTCTGTGACTCCTGATACCACCAAAGGCCAAGAAGATAGGGCTGTACAGAGTTGGTCCTGCCTCTCACTGTCTGAAATACCTGGGAGAACTGGTCCTGCCTATCACTGGCTGAAGCACTCAGGAGAGTGGGTCCTACACCTCACCTGGGCAGCACAATAAAGCTAGGCTGTTTTGAGGGACAAGATCGAGCTGGATTTGCGGAAGTGAGAATGGGGAGCAGGTCGTGCCTGTCTTGTGGTGAAGAAAACATGCCTTCCCTTGTCCCTTGCTCCTTGCCTCTTAGCCTTGCCACCTGTAGCAGGTAGGAGACCTGACTCAAGCCCTCATCAGGTGTGGCACCCAGGAGAAAAACCCTTTGCTTCACCTGGGCACCATAGTAGAGTTAACCTTGTAAGCAGGGACACAGGTGGTCCAGCACTGAGACCATGAGTGGGGCGTAGCTGGTACCACCACCCTCATCTCTTGTGTAGCAGTGGCACGGGGAAAAGGTGCCCCTCACCTCTATCACCTCCAGGTGCCAAGGTGACTGACTCTCTTCTTTACCAGCTGCAGCACTTAGGAAAGAAGACTTTGCACCTCATCTGGGCAGCACAGCAGAGCTGACCCTGTTGATGTGACCTGGGGTGAGACAACTCAAGAATGTGAGCATTGGAGAACTGGCGTTGACCCTCATCTGTCATATTTAGGCACGGGAGGAGGAACAATTCCCTCTCCACAGCCCTCTGTGTCTGAGATGGTGGGAGAGCTGGCCCTGAGGTCATAAGAGTGAGAGAGCTGTCTCTACCTCTCACCAGCTGCAGCACTCTGGAAAGTTGCCCCTGCATCTAGTCTGGGCAACACAGTAGAGCCGTGCCTGACGATATAGGCATAGGAGAGCCAACCCTGAGAGCATAAAGCAGGAGAACTGGCCCTGCCCCATGCTTATCACTGCAAGGAGTGAACTAGACAAGGCAGTGCTGGATAGCTCACCCTGGTGGTGGGGGTGAGGGAGAGCTGGCAGGCTGACCAACTCCTGCAACTACCCAGGCCCAGAACCAGGGTATGATTTGCCCACCCCAACATAAGCCCCATCTGTAATCTGCTGGATCAAGTGAAGGGGCCGGTACTGCAGGCCCAAAGGTACAAGAATTCCATATCACAGGGCAACAACAGGCTATCCAAGAGAAGTCCAGTAAGGGCCCAGGATCGATAGTATAGCAGAAACCAGAGTCCTTGTGCCAGATCAATGATGTTACAATGAACACATGCAAGTGAAAATATATGAATAAAGAGTTTATTGTGTGTCTCACTGAGTCACACTACAGAGCTTCCATGACGATACTGTTTTCTATTTTCCCCTCTAATTTTATTTTATTTTATTTCATTTTATTTGGGGGGGAGAGGTTGCAAGGGCAGATACAAAGGGTGGATACAAAGAGATGGAAAATGAATAGGATAGAGATGCATGATGTGAAAGACACAAAGAATAAATAATCTACAGTGAGTTTCAGATCCTGTAATAAGTGTAAACGGAGACAGCTTATTCATTTCCCTAAAACATACTCGCAGCATAGGAAGGGAAATCCCACATCAAACAAGTCTCAAAGGGACAATAAGTATTTAAATGAAGACTTGAAAGCACACTTTCATCCAACGCGAGCCAGTGATTTGGGAGAGATAGGTTTTATACAATGGAAAAGAAAATTACTCACAAGTTTACTCCCTTTCCGTTGATGATAATTAAACACAATTACAACAGTAAAACTTCTGAAATTTGAACTTTAAGGTTCATGGTTTTTAAATGCCCTTAAGTCAGTGGCTTGAATGAGAAAAACTTATCTGACATTGGGCTAGGAAATGACAACTATCTGCTTAAGTGGCTGACTACTGGAGGAACGACTTTCTTTTTTCTACAAATGCCCATTAATGAAGACTGATTTGTGTCAATTTACCTGCTCTGGATTAGCTGTCAATAAAAGTTGTTTGTCAGTGTGACTGATACCAATAGTCACAATAGAGAGCAGAGGGCACCTGCTTCTGTGCCTGGAGAGTGGAGGTGGCTGTGTTTTCCATTCTAGTCCTTCCCTACAATGTTAGAATTTGTATTTAGCATTTTTTGTCTTACAGTAGACATAAAATTAAAAGACAAAATATTTGGCTCTTAAAATCTTAATTTTATGCCATAAACATCTTTATGTTTTACTCTTAAAAACTGTTCTTTTCCAAAATAACCATGATTAGCTTAGAAAAAGGACATATATATATACATATATATTTTTTTCAAAATATTTCCCTTTAATAAAGACTTTGCTTTATGCAATCTAAACATTAAAGGTTTTAGAAACCCAGATTATAAAATACTTCAAGGAAATCCATTGTTTCTTCAGCCCATTTCTTCTCCAGAAACCAGCACTGTTACATTATTTCCATTTATTAAAATCTGATCGAATTTTATACCCTTCTTCCTTCTGGTGCAATTTCAAACTGTCACATCTTCCCAGTATACTGACGGAGTCATCCCTTTCTAGAAGTGTACCAACAATTTCTTATCACTCTTCATCACACTATGAGCTGTTGATTCTATACTCTTGTCCATAAGGTCTAGTGCAGGAGCTGTAATAGGTTCATCGTCATGTTAGCCACCATGGCCCATGCAGGAAGTATGTTTTAACAAGTTTGCATGCTTCCTTCAAGGTGTAACAGCCATGTTTGGTCTGAACTCTGGACCAGCTGGAGAGTGACCCAGACCTCTGAATCCTTGTCATCTCCATCCTGCAGCAGGATGAATGCAGCTATCCAACATGCCATCCTGCAGGAAACAAGCCAATGTTGCCAAAACGGACAGTATTTGCTCAACCAGCAGAACCCTAACAAAGTCAAAGGCAGACACATGAAACTGTCAGCCTGGGTCACCTCTGCTATGTTGACACTAGGTTGCGGTAGAAAGCAAAGGTTACACTAACTCTGGGGCAGGCAGAGCCAAAGGAAATACGAGTTTGGTGAAAGAAGGTGGGGCAAATGGGGATGGCATACGAATGTCTGTGGTCTTCCATTGCTCCATGAGGAATCTCTAACAAATGCATTTCTATTCGTTGAGTTTAGTGAGTCAATCTTTGTATGTGGAAAGGTCAGAAGTTAGGGGCAAGTGTTAATTTTACATCTCCCCAGAAAAGTTATACAAGAGTTGGTCAACAAATATTTGAGCATACACAAAAGAGGCTACACGCTAAGTGCAGATACACACTAAGTGTGCAAATGTATAGAACCAAGTGTCATTTAAAACATCAGATTATTTAAACTCAAGAAATTTAATTGTAGCTATTGTTTCTTTTCTTGTCCAAGTCTAAACAGTTCCAAAGAAATGATTCTACAAAGAACATGCAGCATGTGTGTGGTTTTCAGAGTTCTGGGGCTACAACTTATCAAAACAGACAGACTAAGATTTATCAATCTTAACATGATGTTTTACAGTAAATTAATCAAGTATCCTGGCAGTGTTTTCATCCTATAGTAAGAGAGCTTGAAATTATTTTCATGTTTTCTTGAATAACTTATCAAATAAGTTCTGGCTTAAATCAATCTTTTGAACAAGAATGTTTTGATGGAAAATGTTTTAGATAATAAATAAGGTTAAGTTGTTGTTGTTGTTCTAAAGTAAAATGACAAGCAAATAAACATTCCTTGATGACAAAGGTATTAATTAATTGGCAAAGAGAAAGCCTCGCTAACAAGTGGTGCTGATATACTGGACACCTGCAGGTAGAAGAACGATCCTCTCCTCTCACCCTGCAGAGCACTCAACTCCAAATGCACCAAAGACATCAACACAAGACTTGAACCCCTGGATTTGCTATAGGAAAAACACTTCCTAATGCAGGCAGAGCTGAGTACTCTCTGAGGAGGGCTCTATTCATGAAGAAAATGGGACAAATTGACAAATGGGACCACATGAAATTTAAAGGATGCCGTTTGGAGATCATTGGTGGTGCCCATGACCATCATGGAGCATAGCAACATGCAGGAAGACAAGGTGCTGGAAGAGTAACTGAGAGCTCACATCCTGATCCACAAGCAGAATGCAGAGAGAGAGAGAGAGAGAGAGAGAGAGAGAGAGAGAGAGAGAGAGAGAGAGAGAGAGAGAGAGAGAGAGAGAGAGAGAAGTAGGCACTAAGACCTGTGTGGGCTTTTGAATTCTCAAAGCTCACCCTCCAGTGACACACCTCCTCCAACAAGGACACACTGCAAATCCTCTCCAAATAGTTGCACAGACTGAGGGCAAACATTCAAATATATGAGCTATAGGGGCCATTCTACTCAAACCACCACAGGGTCTCAGCACAATGAAAATGACTATCCATTTTTTAAAACTGCTACTTAGAATATAGAGAAAGAAGAATTCTTAATATTTGTGGTTGGCACTTATAGTGGTCTGAATGATCAAAATACACCGCATAAGAAAATATGCAGCAGAAGCTGTTGCCAGATGCAGGTCCAAGAATCCCAGGCTAACTCTAAGATTAACAATTATATTTTCTTTATTATAAGGGGCAAACCCATGAAACAAGAAAGAGAAGTCCAACCTCAGTTGTGTAGTGTGGGAACCACAGAGAGAGCAGACCCTGAGCAGGCTGGTGTATTTCTCCAGGTACCCAAAAGGTCACGCACTAACCTGGTCTCACCTCTTAAAGAGCATTGACTGACAGAGATTCCCCATCAAGGGGCCACAGAAAAGTATCGCTTACTGGCTTGCTCTCCAGGGCTTGCTAGGCCTACTTTCTCATACAATCAAGGGCCACCTATCAAGGGGTGGCACCCAACAATGGGTGTGGCCCTCTTTTTTTATTTATTTATTTTTTTATTTATTAAAGATTTCTGTCTCTTCCCCAGCGCCGCCCCCCTTGCCTCCCCCTCCCCCAATCAAATCCCCTTTTCGACCGCCCAAAGAGCAAACAGGATTCCCTGCCCTGTCGGAAGTCCAAGGACCACCCACCTCTATCCAGGTCTAGTAAGGTGAGAATCCAAACTGCCCAGGCTCCCACAAAGCCAATAGGTGCAGTAGGATCCAAAACTCATTGCCATTGTTCTTGAGGTCTCAGTAGTCCTCATTGTCCGCTATGTTCAGCGAGACCGGTTTTAACCCAGGCTTTTTTAGACCCAGGCCAGCTGGCCTTGGTGAGTTCCTGAAAGAACATCCCCACTGCCTCAGTATGTGGGTGCACCCTCGTGGTCCTGAGCTCCCTGCTCGTGTTCTCTCTCCTTCCGCTCTTGACTTGGACCTTGAGATTTCAGTCCGGTGCTCCAGAAAGAGAACCCAAAGAAAAACATATAGGCATCCTCCTGAATATTAACCTTCATCAGGCGATGAAAGGAGACAGAGACAGAGACCCACATGGGTGTGGCCCTCTTGTATCAGGTAGATACTCACACAACAGGCATCTGCCACCAAGCCTTATGCCCAGAATTGGATCCACAGGGTGTACATGGTTGGAGGCAAGAACTGACTCCTGAATGTTTTCTTATGACTAACACATGTGATTAATGGCATGCGTGGATGTATACACACACACACACACACACATATAAATAAATAAATGTTAACATTAAAGGAATAATCAGTTCCAAGAAACTGTAGCCCCTCTGTGCCGATATTGATGGCTGTGTATTAATCTCTACCCAGGGGACATAACAATCAACAAACAAGCTAAGTACTGTCTCTAAGAGTTTTCATTCTATTTTGTAGAAGTGACAGAAAGAAAGAAAGTTTGTGCTGGTGGTAACAAAGTGACAAACAGAAGAATAAAGGAGGGTAAATTCTGGAGCGGCAGTGCTGCTTCAGAAAGCAGGTAGCGAGTTTCTACCCAGTAGAAAGTCATCCCAAGAGAATGTTGAAGCCACTACAAAGGTCCTGAGGTGAGAGAGTTCCTGGTGTGCTCAAGTAAAGCTGAGTGGTAGGAAGGTAGATAAGATGACCCACAACAGAGTGAGTGAGGAGCCAGAAGTGGGATCCAATGACAGAAATAGGGAAGGGTAGGGTAAGTCAGGCCCATAGAGCCTTGAGAACCTGTGTTTCTTTCAGAGTGAGACAAGGAGGATTGTAAGATAGAGTTTGTTGACAGAGACTACTTGTTTGTTTCCCGGCGGCTCAGATCCAAAATATTCACCCAGAAACAGTATTAATTACAACACTGCTTAGCCAAAAACTCTAGCATATTCCTAGCAAGCTTTCACATCTTAAATTAACCCATTTCTATTATTTTATATTTTACCACAAGGCTCATGGCCTACTGGAAAGGTTCTGGCACATCTGTTTACTGCAGTGACTACATGGTTTCTCACTGACTCTGCCTACTTTCTCTCAGCATTCAGTTTAGTTTTCTCACCTAACTATATTCTGCCCTATCACAGGCCAAAACAGCTTGCTAATTAACCAATAAAAGCAACACATATTCAAAAGGACTTCCCACACCATTTTCCCTTTTCTGTCTAAATGAAAAGGAAGGTTTTAACTTTAACATATAATATATAACAAAATACATAAATTGCAGAATTACATATAACAAAATAGGTATGAGGCAAGAATTACAGTTACAATAATTACATCCACTTTGTCTTTTATTGTAGCTAAGTAAAACTATAATATAACCATCTATTCTTGAAGGACCCTAGAAAGATATAATATTACCTAAGGTAACAGGAAGTGTGTTGTAAGTAACTTCCAAAATTATAGAAATGACAGAGACATCTCATTGCCTGAACAGTCATCTAAAGTTCTTTTGTAACATTGGGGCACCCATCTTCAGCCTAGAGGCACATAGTATTCAACATGATAGGGAACCTCCTTCAGCCAATGACATTTAAGAAACGTGACTTAGGGTACCAAAATGCTGTGGTCCTGCCCAGCTCTCTCTCTCTTCTCCTTGCAAGCCACACCTGGATTTCAGACACTATTCCTATCTCCACACTGTGATCTGTGAGTTTCCTTTTAATAAAGAAAAACCTTAGAATACCCTATTAGGAGTTAGCTTGGTATTATTTGACTTGTGCCCCCCCCATTTGATGCATTCAGCATCATCTGGCACAGCAATGTGGAGCCAAGTCCATACTTGCTTATCAGGACATCCCTACCCCCCATGGCACTCCCAGTTTGCCAGCACATAAACTCCCTCAGTATTCCCAGTTCGCCAGCCTGGCGCGATACCCAACAACTGGTGGCTTATGACCTATACACCACTGCCTTTCCAGCCAGCAATCCCTGGGGCATGCACAGGTCTCAACTCATGACTGATGGAAAGCTTTTGGCTTTCTTTTTATTCTGGTCAACAACTCTCAGAATCACTTTGATTGTCCTTAACAACTGCTCTTAAGTTGTTAAACAAAGCATGTCTATCAATATCTAAGTAGGCAATGGTGACGAACCAGAGTGAGAGATCCAGGAGAAGCCAGGAGGAGCATCTATGCTGCATTTCTCTGCCATGCATCTGCAACGGTGACACCTGCTGGCCAATAAAGATTATTACACATACTCCAATTCACTATAATTGCTTTCCAACAGGTAAGATCTGAAAAACTACAAGATGATGGATAATATTATCATTCATAAATTTAATAATGATTTTGCTTATGCTATAGAGGATATTCTGCAAGGCTTATGTGATTTTTCTTATACATCTATCTATTTGATTTTGGGAATTAGTTTTGTTTTTATATTATCTCATTAAGAAATTGGTTTGATAACAGAGCCAAGAATGAGGCACTTTTATAAATGATACAGTCTTTACAGACTAATAATGAACAGCTAGTTGCAAAAATTAATACTGTGTAGAGGGATAGCATTAATTTGGCAGACAAAATCTAGTCAGTGTCAAAGGGTGCTGAGACATTATCTGAAAGATGCTGCTTAATTTAAAATTTGACATCTGGCACAGCGAGCAGGGAGTGCCTGCCTTCCAGGCAGGTCTCAAGGTTCCATGTAAGGGAGCTTGGGCACCTACAGCTGGTGCTCCAGGGCCCCCAGTGGTCTCCTGGACCTAGCGCCGCCTCCCACGTCCTTCCTCTCATCCCTGGATCTTTGGGCTAAAAGGTGGCCCTGCCTAGGTGCTGTGGAGTTCCATCTGGACGGGTGATTGTCTCCTATTCAGGGGCGGTGTGTCCCAGAAGTGAGCACAAACTCCCCTCCCTCAGCTCCTTCTGCAGGGCTGTCTTCTTTAGGCACGACCCAACCCCCAGCACACCACCCCACAACCCTGCCCTGCCATTTGCTCAGACCAGTGCTGAAACCGGTTTTAAGCTCCTACACTAAGGCTACCCATCCAGCGATGGTACCCAGAGCGAGCAGGGAGTGCCTGCCTTCCAGGCAGGTCTCAAGGTTCCCTGTAAGGGAGCTCGGGCACCTACAGCTGGTGCTCCAGGGCCTCCAGTGGTCTCCTGGACCCAGCGCCGCCTCCCACGTCCTTCCTCTCGTCTCCAGATCTCTGGGCTACCAAGTGGCCCTGCTTAGGTGCTGAGGAGTTCCATCTGGACTGGTGCTGAGGAGTTCCATCTGGACGGACTACCACCCAGAGTGGCGTCCAAGTTGTGGTGCTGAGGAGTTCCATCTGGACGGGTCAGTTCCTGCTTCTACACTGAAGAGATAACACACAGAGAGTCAGTCACAGCAAAGACTGGACCAAGACACCAGGCCTCTCCTGGCTCCATTTGAAGGAAGAAATGGGAAGGCGCCAATGCAAGAATTCCAACAACAACCTGAAAGGCAACATGGCATCACCAGAATCCAGGGATCCCGAAATAAGAAGAATTGTACACCCTACTCCAGAAAAATTAGAAGAAATTGACTCAAAAGTGAATTATATGAAAATAATAGAAGACCTTAAACAGGAGGCGAAAAACTGCCACAAAAAATTAGAGATGACAAACAAAAAGGTAGAGAAAATAAATAAATCGCTCAAAGATATCCAAGAAAACCAAGAGAAACAAGAAAAAGCAATCAAACAGGTAAGAGAAGCGGTTCAAGATTGAAGAATGAAATGGAAGTAATGAAGAAAACACAAACCAAGGGAAGGATGGAGATGGAAAATCTGGGTAAACGAACGGGAACTACAGAGACAAGTACTACCAACAGAATACAAGAGATTGAAGAAAGAATCTCAGACGCTGAAGATACCATAGAGAAAATAAACGCACTGATCAAAGAAAACAGCAAATCCAACAAGCTCTCATCACAAAACATTCAGGAAATCTGGGACACAATAAAAAAGACCAAACCTAAGAATAATTGGAGTTGAAGAAGGAGAAGAAGTGCAGCTCAACGGTCCAGAAAATATATTTAATAAAATTATAGAAGAAAACTTTCCCAACCTAAAGAAAGATGTACCTATGAAGATTCAAGAAGCATACAGAACAGCAAATAGGCTGGATCAAAAAAGAACATCCCCACACCATATAATAATCAAAACACAAAGCATACACAATAAAGAAAGAATATTAAGGGCTACAAAGGAAAAAGGCCAAGTTACTTATAAAGGTAAACCTATCAGACTTACACCTGACTACTCTATGGAAACCATGAAAGCCAGAAGGTCCTGGATAGATGTACTGCAGAAGCTAAGAGATAATGGATGCAAGCCCAGACTACTATACCCAGCCAAGCTTTCGTTCACTATTAATGGAGAAAAAAATTTTCAAGGATAAAAACAAATTTAAACAATATGTAGCCACAAATCCAGCCTTACAGAAAGTATTAGAAGGAAGATCACAAACCAAGGAGCCCAATAATGACCACAATAACTCAAACATCTAGAGTCCCTTCACCAGTGCAACTCAAAGAAGGCAAACAAACTCTATGACTAAAAATCTGACCGGAGTTAACAACCACTGGTCATTAATATCCCTTAATGTCAATGGACTCAACTCACCTATAAAAAGGCACAGGCTAAGAGATTGGATATGCAAACAGGATCCAACATTCTGCTGTTTACAAGAAACACACCTCAACCACAAAGACAGGCACCTACTTAGAGTAAAGGGATGGGAAAAGGTTTATCAAGCAAATGGTCCTAAGAAACAAGCGGGTGTGGCCATACTCATTTCTAACAAAGTTGACTTCAAACTTAAATCAATCAGAAGAGGTGGAGAGGGACATTTTATACTCATAACAGGAACAATTCTTCAGGATGAAGTCTCAATCCTGAATATCTATGCCCCTAATATAAAAGCACCCACATACGTAAAAGAAACATTACTAAAACTCAAGGCTGCCATCAAACCGCACACACTAATAGTAGGAGATTTCAACACTCCTCTTTCACCAATGGACAGGTCAATCAGACAGAAACCTAACAGAGAAATAAGAGAATTAGTGGAGGTAATGAATCAAATGGACTTAACAGACATCTATAGATCATTCCACCCAAATAGGAAAGAATATACCTTCTTCTCTGCAGCTCATGGAACCTTCTCGAAAATTGACCACATCCTCGGTAACAAACCAAACTTACACAGTTACAAAAAAATATTCATAACCTCCTGTGCCTTATCAGATCACCATGGACTAAAGTTAGAATTCAACAACAATGCTACCCCCAGAAAGCCTACAAACTCATGGAAACTGAACAGTCAACTATTGACCCACACCTGGATCAAAGAAGAAATAAAGAAAGAAATTAAAGTCTTCCTTGAATTCAATGAAAATAAAGAAACAACCTACTCAAACTTATGGGACACTATGAAAGCACTCCTAAGGGGAAAGGTCATAGCCCTAAGTGCCCACTTAAAGAAAAAACAGAGAAAGCACACATTGGAGACTTAACAGCCCTCCTGAAAGCTCTAGAAAAAAAAAAGAAGCAGACTCACCTAGGAGGAGTAGAAGACTGGAAATAGTCAAACTGAGAGCAGAAATCAACAAAATAGAAACACAGAAAACAATCCAAAGAATCAATGAAACAAAAAGCTGGTTCCTGGAGAAAATCAACAAAATTGATAAACCACTATCCAAACTAATCAAATGGCAGAGAGAGAATATGCAAATTAATATGATCAGAAATGAAAAGGGGGCATAACCACAGACACAGAGGAAATTCAGAGGATCATTAGATCTTACTACAAAAGCCTGTATGCCACAAAACTGGAAAATGTAAAAGAAATGGACATTTTTTTAGATAAATACCATATAGCAAAGCTAAATCAGGACCAGGTGAACAATCTAAATAGACCTGTGGGTCGCAAAGAATTAGAAGCTGTTATCAAAAACTTCCCTACCAAAAAAGCCCAGGACCAGATGGTTTCAATGCGGAATTCTACCAGAACTTCCAAGAAGACCTAATACCTATACTCCTTAATGTATTTCACAATATAGAAACAGAAGTGTCGTTGCCAAATTCCTTTTATGAAGCTACAGTTACTCTGATACCAAAACCACACAAAGACTCAACAAAGAAAGAGAATTACAGGCCAATCTCACTCATGAACATCGACGCAAAAATCCTCAACAAAATACTGGCAAACCGAATCCAAGAACACGTTAGAAAAATTATCCATTATGATCAAGTAGGCTTCATCCCAGAGATGCAAGGCTTGTTCAACATATGAAAATCTATCAATGTAATCCATCATATAAATATACTGAAAGAAAAAAACCATATGATCATTTCATTAGATGCTGAAAAAGCTTTTGACAAAATTCAACATCCCTTTATGATAAAAGTCTTGGAGAGATTAGGTGATGGAGGTGGGTCTTGTATCTTATCTGTTGCTTTCATTGGTTAACTAATAAAGAAACTGCCTAGGCTCTCAAAAGTCAGAAAATTAGGTAGGCGGAGTAGACAGAACAGGATTCTGGGAGAAGGAAGCTGAATCAGTGAGTCGCCATAATGTTCCCATACCAGACAGACGCAGGCTAGAATCTCCCCGGTAAGCACACCTTTAGGGTGCTACACACCTTATAAGAAATGGGCTAGTCAAGGTGCGAGAGTTAGCCGAGAAGAGGCTAGATATGATGGGCCAGGCAGTGCTTAAAGGAATACAGTTTCCATGTAATTATTTCAGGGCATAAGTAAGCCATGTGGACGGCCAGGTGCAGGGGACGCAGCTCGGCCGCTCCTCTTACAACAATTAGCGTTACAAGGGTCATTCCTAAATATAATAAAAGCTATTTACAGCAAACCGACAGCTAACATCAAACTAAACGGAGAGAAACTCAAAGCCATCCCACTAAAATCAGGAACACGACAAGGCTGTCCACTCTCTCCATACCTCTTCAATATAGTGCTTGAAGTTTTAGCAATAGCAATAAGACAACATAAGGGGATCAAGGGGATTTGAATTGGCAAGGAAGAAGTTAAACTTTCGTTATTTGCAGAATATATGATAGGGTACATAAGCGACCCCAAAAACTCCACCAAAGAACTCCTACAGCTGATAAACACCTTTAGTAATGTGGCCGGATACAAGATCAACTCCAAAAAATCAGTCGCCCTCCTATACACAAAGGATATGGAAGCAGAGAGGGAATTAAGAGAAGCATCTCCTTTCACGATAGCCACAAACAGCATAAAATATCTCGGGGTAACTCTAACCAAAGAAGTGAAAGATCTATTTGACAAGAACTTTAAGGCATTGAAGAAAGAAATTGAAGAGGATACCAGAAAATGGAAGGATCTCCCTTGCTCTTGGATTGGGAGGATCAACATAGTAAAAATGGCAATCCTATCAAAGGCAATCTATAGATTCAATGCAATCCCCATCAAGATCCCATCAAAATTCTTCACGGATCTTGAAAGGACAATAACCAACTTTATATGGAAAAACAAAAAACCCAGGATAGCCAAAACAATCTTATACAATAAAGGAACCTCTGGAGGCATTACCATCCCTGACTTCAAACTCTATTACAGAGCTTCAGTAATGAAAACAGTGTGGTATTGGCATAAAAACAGAGAAGTCGACCAATGGAATCATATAGAAGACCCGGATTTTAACCCACAAACCTATGAACACCTCATTTTTGATAAAGGTGCTAAAAGTATACAATGGAAGAAAGAAAGCATCTTCAACAAATGGTGCTGGCACAAGTGGATGTCAACCTGTAGAAGAATGAAAATAGACCCATATCTATCACCATGCACAAAACTCAAGTCCAAATGGATCAAAGACCTTAATATCAATCTGAACACACTGAACCTGATAGAAAAGAAAATGGGAATACCCTACAACAGTTGGGCACAGGAGATCGCTTCCTATGTATAACCCCAGCAGCACAGGCATTAAGGGCAACATTGAATAAATGGGACCTACTGAAACTGAGAAGCTTCTGTAAAGCAAAGGGCACTGTCACTAAGACAAAAAGACAACCCACTGACTGGGAGAAGTTCTTCACTAACCCCGCAACAGACAAAGGTCTGATCTCCAAAATAAATAAAGAACTCAAGAATCTAGACTTTAAAATGCTAATTAACCCAATTAAAAAAATGGGGCACTGATCTGAAGAGAGAATTCTCAACAGAAGAAGTTCAAATGGCCAAAAGATACTTAAGGTCATGCTCAGCCTCCTTAGCGATCAGGGAAATGCAAATCAAATCAACATTGAGATATCATCGTACACCTGTCAGAATGGCTAAAATCAAAAACACCAATGATAGCCTTTGCTGTAGAGGCTGTGGAGAAAGGGGTACCCTCATCCATTGCTGGTGGGAATGCAAACTTGTACAACCACTTTGAAAAGCAGTGTGGCGGTTTCTCAGGAAATTCGGGATCATCCTACCCATGGACCCAGCAATGCCACTCTTGGGAATATACCCACGAGAGGCCTGATCATATGACAAGGACAGTTGTTCAACTATGTTCATAGCAGCATTATTTGTAATAGCCAGAACCTGGAAACAACCTAGATGCCCTTCAATGGAAGAATGGATGAAGAAAGTGTGGGATATATACACATTAGAATACTACTCAGCAGTAAAAAACAATGACTTCTCGAATTTTGCATGCAAATGGATGGAAATAGAAAACACTATCCTGAGTGAGGTAACACAGACCCAAAAAGATGAACATGGGATGTACTCACTCATAATTGGTTTCTAGAGATAAATAAAGAACCTTCATCTGACGATGGATGGAGATAGAGACAAAGACCCACACTGGAGCACCGGACTGAGCTCCCAAGGTTCCAATGAGGAGCAGAAGGAGGGAGAATATGAGCGAAGAAGTCAGGACCACAAGGGGTGCACCCACCCACGGAGAGAGTGGGGCTGATCCATTGGGAGCCCACCAAGGCCAGCTGGACTGTGACTGAAAAAGCATGGGACAAAACCAGACTCCTTGAATTTGGCGGACAATGAGGGCTGCTGAGAAGCCAAGGTCAATGGCACCGGGTTTTGATCCTACTTCATGTTCTGGCCTGTGGGAACCTACCCAGCCTGGATGTTCACCTTCCTAGACCAGGTTTGAGGGGGGAGGACTTTGAACTCTCCACAGGGCAGGGAACCCTGACTGCTCTTCAGTCTGGATATGGAGGGGGAAGAGGGAAGAGGGGGGAGGAGGGGGGGGGGGGGGGAAATGGGAGGTGGGGAGGAGGCAGAAATTTCTTTTTTTCCAATAAAAAAAAGGAGGATAGCTTACAAACTTTTGGTTGGATGTCCAATGGTTAAAGCTCCCATAATATTCTTATGGGAGACCTTAGCTGCTAGGTAAAATTCTTACAAAAAACAGTTTCCAATAGAGAGCTTAAAACAGCTGCCTAACAGGTACTCAAGCAGGTAAAGTATAAATCAACAGATAAAGTATACAATAATCAACAAATACAGTATATTAATTATAATTCAGCTATGGCAAGCGTGTATATTAAATGTAAAACTTATTCTACAACAGTTTTATAAAAATGCTGCTTATGGCTAAATCTTCTCAGTTTTGCTAGTTAAGATATTAAACTCTTAATTTAAACCAGTAGCCTGTCTGATATAAAAGGACAGGATAGATTCTGGAAAATGGTTTAAAAAAATATTGACTATGATCAATGTTTCTTATACTAAACAGTAGATTCATTGATAATTTTAAAATTGATTTCTGGACAATTGCCTTTGCTAAATTCAAAGGCCAAATACAATGGTCTTTTCCCAGATCATTGCTACAATTTATGCACCTGTATTTTGCTAATGTTATATCAAAAAAATCCCTTAAAGGACTTTATGCTAAATTTTACAAATGGCTCTTCCAATGGAGGAACTGCATATATGGCTAATAATAATAAAAATTATGGAGCATAACAAGGTTCCTTCAAAACAACTCATAAAAAGTTGCCAGCAGATCCTGATGCAAACGGATCTGGCTTGATGACACCAAGCTGACCTTTGCTAAGACAAGGTGAAAAAGCCCTTGCAATGCATCATGAAAAAACCCGACCTGTATATATATTTGGGGTCGAGGATGTGTTTGTGATTTTTTCACAGAAAGAAAATAAAATCTGGATGTGATGTCGAGGCTGCGGACACAGAGGAGTTCCAGACTTCCAGAGGTGATTGAAGAGAGGTCCTTGGTCCGGTCTTCCCTGCCCCCAAGGAAAGGAGTGCCTGCTGACAAAACCAGCTACACCACTCTGCAGGGAGTCATCCTGCCTCCAGAGTCCAGGGAGACCCGGCTGACATAAGTGCCTGGATGTGCTTCATGTAGCTGAATCCAGCTCGCCTCACCCAGGTTCCCCCACCTGTCCTGGAGCACAAATGCTAAACTGCTTCTGCAGCTTGAACTATGGTCTGCTTTGGAGCTGAGATGCACACTAAACATCAGACTTCTTTAAACTTTGGGACACAGAACTCATTTTAATTAAAATATTAACCTCTCTTCACTTAAGAAGGGGGAAATTGGGGGTTCCTGTCACTGTTGCTCAGAGACTGGAACTGGTGGTATTTGATAACAACAATGTATGTCATTGTACTCCTACTGAAATTGATCTAATGATATCTGTAACTGCTTATAGATGTTGGGAAAAGTTTGACACATGCTGTAAAGTGTTTGGGTTTAATGCATATGTTAAAAATTTTAGATTTTGATCCCTTTTACACTGCCCTAACTTTTGGCAGGCAGCACACGTAACTTTATGTGGAGTAGGCACTTAGGAAAAAGGACATACCATAGGCCAGACTAAAAGGTGAATACTGGGTTGGGAAAAAGCCCTTTCTTCTTGTCTGGAGATGGAGTTATTGGTGCCAAAATTATATCATTATATCTTTTGTTTGAGGAGCTCCTCACAGTCTTTTCATTAATGATAGATGCAGGGGCCCAATGACGGGAGTTAGTGTGGATCCTCGCCTGAATAGCACACCATACAGAGGTTGTAGAAACCGGCTCAACATGGCATGGTACAGGTATGAGTGTGCTCTACACATGGCCTAAGACAGGGTGCCCTGTGATCTGTTTACTTTAATCCTGCTAGATGCCTTTTATTTGAGGAGCTCCAAGGATGGGTGTCTTATGGGAGGATAATCCCCCTTCCCAAGACAGGGCCCTGGGAACCCTAGGACGGGTAAGGGAGAAAGTAAAAGGCCTGGTCCCCACTCGACCTAAGAATCATCAGGCACCCCTCTGTTCCCAGGAGAGGTAAATTGCTTCACCACTCGAGAGGAGGGTCTCTCCTTATCTCAGTCCCTTCTGCTTTAGATCTGACACCATGGTTGACTCTGACTGGTGCTCTCCACGTAATAACTACCTGCCTTTATATAAGAGAAAGGGGGGATTCGTTGGGAGCTGTTTCTCCCTAAAAATCATTACAGGAACCATCACCCTGGGGAGCCTGCAGGGAACCCCACACCCATAATTTTGCTAAGAATAGTTCTATTGCCCCACACCCAATTAAAGCTGTTAATGGAAAATAAATAAATAAATAAAAAATTTGAAATCTGTTAAAAAGTTATGATAGATTAACAGATAAGTTATCTCTCCAGGAATGTAATATGCACAACCATCAAAATTATGTACAAGGATGAGACACTATCTTTACTGGACAAATTTCACACCTTGGAATCCTCAATGAAGGAATTAGAATGGAACACTGGACAAGAGATTCAGACTTTACTAAAGGCAGTGGTAAAAAGATTTGACAAGATTGAGGAAATTATCAAAACTGATGAGCAGGGAAAGAAGGTAGTAAAATGGCAGGGTTTAGCAATGTCAGTAGGTACCAGACTCTGAGATGACTTACCCAGAGTTTTAACTGCCTATTAAGTAATTTCCTCTGAGAAACCATTGTCACAAAGTGTCTTAAGGTAGAAAAAGGATATACATGGCAACCTATTGTTGTAAGGAGGGTGCTAGTTTATTCCCAGTGAACTTAGCCCCAAAATAATCACACAGAAACTGTATTAATTAAATCACGGTTTGACCCATTAGCTCTAACTTCTTATTGGTAATTCTTACATCTTAATTTAAACCATTTCTATTAATCTATGTATCGCTACATGGCAGTGGCTCACCGGTGAAAGTTTTGGCATGTCTGACTTTGGCTGTAACTCCATGGTGACTCTCCAACTCTGCCTTTCTCCTCTCATGCTATAGGCCAAACCATTTATTTATTCATTAACCAATAAAAGCAACATATAGACAGAAATACTTCCCACACCATTTCCTCTTTTGTGTTTAAACAAAAAGGAAGGCTTTAGCTTTAACATAGTAAAATTACATATAACAAAACAGTTATCAATCAAGAATTACAGTTACAATATTTATATCTACTTTATATTTTATCATAACTAAGGAAAACTATAACTATAAATTCTTCAACTCCATCAAAGACTCCAGAAAGATATAATATTAAGTAAACAGGAAGTGCATTGCAAGCAACTTCCAAACTTTTATAATTGACAGAGACATCTCACTATCTGGAAAGTTACCCAAAGTTCTTCTGTACCATTGGGGCATCTGTTGTAATAGCAGCGGCGGGGCTGCGTCCCCAACACCCCAGCCGCTTCCACGTGGCTAGCTTATGCCCGAAATAACAACACACATACTGTATTCATTTAAGTACTGCTTGGCCCATTAGCTTCAACCTCTTAACCCATTTCTAATCATGTTAGTAGCACCATGAGGTGCGCTTACCAGGAAGATTCTAGCCTACGTCCATCTTGGAGCTTCATCACGTGTCTCAGAGAGCAGAGCTATCCTGTCTGCCCGCTAGACAGGAGCATGGTGTCTCTCTCTGAGGCTTCTGGCGCTGAGCGGAGCTGCATGCTTTCTGACTTCACTTCCTCTTCCGCTCAGCATTTTCTTCTGTTTACTCCACCCACCTATGTTCTAACCAACCAGGACCAAGCAGTGTATTTATTGCTTAGCCAATGAAATCAAGAGATTGATATATGACACTCCCACATCACTTCCCCTTTTTCTGTTTAAACAAAAAGGAAAGGCTTTAACTGTAACATAGCAAATAAAAAGTGAACAATTTTCAAAACTCTAGAAATGACAGAGACATCTCGCTGCCTGGACAGTCACCCAAAGTTCCTCTGTACCGTTGGGGCATCCATCTTCGGCCTACAGGCCCATAGTTTTTAGCAGACATTCCACAAAGCAGGAAATTTCACAGGCAGTCACTATCTGCTTGTCCTGAAGAATGTCTTGCAGACTCCTTCATGAATTAGGAACCCCGAAAGATCATCTCACCTTTAGGCAAGTTCAGTAGTCCTCTCTCTGCGGGTTCTCTGTGTCCAGTTTATGCAATAGTTCAGGCAAGAGCAGTTTCTTGCCCAAATGGCTATCAAACTCCATTAGAATCCTCTTCGATGCCCATCTTCCTCTCAAAGCAGATTGGTGCTGCCAGGAGCAGAGTGTCTCATTGTCATGAAAAGTCCTAAGTTATTAAAACATTTAAAATGCCGTATTCTATAATCTTTGAAAGATATGAAGAATGTCTATCTAAAATTTATCTATGCACATCTAGAAAATCTTAACTAACATGACTACAAACTTGACTATTATAGATGATTATTAACAGCCTATATACATTACATTTTAAGTGAACTACACAATCACAACACCTTAATCAAGAGCAGAAGTACATATACGTATAACAAAATTGACCTTAAATTTAAATCACTAAAGCAAAATCCATATCAATGCAAATTATTCATATCTATATCATATCCCCCTTTAAATGTAAAAGAACATTTATAAACAATGTTTGGGAATATGGGCGCAGTTATCTCTCCAAACTGCTTCCTGCTGAATGGGGGCGTAGTTAATTAGGTCTTTCATGGTAAAACCTGTGTGCTAGTTTCATCTCAGTTGGCAGTTGAGCGAAGCAATTTTCTGAAGATGTTCACAGCAACCGTTCAGGAGGGCGTGGTTCATCATACCATATCGGAATAGAAGAAATGAACAGGGTCTCATCCTCTGTGAAAACAAAACAAGAAACTCCTTTCCAAAGTATCATGTCCTTAGATCCAAATCTCAAAGTCAAGGCATTTTCAGAATATCTATGTAGGATTAGTTCAACAGCATTTATAAACAAATATCTTTTAGCAGCTGTTGCTCCTTCCTCAGCATTCAAACAATTCAAAGAGAGCATAATAGCATACAGTATCAAGATTCTCTGTGTATTTTCCATCTTTGTACGCTTTATTTTAACCTCTATTTCATTTATTTTTACTTTTATTTTCTCTGTATCTTTGTCCTGGAATAACTCTGTAGACCAGGCTGTCCTTGAACTCTCAGAGATCCGCCTGTTTCTGCCTCCCAGGCACTGGGATTAAAGGTGTTCCCTACAACACCTTAAACTCACAGAGATCTGTTTGTCTCTGCCTTCTAGGCACTGGGATTAAAGGTGTGTTCTACCACAGCTTGAAGTCAATCTCCCTCTGACTCCCAAGTGTTGGGATTAAAGGCGTGTACTACCATAACCAACTTCTCTTTTTCTTTCATTTTTTTACTTTTAAGAACTTTAATTTTTAGTTTGCATATATTTTTAACACACTGTAAACCATTTAGAAATTTTCTTCGTCTTTGAATCTCTCTTTACTGTATATCTCTCTTTTTCTGACCACACGAGCCTTTAAATTACTGAGCAATACGGGTAGGATTAAAGCCGTGGCTTTGCCAGCTAGATCCAGTCCATTCCTTAGCTTTCTGCCATTCCAACCTTGTGGCTGAGGTACCGGCCAGAGCCGCCTTCAGTGCCACAACTCTACAGTGTTTCAAGGTCCCTGCCAGCAAGCCGCTGCAACAGACAACACTCAAGTCTGCTCTCTATAGTCGGCCCTCCTGCCTCAGTCAGAGTTTATCCTGGCAGGACGACCCAGAAAACCGGCATTTTAAAACAGCACAACTTTTTTCCTACTACAGCTGAAAAGACACAAGCATTCAGTCAGCTTTTATCAACACCATTTAAATATTTCCTGGCAGGACCTCTTAAGAGCTGCAGGGTTTTGCAGCTGAAGCTGAGTCAGGAAGCCTCTCTCAGATGAGAGTGCTTGCTTGACTCTAGCAAGCAGATTAGAACCGAGAAACTGCTGCTACCAATAAAACAAACATGCTTTACTCTTTCCCAAGCTTTCTCAGACTTTCTGTGAATTCAGTTGTCCACACGTTGGGCAGCCATCTGTTGAAATAGCAGCGGCGGGGCTGCGTCCCCAACACCCCAGCCGCTTCCACGTGGCTAGCTTATGCCCGAAATAACAACACACATACTGTATTCATTTAAGTACTGCTTGGCCCATTAGCTTCAACCTCTTAACCCATTTCTAATCATGTTAGTAGCACCATGAGGTGCGCTTACCAGGAAGATTCTAGCCTACGTCCATCTTGGAGCTTCATCACGTGTCTCAGAGAGCAGAGCTATCCTGTCTGCCCGCTAGACAGGAGCATGGTGTCTCTCTCTGAGGCTTCTGGCGCTGAGCGGAGCTGCATGCTTTCTGACTTCACTTCCTCTTCCGCTCAGCATTTTCTTCTGTTTACTCCACCCACCTATGTTCTAACCAACCAGGACCAAGCAGTGTATTTATTGCTTAGCCAATGAAATCAAGAGATTGATATATGACACTCCCACATCAGGGCATCCAATCTTCAGCCCACAGGCCCAGGTTACCCAGAAGATTTTTTTGTGAAGCAGGAAATTTCAAAGATAGTTCCACCTATACTGGCAGTTTGTCCGTCACATTTTTTTTCCGTCCTGTAGAATGTCTAGCAGACTCTTTCATAAGTCAGGAGCCCCGAAGGATCATCTCACCTTTAGGCAAGTTTAGCAGTGATCTCTCTGCAGGTGTTGCATATTCAGTTAAGCAGTCCAGGCAAGAGCAGTTTCTTGCCCAAATGGCTAGCAAACTTCATAAGGAGCCTCTTCAATACCCATCATCCTCTTGAAGTAGCTGGTGCTGCCAGCAGCAGATGTGTCTCACTGTCATGAAAAGTCTTAAGTTCTTAAACATTTAAAATGCCATATTAACAGTTGTTAAATTCCAAAGAAATCACACAGAGGTCTATATTAACTATAAACTGACTGGCCCATTAGCTCAGGCTTCTTATTAACTCTTATAACTTATATTAGCCCATAATTTTTGTCTATGTTAGCCTTTTTCAGCAAGGCAGTCACATCTTGTTTCCTCTGAGGCTGGGTAAAGGACTGAAGACCGAGCTTTCCTCTTCCAGAATTCTCCTGTTCTCATTTACCTGCCTATACTTCCTGTCTGGTTGTCACACCTATATTTCCTGCCTGGCTACTGGCCAATCAGCATTTATTTAAAATATAATTGATAGGATACTGACCATTGTCCCACAGCAAATACCTATCTAACTGAAATATATCTCTATACATCTAGAAAATCTAACTAACATGACTACAAGCTTGACTATTATAAATGAGTATTTATTAACTTATATACTCCTTTTCTTCTCTCTCCCAAGTCTTATTAAACATTTCTTTATAAATATATAGAGCTGGTTTTGGAGTTGGACTATGGCTCAGTCCCTCTTCAATCCCAAGCCTGTTGATAAGCGATATTTCAGAGTTTCTGTCTCAGGTCAGGAGCTAAGAAATGGGACAGAATAAGAATAATTATGTACTTGATAAACTTTCTTTGCTTTTCCTCATATCTGTGTCTTTCTTTATATGTCAGTATATGTCCTTGTTGTTAATGTTTAAATTTCCCATAACAAACAGCAACTTTCCCTACAGTAATTTTTAAAGTTTCCAGGATAAAGATGGGGCCCCACAACATCAACTCAATCTGGGTTTTATGACATCATGAATATTTTTTTAAGCGCTAAAATTAGACCTGTTTTTTGGTACCAACTGCACGAGACAATTTCGAATGGTGCACATTTTAGACAACACTCTGGTCGGACCTTCTCAAAAAGCTCAGAGACTAGTTATAATTTTCTTAGGTCAAAGGTTAATTTGGGAATTTTACCATCATTTGCTTTCACGGGAGCCCTTAAGAAGAACGTCGCCCCAATGTCAGCTAGAAGCAATTTTAGAGGACAATGTCTCCTCTCCCAACAGAGTTTACCCTCAGGGTTAGGAACATCTTTTAGTGGTTGGTTTCGGGTTGAGGGGATGGGGAGATATTTTATGGAATTAGGGGTATTTAAAAAAAGGGGGGGATTAACTGGTTTGATGGGATAATTGGTATTTGTGAATTATTGTTTTTAGAAAATTGTATTGGTACTGTTTCCTGTATATTGATATATTGAATATTGAATGTGAGTGTTCCTACCTCTATTTTTGTATAACTTGAATGCAAAAAGATACTTGGGCCTTTAAAGGTCAGAACAGCAGCAATAGATGAATGGAACTTATATGCAATGAATGTTGAGGCATCTGACTATAGTACTGAGGTTTGGGTAGAAGTTATTTCTAACGGTATGAGGAGACACCAAAATGTCAAATGCTTTAATTGTAGTAGAATAGTATATCTGAAAAGGGATTTTAGAGAAGGAATTTTTAGGAATAATGTCTTTTCTGGGAATGGCAAGAATAGGCGGCCTTCTGGCATATGTAGAAGGTGTGGCAAAGGCCAACGTTGAACCAATAAATGTAGATCAACAAAAGACAAACAAGGCAACATGATATCACTGGGAAACTTCTTTGGGGAACCTCACAGGCCCCCAGGTGAAACATGGTTCAGTCATTCCCAGTCACTGTAGAGGTCATGTCTCACCGGGAAAATTAAAAAAAAAATACATTGCCTGCTGTAAAAAAAAATACTGTTCTGGATGATGGAATAAACATTGAGGATTAATCAAAAATTCCAATAGGAAATAGGAAGCATATATTTTGGCAGACATCTATAAGTGATCAAAGACAAAGCTAAGAGTGCATATAAATAACATTGTATTGAGGGGATTACTAGACATGGGTACAGACATGAGTATCATTGCTCCAGAATCTTGGCATCCAATTTGGCTTCTTTAAGAAGCAGGTGTTCAATTACTAGGAATTGGAACCCTATCTCAAGTGAAACAAAACAAGAGATGGGCTGAATTCATAGGGCCAGAAGAATAGAGAGGAAGGCTGAGGCCATATCTAGCTAATATTGCAGTAAAATTATGAAGTCATGACCTGTCACAGCAATGGAATACCTAGATTAACATTTCTGCAGGCCTAAAACCTCATGTTTCTGGGAAAGATGTTATAAGGTATTATAAGCAAAAGTCACCAGCCATTCAGGCTGTACAAGAATACAAGCAACTCACAAACTTTCAGAGGCACTTATGGTCCTACCTTTAAAATGGTTAACTGAGAAAACAATATGGGTTAAACAATGGTCTTTAATAGCAGACAAGCTGCAGGATTTAGAACAATCTGGTATAAGAGCAACTAGATGCTCACCGTATTGAAAAATAAGCCAGCCCTTGGAATTTTACTGTATTTGTAGTTAAGAATAAATTTGGAAAATAGAGAATGATGGCAGATCTAAGAGCTGTCAATAAAGTAATTCAACCTATGGGCCCTCTACAATCTAGAATTCCTCTGCCTTCTCTATTACCAAAAGGATGACCTCTCATAGTTATTGATTTAAAAGACTGTTTCTTTATGTTACCTTTACAAGAAAAGAACAAAAAAATTGCCTTCACACTGTCTACTTATAATAATTCTCAGCCTACTAGGAGATTCTAGTGACCTATCCTCCCACAGGTAATGCTCAATAGTCCCACCCTGTGCCAATACTTTGTAAATCAGCCATTGGCGATAATACATAAGCAATTTACCATTACATGGATGACATTTTGTTATCTGATTCAAATGCAGTTACTTTAGAAAGAATGTTTGAAGAAGTATTATACTTGAATTTTCTTAACACTAATAAAAAAGGAATAATGGCAGCACGGATAATAGAAAAAACTTTTGAATTAAATCAGTCTAGCAAAACCAATTTATTACCAAGATAATGATGAACACCAAAGATGTTCCACTTGGAGCTTGTTTTCTTCTTGACACAACTGGCCTTTGGGCAAGGAACTGCCTCAACCACTGACAAAATGATGTCTTGACTGAGCAAGAGGAATACAAGAAGATTGTCAAACCTTGCCAAAACAGGGTAAGACGGTTCTGAAATTTTTCCTGCCTCAGAAAATGATCTGTCAGCTACACTAGGACTTAACCAAAGTTGGTTGCTTCAACATTGCAAATGAGACTTTGGTTGATTGCCCAGGTAGCCAGTTGTCTGTCATCTACTGCACATTTTGGAAGCTGCTTGACTGAACTTCCTGTCTTCTCAAGCAATATTATTTAGCTTATCATGCCTTTGATGGGGTTGAAGATTATTTAGTCATAGTTACCTTATTCTTATGATCTAGTCAAGCCATTTGTAATGCAAGACTTAGACCCCTTAGGATAGAATATTTATTAAAACATTTAGCATATGCTCCTTATTAATATTGTTTATGCTGATTTTAATTCTAATTTTTATACTTGATATCTGTTCTTAGTATATATAGTTTTCCATTGAGTTTGGAACTCTCTTATTTAGACAAAAGAAGGAGGTAATGGGAAACCTCCTTCAGCCAAAGGTCTTTAAGAGGCTGGACTAGGTTTGGGTGTGACTTAGGGTATGAAAAAGTCATGGTCCCGTCCACCTCTCCCTCTTCTCCTCGCAAGCCACACCTGAATGTCGGATCCCATTCTTATCTCCACACTGCAATCTGTGAGTTCTCTTTTAATAAAGAAAACCTTAGAATACTTTATTCGAAGTTAGTTTGGGATTATTTGACTTGAGCTACCCCCATTTGATGCATTCAGCATCACTGGCAGACTTTTTCATGAAGCAGAAAATTTGAAGATCTCATATGACTTGTATTGGTGAAGCTTATCAGTTGCTTTCTTCTGTGTTCTGGAAAATGTCTGGCTGTTCTCTCATGAAGCAGGAACCCTGAAGGACTATCTCACCTTCTTTAGACAACTTCAGTAGTCAGTTTTCTCTGGGTCCTGCATGTCTAGTTCATACAGTATACCATCAAGCAGTCCAGGAAAGAGCAGTTTCTTTCCCAAATGGCTAACCAACTCCATAAGGAGCCCCTATGATGCCCATCATCTTCTTGAAGTAGATTGGTGCTGCCAGGAGCAGATGTGTCTCATTGTCACAAGAAGGCCTACGTTCTTAAACATTTTAAATGCCATATTTAAGTATTTGAAAGGTTTAAAGAATAACTATTCATGTAAAATATATCTGTGTACATCTAGACAACCTAACTAACATCACTACATGTTATGACTATTTTAACCTGTATTTCTTAATTATATATTACATTTTTAAATGAGCTGCACAAACACGATATCTTAATCAAGAGCAGAAATATACATATAGCAAAATTGACCTTAAATTTGTATCAATAAACCAAGATCTATATCAATGCAAAGTATTCATCTCTATAGCATATCCCCCTTTAAATGCAAGCTAACATTTATAAACAATCATTTAGGGAATTTGGGCATTGTTGTATAGACTACTTCCTGCTGACTAAGGGCACTGTTATCAGGTCTGTCATGGTCCATCTTAACCAGCGGTTCTGAAGCTGTCATGGATGTTGGACCATCTGGGCCATTGTTTCAGGAGATCTTGTTTGATCAAACCACATTAATCTGTAAGCAATCCACAGGTTCTCATCCTCTGTGGAAACAAAAGTAGAACCCGTTTTTCAAAGCAACATATCCTTAGACCCAAATTTGGAAGTCAAGATACCTTTAAAATATATATGTTGGTTTAGCTTAGCAATTCATACTATAAAATGTCTCTCTGTACTTAGCTCATTCACAGTCAAAAAATTTAAAGAAAACACAATAATATACATAATCCAGACTCTCTGTGTATATTCTATCTTTTGGTGGCTTGTTTTTCTTATTCTATTACTTTTTCTACAAGTTTAATATTTATTTTATGATCTTTATTCCTTTAATCTAATGACTGTTTATTCTTTTATATTGTAACAATCTATAAGCTTCCCCCCCTCACCTACATACATTTATCTAACACTGTGACTTATTTAGAGGTATTTTCCATTTGTATTTGTCTTTACTGCATGTGAATCTGTAATTTTTTTTGACCAGGAATTTTTTTATTTAATTAAGTATGCATGGCTAGGACCAACTTCAAGGTCCTGCCTGCTTGCTCTACCCAGTCCAACATAGCAGAGGCATGTTCACTGCCTCTAAGAGCCATGCACACCATCCCATTTTCAGACACACAGAGAGTCTATGTTGCCATTAAGCAAGTTGTAGCACTCTGTACACAAACCCCATTTAAATGCCCACTAGCTGGGCCTCCCAAAAGAATTAGAGTCATTTGTGCTGGCAAACCAGGAACCCATCATTTTTAAAGAAGCTGCTCAGTTTTTACTGTACCTCTCTTAAAGGAGCTGTGACACTCCTGCTCACCACCAGCAAATAGAGCCTATCTGAAAAGACAATGTGGCTAAACTTTGTTTTTTTGTGTATAGAATTCCTTTCCAAGCTCTCTCAGGTTTTACATGGATATAATTGGCACACATTGGTGTGCCAATATGTTTGCTGGAGGCTGCTTGTTTGTTTCCCAGCTGTTCAGACCTGAAATATTCACACACACAGAAACTGTATTAATTACAGCACTGCTTGGCCAACGACTCTAGTATATTCCTAGCAAGCTCTTATAACTTAAATTAACCCATTCCTACTACTTTACATTTTACCATGATGCTTGTGGTCTACTGACAAGGTTCTGGTGTATCTGTTCCCTGAAGTGACTACATGGCTTCTCACTGACTCTGCCTACTTTTTCCCAATATTCAGTTTAGTTTTCCCACCTAACTCTATTCTGCCCTATCACAGGCCAAACAGCTTCTTTATTAACCAATAAAAGCAACACATATGCAGAAAGAATTCCCACAATAAGAGGTTATGAGTTTATTTAAACTACTTTACATATTAGATTGTGACTCTAGATTCAAGACTAAGAATATTGGGTCCCTAGAGGATGGGCCTTCACACCCCCACTTGATCTGTTTTGCACTCTTGAGGTTGGTTGAAAACAGGAACAAAAACAGGAACAATCTGTTGTTTTCAGCAATGTTTCTAAGGATGTTTACCCCTAAGTCATTGAGTTACGGTGATGAGCTTCCTGCTATTGCTGATTTGGCCTACCCTGCTGAGGGCTATATATACTTGTGAGAAAGTGGAGTAAAAGGCTTGTCTGCAGAACCTGAAATGTTTTTGCGTGTTAATCCCGATGTCCCTTGCTCAGAAGAACAACAGTTGCCTTGCTGGTGTGGCAGAGAATAGACCATGAAGCATCAGCAGGAAGAAGTGGGAAGCTGGAGCACAGACCCAGGATGCTGGCTGGACTAGCAGTCTCCTTGGACACAGTGAGAAGGGTCAGATTACAGATGTGTTTACAAGCCAGTGTCAGGGCTGCAGCAATGGCTCAGTGGGTAAAGCACTTGCTATGCAAGCATGAGGACCTGTGCTCTGATCCAGGGCATCCTTACAGATACCTGCTGGGCGTGGCTACAGGCTTGTGATCCCAGAGCTCAGGAGCAGGAATAAAACTAAATGACTAACTACACTAGCCAAATACATAAGCCATTAGATGAGTATATGCTCCTCATGCACATAAACATGCAAACACACCAAATACCTACAGAAAAAAAAAGATGTTATTAAGAATAAAATACCAGATTTGAGATTTAGGAGAGTCCAGGAGTGAGAAAAGACAAGGTTTGGGGCCTCCGAGCCACTTCCTGAAATGAAGAGCTTGTGAACTGGGCAGGCTACAGGGAGGAGAGGCAGTGCAGTGATTCAGAGCACAAATCTGGGAGATCAAGAGCTTTTGCTGAATTGGGATCTGCTGGAAAATCTGGGAAGCTGCACTTTAGTAGATGAGTGAAGTGAGGCTCCAACATGTATCCTGCACTCAGGAGGCAGGGGCCTCTGCAGGCCTGGATGAAGCTCTAAAGGCTGAATCTGCAGCCCAGGCTTCTGCAGAGACTTCCCAACAGGAAATGAGTTGAGCAATGTTTAACTGCCACTATCAGGTTTCAGAGGAAAACATATGCACAGACTCTGACGTTGGCTTCCTCAAGGGACCAGAGGCTCTTTCACTTTTGAAGAAAATGGTTTCCAGCTGAGGAGCCTCAGCCAGGGACACATACCAGCAGGCCCCGTAGAAAAGCAGGGTGAGTAGTGGGACCAGCGGAGTCCACCAAACTGTTAGTTGTGGAAAGATAAGTGCTGGTCTGAATGCACTAAGGCATACTGTGTAAGACATGGAGAACTTACTGAGAGCCAGGGCCCAGACTCCACCCCTGTTTGGAGAGTCTGCAGGCTAGCTCTGGTGGGCTGGAGTTTGCTGGATTCACCAGTATGCTTCATGTGCCTGCTCCTGTTATAACCTATCCTGCACCTTCCTCTCTCCTGTCTGACATGAAGCTGTGGGAATAAGAGTTGTGAATGGGAAGGAGTTAAGTAGAAGAGCTGAGGATGAGAAACAAAGATCCATCTAGGAGAAGCAGGTCTTACATAAACTTATGATACAGGCCAAGCATGTTTATTAGGAAGTACAGCATTATTTATGCTATTTGAGGGACGGTAGGGGACAGCTAAGGTCAGAAGAGAGCTAAGTCAGACAGTGTGCTAAGAGAACTCAGGATCCCTTGGACACAGTTGCCTTACAACTGCAAACCATAGCCCAGGGTGCTATATAGATTTGCATTGATATGGATTTTGGTTTATTGATACTAATTTAAGGTCAATTCTGTAATATGTATATGTAGTTCAGATCTTGATTAAGGTATTGTGATTGTGTAGCTCATTTTAAAATGTAATGTATAATTAAAACATAGATAAATAGAGAATCATCTATAATAGTCAAGCTTGTAGTCATGTTAGATTTTCTAGATGTATAGAGATATATTTCAGTTAGCTAGGTATTCTTCAGATCTTTCAGATTTGGTATTTATATCTTTCTGGAGTCTTTGATGGAGTTGAATAATATATATATATAGATAGTTATAGTTTTCCTTATTTATGATAAAAGATAAATAGAAATATTGTAATTGTAATTCTTGCATGATACCTGTTATATGTAATTTTACTTTGTTAAAGTTAAAACCTTCCTTTTTATTTAAATAGAAAAGGGAGGTGATGTGGAAGTCCCCTCTGTGTGTTGCTTTTATCGGTTAATAAATAAAGAAACTGCCTTGGCCTGATAGAGCAGAACTTAGGTAGGTGGAGAAAACAGAACTGAATTCTGGGAGGAAGCAGAGAGGGGATACCATGGATCCACCTGAGATAGACGTGCTGAGACTTTGCTGGTAGGCCACAACCTCATGGTGATATACATATTAATAGAAATGGGTTAAACTAATATGTAAGAGTTAGCCAATAAGAAGTTAGAGCTATTGGGCCAAGAGTGATTTAATAAATACAATTTCTGTTTGATTATTTCAGGGCTAAGGTAGCTGGGCGGCCAGGACAAACACGTGGGCTGCTCCCTGCAATACCAGGGGAAAAATCAGGTCCCCAGAAGCTACAACATCAGTTCCTCCAAGTCACTGGCTCCAGTGTCAAACCAGCCTTACCAATTCCACTCTTGGACAAGGTCATAGAAGTTCTGTTCCCTTTGTCCTTTCATCAGGACCTCTAGGAAATCTTTGGGTCACTCTAACCCCCCATACTAATCCAGGTGGCTCTTTGGCTTTCTCTGGGTAATTTTCCTTCCATCTGATTTGGCTCTGGATTGTTCCCCTGTGTGGAGATTTCTCAATTCGTTAACAGAGCCTCGCCTGAACTCAGACTGACACCTTGAGTCCCCTTCTGTGCTGCATTTCCCCACCTCATTCTCTGTCACAATAAGACTGAGGGATTTATCTCCTAAGAGTGGGACACTAGAAACGGAAGAGGATGAGGAACACAGAGCAGTGAGTGCTCTGCATGTTCCATCCCTACATCCTCCATCCCTGTTTTCCTATCTTCTCATGCTCCTGTCCCTGTGATCCCAACACCCTTTCCCCCATTCCCCAACCCTTTACCCTTGATTACTATCCCATAATCCTCCCAGTTGTCTTGCTCCAAGTCATGTATCCTTCCATCCTCTTGTTTTCCCCACCCTCCATTCTCCAGATGCCCACCTTCCCACTCCCCCATGTCCATCATTTTCCATGGCTAGGCCTGAGCCAAGTCTTTGCTGCTGTGGTTCTCCAAAGTTAGAGACCTAGATCTCCTGTCTGCTGGTGTTTGTGGGAACTGAGCCCTCCTCCAGGAACACAGCTGCTTCTGCACCAAAAACCCAAGCTGGTAGAGAGGGCCCAAGACTTAATAAAGGGCCAGACAAAGATTCAGTGACAGTCATCTTCCTAAGGATGGGCTTTTGTTCCCTCCCACTCTGGCTCCTCCCCTTGATCTTTCTATTTCTCCTTATTCTCACACCTCCAAAATACCATGTCTTTTAAAAGTTTTACACAAGTTCCTCCTAGATCAAATTACATTAGGACAATGACTACCCGGGCAAGGAGCTTACTGGGTCCCCTGTCATCAGTCTCATCTTACTCACTGTAACCTCTGTCTAATAACTGTTTTCACAGGTTTCTCCAAGAGCGAATGGTCATGATCCCAGGATCCATGGTGGCAGATAAAGTTAAAACTCTTCCCCTGGTTCATGAAGTCACTCCACGACCTATATCTTCTTAAACTTTAGGGAAAGAGCCTACCCCCACCTCCATCATCCCCCTCCAACAGGAAACAGTCAAGGAAAGACTACACCTCTTCTTTTTATCTGTCCTCAGGGTCAGATAAATTACCTTAATGACTTAAAAGAAGAAAACTTAGAAAAGCTGAGAGTCCCCCAATTCAGCATAACAGCACACCTGCATGACAGGAAAGTCAGCACAGTAAAAGAACATCCACTGGCAACATTCATGAAACTATAAGGAACACATCCAATGATAGATAACCTTACTCTGCAGAGCTCCCTCTGCTGACCTAGAAAGCCCACGCTCTGCACCTGAACACACAGTCTCCATCCCCAGGAAAGACTGGAGATTTTCAGTTGTTCTGACCAAAGGGCAATTTGTCCCTGTAGAGGCGGCTCCACTCTTTCCTTTATTTCCAGCTCTCCTCTGTCAGTTCCAGTCAAACACCCTTTCCCAGCACATAATGGCTGGCAGAGACAAAAACCCATTGGCCTCCTGCTTGGAACAACCACAGAAGGGAGACCTGAAGCTGTATGGGCAAGAGTTGCATAGTCAGGCATTTTCTGAAGGCATTACCAACACAGGAAGAGCTTCGTCTCAGAAAGCCCATGACATAGAGGAGGCTCAGCATAAGGGTCAACAAGTCTTGAACCCCTCCCACCACGTTAGAAGCCTGAAGATCCAGAAGGTGCCCAGTGCCCATTATCTGTCACAGGATGACTTGAAGTTAAGTAAGTACATCAAAGACCCCAACCCACCATTTCTGTGACCCCTTCATCACCACTGAGCCCTCCTTCCAGGGTTTCCATGGGCAGGCTAAACTTCTGTTTAGCCTGGATTCACAATCCCAGGAGAGTCTGGAACAGGAAGCTTTGCATAAGACTAAGCCACATGGTCTTCTACACCAGTCCATTTCAGGCCCTCATATGGTCCTGACAACCCTGGGGGAGAAACAGTTAGATGCTGTAGTGCGGAGAGGCAGTCATTCAAAAGGGCTCTGAGAATGCTCACACATCATTGGGTAGTGAGGGTACACACCTTCAATCCCAGAACTCAGGAGGCAGAGGTAGTGGATCTCTGTTAGTTCGAGGCCAGTCTGGTCTATAAGATCAAGTTTCAGGACAGGCTCCAAAGCCACAGAGAAACCCTGTCTCAAAAAAACAAAAACAAAGAGAAAGAGAGAGAGAGAGAGAGAGAGAGAGAGAGAGAGAGAGCTCTCACAGGGTTCAAGCTAGCTCCCAAGAGAAGCACTAAGTGGCTAAAATTACAAGTCCAGACTTTGGAGCTGGACAGAGGCACACTATGGCCTTCCTCATTATCTCCATCTGAGAAATGGTAAGGTAAAAGCAGTCTTCTCGAGCTGTGAGAGTAAAATGATAATCCACATAGGATATTGAATAGTCTATGATTCAATAAATGTTTAATACTTACAAGCAAAAACCTAAGCAATTGCTGCCACTCTTATTATTATACTTTGTAATCATCTGGAACAGAAGCTTAGAGACCCACAGGAGGGAGCTAAGGCTCAGAGAGGAATAGAGACTCCTGCAAAGGAAAAGTGTTGAGCCAGGACAGATATGTGAACTTCACGGTTCCAGAGCAGGACTGTTTCCCAGCAGCACTTGTAAGAGTGTCTTTCTCCCCATGAGACTACAGACAAAGGTATGAGGATAAACAGGAAGGACCACAGCCTTGCTTGCTTGGTGTCTACCACTGCCTCTCTGACAAACACACAACCACTGTCTCTTTCCCATAGGCCATCCTTCCTCATTGCACAGATCCTCAAGCACACCCTACATGCAGTCCCTTGAATGGACAGAAGACGTGGAGCTATTTAGCCCAGATCATGAGTCTTGGAGAAACTTTCGGATCTCAAAGAAGAAGTTTGATAAAAGGGTGCCTGAGGACTATGAATTCAGATGTAAAGGTAAGTGTAGGATAAATAATAAAAACCCAGAGACAAATATTGGGTTCAAGCTGAATATCAAAAAGAAAAAGCAACCAAGCCACTAGAGAACTCTTACTTCTATGAAATCTTCAGACTGAAAAGAGAGCGAGTTCCTGTCTCATCTTGCCTTATATTCCTATCTAGTGCTGGTATTAACGGTGTGCACCACCACTGCTCAACCCCTGTGGATAACTAGTGTGGCTACCTTGCACTCTGATCTTCAGGCAAGCTTTATTTGCTAGATCACAAACAAAATATCACAATATTTCCTCTATTGTCTAATACAAAAAAGTTATATAAGAAAAACTGTATGCAATAAGTACAATAACTATATATAACACATAGAGGTAATAAGTATATTAACAATGTCTAGTCCATTTGCATTTGAGAAATACAGAGAAAATACTTCATTATCTAGTCTATCTTGGTGGGTTCAAAGTCTTGTACCTAATTTACTTTCTACCATAACTTGCATTACCATCCAAAACTGCATACTTTACATTTCTTTAGTGAATTTCTTTTCTCAGTCTCATAAACAAGGAAAACTCTATCTAGTCCTCAGCTACCTCAGAGACCTGAGAAGAAAACAGTATTAGCTGAGTAAACAGGAAGTGCAAGGAAGTCACTTCCAAAAACCATGAAGATTTACAGAAACCACTGGCGGGCTGGAAAGTCACTCGAAGTTCCTCTACAATGTTGGGGCATCAGTCTTTAGATTAAAGGCCTAGAATATTCAGATGGCTTTTCTATGAAGTAGAGGTTTGAAGTACTATCCTGCATTGTCTTGAAAATGTTTGACAGTCACACTCTTTTGTGTCCTGCTTGTCCAAATAGGACAGCATAATGTCAGAAGTCAAGGCAAAAACATTTTTTGCCCAGTGGCTTACTTTTGCCACAGAGAAAATAAACTCTATGTGGAGTTTTTTCGATGCCCATTGTCTTCTCTGAAGTAGATTGGTGCTGCCAGGAGTGGGCATGTGCCATTGTCATTAAAAAAAGAACCTATGATATGAGACATCTTAAATGCCTGATTCTGTAGATCTCTGAAGTGTTTGAAGATGATCTGTCTATTTAAAATATATCTGTTTGACCTTGAAAACTCAGAAACCGTATTATATAAATCACTGTTTAGCCAATCACTTAAGCCTATTGATAACTACCTCTTACATTTAGAATTAATCCATTTCCTTTATTTTATATTTTCTCATGAGGCTTGTGGCCTACCAGCAAGGTTCCAACTGGCAACTCATGTCTTTCCCCTCTGGCAGCTACATGGCATCTCCCTGACTCCACCTTATTTCTCCCAGCATTTAGTTTAGTTTTCCGCACCTAGCTTTGTTCTGCCCAGCTGTAGTTCCAAAGCAGTTTCTTTATTAGCCAATGGTAATCACAGCATACACAAGGGGAATCCCACATCAGAGGATTTTCGCATTCTTTAGGCTGGCCTTTTGTCTTGTTGACTATGTCCTTTGCCTTATAGAAGCTTCTCAATTTCAGGAGGTCCCATTTATTAATTGTTGATCTCAGTGTCTGTCCTACTGGAAGTGTTCTCTTATACAAATGTGTTCAAGGCTATTTTCCACTTTCTCTTCTATGAAGCTCAGTGTGGCTGGATTTATACTGATGTCTTTATTCTATTGAACTTATGTTTTGTGCATGGGGATAGATATGGATCTATTTGGATTCTTCTACATGTTGACATCCAGTTATAGGTATGACCTGATTTTCACTATTTTTCCTCAGCATCTATTGTTATGTCTTCTTTTTGCTTCTGACTTTGCTAATCTGGATATTATTTCTTATTAATTTATTTATTTATTAAAGATTTCTGTCTCTTCCCCGCCACTGCCTCCCATTTCCCTCCCCCTCCTCCATCAAGTCCCCCTCCCTCATCAGCCCAAAGAGCAATCAGGATTCCCTGCCCTGTGGGAAGTCCAAGGACCACCCACTTCCATATAATTAGTGATCCTGGAGAAGCTAAATAAGAAGGTGAACCCAAAGAAAAACATATAGTCATCCACCTGGATATTAACCTTCATCAGGCGATGAAAGGAGACAGAGACAGAGACCAACATTGGAGCACCGGACAGAAATCTCAAGGTCCAAATCAGGACCAGAAGGAGAGAGAGCACAAGCAAGGAACTCAGGACCGCGAGGGGTGCACCCACACACTGAGACATTGGGGATGTTCTATTGAGAACTCACCAAGGCCAGCTGGCCTGAGTCTGAAAAAGCCTGGGGTAAACCAGGACTCGATGAACATAGCGGACAATGAGGACTACTGAGACCTCAAGAACAATGGCAATGGGTTTTTGATCCTACTGCACGTACTGGCTTTGTGTGAGCCTGGGCAGTTTGGATGCTCACCTTAATCTTGATATGCTTTCTGCCTTTTGGTTGGTTTGGATAAAATTTTCTCTATCTTGTTGGTATTCTGAAAAGACCAATTGTTTGTCTCAATTGACTTTTTTGTATTGTTTTCTTTGTTTCTATTTTATTGATTTTTAGCCCTCAATTTGATTATTTCCTGGTGTCTACCCCTCCTTGGTGAGTCTGATTCTTTTAGTTCTAGAGCTTTCAGGTATGCTCTTAAGTCACTAGTGTGAGATTTCTGCAGGTTCTTTATGTAGGCACTTAGTGCTGTGAAGTTTCCTTTTAGTACTGCTTTCAAAGTGTTCCATGTGTTTGGGTATGTTGTGCATTCATTTTCATTGAATTCTAGGGAGTCCTTCATTGTTTTCTTTACTTCTTCCTTGATCCAGGATGATTCATTTGAACACTGTTAATTTCCATGAGTTTGTGGGCTTTCTACAATTAGTGTTGTTGTTGAATCCTAACTTTAAGACATGCTAATCTGATAAGTTACAGAGGGTTATTCCAATTTTTTGTATATGTTGAGGTTTGCTTTGTTACTGAGTATTTGGTTGATTTTAGAGAAAGTTCTATGAGGTGCTGAGAAGAAGTTATATTCTTTTGTATTTGGGTGAATGTTTTATAGATTTCTGATAAATCAAATTGAGTCATAACATCTGTTAGTTTCTTTATTTCTCTGCTAAATTTCTGTGTGGAAGTCCTGTCCAGTGGTGAGATTTGTGTATTGAAGTCTCCCACTAATAGTGTGTAAGGTTTAATGTGTGATTTAAGATTTAGTAATGTTTCTTTTACAAATGTGGGTGCCCAGATGACCGACGCAGGCGGGCAATGCAGGCCACAGGCTGCGGCCGGGACCGGCGGAGACTGGCGAAGCGGGAGAGGACACAGGCAGCAGGAACCAGCACGCAACACCGAGAGCAGATCGCCCCACTACAATTAAATCAAAGAGGTAGGCATTTGGTTGGCGAGGTCCCCGGCAAACAGGGAGCCAGGTCCTGTTCCTGAAGACCCTTCTGAGGGGTGAGAGGGAGCTTGGCCCCAGACAGGAGCCAGGAAACAGAGCGAGGGAAATTTGTAGGAGGAGCATCTGACCAGGAGAGAAACCTGATCCGATTTTAAAAGAACGATTAGATAGCATCGATAGGAGGAGATAGGCAGGCGCCAAGGCAGAATTTCACCCAATAATCTGAAAAACAACATGAAAACACCAGAACCCAATGATTTCACAACAGAAGGACTTGAACACCCTAACACAGAAGAAGTGGAAAAAATTGACTTTATGAAAGCAATAGAGTCCCTTAAACAACATGTAAAAAACACCCTTATAGAAATGGATGAGAAGTATAACAAAAAGTATGAAGAAATGAGTAAATTCAAACATGAGACCCTGGGAAAAGAAAAAGACGATCAAACAAGTAATGGAAACAGTTCAAGAATAGAAAACTGAAATGGAAGCAAGGAAGAAAACACAAATTGAGAAACACCTGGATATGGAAAATCTAGATCAACAAGCAGAGCCTACAAAAACAAGCATAATCAATAGAATACAAGAGATAGAAGAAAGAATCTCAGATTCTGAGGACACCAAAGAGAAAATAAACGCACTGATCAAAGAAAACATCACAGCCAACAAATTCTCATCACAAAACATTCAAGAAATATGGGACACAATAAAAAGACCAAACCTAAGAATAATAGAAATAGAAGAAAAAGAAAAATCATAGCTCAAAGGCCCAGAAAATGTTTTTAACAAAATTATGGAAGAAAACTTTCCCAACATAAAGAAAGATATCCCTTTGAATATTCAAGAAGCATATAGAACACCAAACAGACTGGATCAAAGAAAAACATCCCCTCGCCATATAATAATCAAAACACAAAATATACAGGTTAAAGAAAGAATATTAAGAGCTTCAAAGGAAAAAGGCCAAGTAACATATAAAGGTAAACTGATCAGACTTACACCTGACTTCTCGATGGAAACCATGAAAGCCAGAAGGTCCTGGATAGAGGTAATTCAAAAACTAAGAGACCATGGATGCAAACCCAAACTACTATACCCAGCCAAGCTATTGTTCACTATCAATGGAGAAAACAAGACATTCCAGGATAAGAACAAATTTAAAAAATACGTAGCCACAAATCCAGCCCTACAGAAAGTAATAGAAGGAAAATTTCAACCCAAGGAATCCAACATTGCCAACACTGCCTACAATAACTCAGGCATCTAGTGAACCTTCACCAGCACAACTCAAAGAAGGGACACTCACACAAGCTCTACTACCAAAAACAATAAGAATAACCAGAGTAAACAACCACTGGTCATTAATATCACCTAATATTAATAGTCTCAATTCACCTATAAAAAGGCACAGGCTAAGAGATTGGGTACGAAAACAGGATCCAACATTCTGCTGTTTGCAAAAAACACATCTCAACCACAAAGACAGGCATCTACTCAGAGTAAAAGGTTGGGAAAAGGTCTTTCAAGCAAATGGTCCTAAGAAATAAGCAGGTGTGGCCATACTAAATTCCAACAAGACTGACTTCAAACTAAAATCAATCAGAAGAGATCGAGATGGACACTTTATACTCATAACATGAACAATTCATCAGGATGACATCTCAATCCTGAAAATCTATGACCCTAATATGAAAGCACCCACTTATCTAAAAGAAATATTACTAGAACTCAAGGCAGACATCAAACCACACACACTAGTAGTAGGAGACTTCAATACACCTCTCTTTCCAATGGACAGTTCAATCAGACAGAAACCTAATAGAGAATTAAGAGAATTATTGGAGGTAATGAAGCAAATGGACTTAACAGACATCTATAGAACACTCCACCCAAATAAGAAAGGATATACCTTCTTCTCTGCAGCTCATGGAACCTTCTCAAAAATTGACCATATACTCGGAAACAAAGGAAACCTCCACAGATACAAAAGGATATCAGTGTCCACCTGTGTCTTATCAGATCACCACGGACTAAAGCTAGAAGGCAATAACAATGCTACCCCCAGAAAGCCGACAAACTCATAGAAACTGAAAAATTAACTACTGAACCACACCTGGGTCAAGGAAGAAATTAAGAAAGAAATTAAAGTCTTCCTTGAATTTAATGAAAATAAAGAGACAACATACTCAAACCTATGGGACACGATGAAAGTGCTAAGAGGAAAGTTCATAGCACTAAGTGTCCACTTAAAGAAAACAGAGAAAGCATACAATGGGGACTTAACAGCACACCTGAAAGCTTTAAAAAAAAAAGAAGCAGATCTGCCCAGAAGGAATAGAAGACTGGAAATAATCAAAATGAGGACAGAAATCAACAAAATAGAAACACAGAAAACAGTCCAAAGAATCAATAAAACAAAAAGTTGGTTCTTGGAGAAAATCAACAAGATCGACAAACCCCTATCCAAACTAATTAAACAACAGAGAGAGAACACGCAAATAAATAAGATCAGAAATGAAAAGGGGGACATAACCACAGACATAGAGGAAATTCAGAGCATCATTAGATCTTACTACAAAAGCCTGTATGCCACAAAACTGGAAAATGCAAAAGAAATGGACATTTTTTTAGATAAGTACCATATACCAAAGCTAAACCAAGACCAGGTGAACGATCTAAATAGACCTGTTAGTCACGAAGAACTAGAAGCTGTTATCAAAAATCACCCTTCCAAAAAAAGCCCAGGACCAGATGGTTTCAATGCAGAATTCTACCAGAACTTCCAAGAAGAGCTAATACCTATACTCCTTAATGTAGTTCACAATATAGAAACAGAAGAGTCATTGCCAAATTCCTTTTATGAAGCCACAGTTACCCTGATACCAAAACCACACAAAGACCCAACAAAGAAAGAGAATTACAGACCTATCTCACTCATGAATATCGACGCAAAAATTCTCAATAAAATACTGGCAAACCGAATCCAAGAACACATTAGAAAAATTATCCATTATGATCAAGTAGGCTTCATCCCAGAGATGCAGGGCTGGTTCAACATATGCAAATCTATCAATGTAATCCACCATATAAATAAATTGAAAGAAAAAAACCATATGATCATTTCATTACATGCTGAAAAAGCATTTGACAAAATTCAACGACCCTTTATGATAAAGGTATTGGGGAGACTAGGGATACAAGGGTCATACATAAATATAATAAAAGTTTTTTACAGCAAGCCGACAGCTAACATTAAATTGAATGGAGAAAAATTCAAAGCCATCCCACTAAAATCAGGAACAAGACAAGGATGTCCACTCTCTCCATACCTCTTCAATATAGTGCTTGAAGTTCTAGCAATAGCAATAAGACAACATAAGGAGATCAAGGGGATTCGAATTGGAAAGGAAGAAATTAAGCTTTTGTTATTTGCAGATGATATGATAGTATACATAAGCGACCCCAAAAACTCCACCAAAGAACTCCTACATCTGATAAACACCTTTAGTAATGTGGCAAGATACAAGATCAACTCCAAAAAATCAGTTGCCTTCCTATACACTAAGGATAAAGAAACAGAGAGGGAAATCAGAGAAGCATCACCTTTCATGATAGCCACAAACAGCATAAAATACATTGGGGTAACCCTGACCAAGGAAGTGAAAGATCTATTTGACAAGAACTGAAAGAACTTGAAGAAAGAAAATGAAGAGGACACCAGAAAATGGAAGGATCTCCCTTGCTCTTGGAATGGGAGGATCAACATAGTAAAAAATGCCAATTCTACCAAAAGCAATTTATAGATTCAATGCAATCCCCATCAAAATCCCATCAAAATTCTTCCCAGATCTGGACAAGACAATAATCAACTTTATATAGAAAAAACAAAAAACCCAGGATAGCCAAAACAATCTTATACAATAAAGGAACGTCTGGAGGCATTACCATCCCTGACTTCAAACTCTATTACAGAGCTACTGTATTGAAAACAGCTTGGTATTGGCATAAAAACAGAGAAGTCAACCAATGGAATCGAATAGAAGACCTTGACTTTAACCCACAAACCTATGAGCACCTGATTTTCGATAAAGGAGCTAAAAGTATACAATGGAAAAAAGCGAGCATCTTCACCAAATTTTGCTGGCAAAACTGGATGTCAATTTGTGGAAGAATGAAAATAGATCCATATCTATCACCATGCACAAAACTCAAGTCCAAGTGGATTAAAGACCTCAATATCAGTCCGAACACAAATGTGGGTGCCCTTATATTTGGGGCATAGATGTTCAGAATTAAGACCTCATCTTGATGGAATGTCCTTCTTCACCTCTTTCATTTAATTTCAGTTTGAAGTCTACTTTGTTAGATATTAGGATAACTACACCAGCTTGTTTTGTTCGTCCATTTTGATTGGAAAATCTTTTCCTAATCCTTTACTCTGAGGTAATATCTGTCTTTGAAGCTGAGATGTGTTTCTTGTATGTAGCAAAAGGATGAATCCTGTTTTCACATTCAGTCTGTTAGTCTGTATCTTTTTATAGGCAAATTGAGACCATTGATATTAAGATATGTTAATGACCAGTGGTTGTTAGTTCCTGTTATTTTTGCTTTTGTTGTTAGTGGTGGTATTATGTGTGTTTCCCTTCTTTGTGTTTTGCTAGTATGAAATTATCTATTGCCGGTATTTTTGTGAGTGTAACTAACTTCCTTCTAATTATTTCTGTAGGGCTGGATTTTTGGATTTCGTATTGTTTAAATATCTGATTTTGTCATGAAATATTTTTGTTTTCTCTGTCTATGGTGATAAAAAGCTTTGCTGAATATAGTAGTCTGCTCTGGCATCTGTGGTCTCTTAGTACCTGCAGAACATGTGTCAACACCCAAATAATCACACAGAAACTATATTAATTAAAACACTACTTAGTCAATGACTCAGGCATATTCATAGATAGCTCTTATATCTTATATTAACCCATTTCTATTAATCTATATATCACTATGAGGCTGTGGCTTACCTGCAAGGTAAGGGATCTTTCTCCTTCAGCAGCCACATGGCATCTCTTTGACACCACCTATTCTCTCTCTCTCTCTCTCTTTCTCTATACACACACACACACACACACACACACACACTACATATATATATATATATATATATATATATATATATATATATAGTATACATATATTCTTCCAGTCTGGCTATATACTGCCCTGCTATAGACCAAAGCAGCTTTTTTATTAAATAATAGTAATAAAACATATTTACAGCATACAGAGTGGAATCCCACATCATCTCCCCTTTTCTTTCTAAATAAAGAGAAAGATTTTAAATTTAACAGTAAAATTACATATAACAAAACAGGTATCAAGCAAGAATTACAGTTCTAATATTTCTTTATGAGTCTAAAGTTTAAAATCTAATTTATCTTTTATCATAACTAAGGAAAACTGTAATTATAACTATCTAGTTTAAACTCTATCAAAGACCTCAGAAAAATATATTACCTAAGTAAACAGGGGGTGCATTGTAAGCAACTTCCAAAACTCTAGAATTGACAGACCAATCTCACTACCTAGATAGTCAAAGTTCTTCTGTCACATTGGGGCATCCATCTTCAACCACAGGCCCATAGTGTCTAACATACTTTTCCATGAAGCAGGAAATTTTAAAAAATGTTCTCCTATATTGGTAGTGTGCCAGTAACTTTCTTCTGTGTCCTGCAGATTGTTGGACAGACTCTTTCATGAAACAGAAACACTGAAGGATTATCTCACCTTCTTTCAGCAAGTTCAAGCAGCCATTTTTCTGTGGGTCCTACATGTCCAATATATATAGCATACCATCAAGCAATCCAGGCTAGAGCAGTTTCTTGCCCATAGGGCTCATCTTGTCACATTGAAGGCAAATTCCATAACGAGTTTCTTCAATGCCCATCAACTTTTCTGAAGTAATTATTCTGCCAAAAGCAGACATGTCTCACTGTCAAGGAAAGTCTCAGTTCTTAAAACATTTTAAATGCCATATTCTGTAGGTCTTCAAAAGTGTTGAAAATTATCTAATTGAATTATATCTCTGTATACCTGGAAAACCTAATATGACTATAAGTTTAACTATTAAAATGACTATTAATATGTAATTTTTAATAATACATTACATTTTTAAGTTAACTGCATAAACCTAATACCTTAAGCAAGAATGGTAATATATATAACAAATACTGTTCTTAAATTTATATCAATAAACTAAAGTTCATACTAATGCAAAGTATTAATCCCTGTATCATATCCACATCTAAATGAAAATAGACATTTATAAATAATTGTTGCAAGGGAGAGAGCTGCTTTTTTGGAAGTTAGGCATAGTTTTCTCTAATCTACTTCCTGATGTTTGTTGGGCAAAGTATTTTTAGGGTTATGGAGACCTTTCATAACCATAAAACCACAATAGCCTATAAGGAAATCCACAGGTTTTCATCTTCTATAATCTTCTTCAAGATTTGGTCTATGCATTGGCCAATAATCATCTGTGCCAATAAATAAAAGATTTGGCCTTTCCTGGTGTCCCACACTTCCTATGTATTCATACAGTTTTTTTATTTGTTTAATTTTGTTTTGTAAATATTCTTTGCTCATGTGATCTGATTTCTTTATTGAATTTGAGTCTTGATATTCTGCCTTCTACTTGATCCATTTTACTTGTAAACCTGTTCCTTGAATTTTTCTAATTATGATATTGAGTTTTTAAATTTCATCTTAATTTCAGCTTGATGTCTCTTCAATAGTTCTATTTCTGTTGAATTAAGTTTTCAAATATTGAATTACCATTGTTCGTTAAATTATCCTTATTTGTGTTTTCTTGTACAACACTCAGGTATTTATTCTCTTTGAGTTCATTACTTTTAAGCTCATTGAACTAGTTTTTTTATGACTTCTTTAGACTCCTTAATTCTTTGAGATTTACAATTATTCAACTAAATTCTTGGTCCTAGGATCCTTCTAGGTAGTTCTCACTAAAGAATATTTCTATGGGACTGTTGAATTGAGAGGTGGCAAATATTGTCCTGATGGTTGCATCCTGTGGATGCACAAATACTGAGTGAGGATCAGACCACCAAAATCTATCAATCAGAAACAATTTTTTTCCAAAATCTATGGTGCCAACTCAATGGAGCCAGGTCAGAGTCTAGGGCTCTAATACTGTGATGATGAAATCAGGTTTTGAGCCTCCTCTTACAGTGAAAACCAAGCCCCAGGTGGTGAGCCAAAGAGAATTTACAATCTTGAGGTTAGGCTTGAGAAGAATTAAAGGGTTGGTTATAATCTTGAGTTTAGGCCTAGAGTAACATTACATTTTAAGATTTATAATTTTTGATTACAGGGTATAAGTTTAAGATACATGTGAAAGCTGTGTATTTAACACAGTTTCTTTCCCCATAGCTGGAAAGAATGAAAGTCAATTAATTCAAGGCAGAGGATCACATAGAGGCAACATTTAAAGGTTAAAGAAATATAGGGAGTAACCTAGAAGCAACTTTTAAAGGATGATCTGTTATGGATTTGCTGCAGGTCCCGAGCAGGTGCATCACGCAGCATGTCTCCAAAGGTGACTGGTCCCCTGGGTGTCCCCCAGCAGTTAGTCATGTGGGCAGCAGGTGGGCAAGGGGCAGACAGATAGGCATGTAGTAGGAGCTGCGATGGGTTGCGTTCCCGCCCAGCTCTGCACAGCTAGCTTTACCAAAACTAATTACACGGAAACTGTATTCTTTTAAACACTGCTTGCCCCATTAGTTTTAACCTCTTATTGGCTAGCTCTTACATATTGATCTAACCCATTTCTAATATTCTGTGTAGTGCCACAAGCTGGCTTACCAGGGAAGATCTTAACCGGCATCTGTCTGGAGTGGGAGAATCATGGCGACTGCCTGACTTGGCTTCTTTCTCCCAGCATTCTGTTCTGTTTACTCCACCTACCTAATTTTCTGTCCTATCAGGCCAAGCAGTTTTCTTTATTAGTTAACCAATGAAAGCAACAGATAACATACAAGACCCACCTCCATCATAGGCACACCATGCAGATGGGTTTGCTGCAAGCTGCCAAGGTCCCAAAAGCAGCCAGTCCCAAGCAGGGATGGTGCACAAGACCATGTAGCAGGTCTCCATGTGACTGTGGCTGGTAGGAGAGAGAGATGGATAAACACATCACAGAGAGTAAAGTTAGACATTTATTAGATGGGTTATGGAGGAGAAGAAAAAGGGGATAGAGGAGAGAGACAGAGAGAGAGAGAAGAGAGAAGGGAGGAGAGGAAGAGAAGCCGCCTCTCTGAGAGAGGGGACAGGAAGAGAGAAAGTGGGACCAAGGTTGCAAGCAAGAAGGGAGTGGGCATGGCTTGTCTATTAGACTGACAGAATATTACATAATTCTTGTCCACAGCTGCTGTGGGCTGTAAGGCAGAGAGGTATTGTAAGAAGTTAAGAACACTGCTATGGATGTGTTTGCAGCATCACACTCCTACAAGTGAGTGCCTTTCAGTGTCATTTCTGTATCAGAACATAGTGAAATAGCATATGAGGTCATGGATAATTCAACATGAACATACCCTGACTGCATTTTTAAATGAAAATATAGTTGAGGGAGTTGAGAAAAGCCCAAATTTCCACAAGAGGGGTAAAGATAAACTAGAAAATTTTGCACTTATTCCATCAAGCTGAACTTCGTTTAAGTCATAAAGTAATATTTGCAAAGCATTCTCCTTTGGTGTAGGAGGTTTTTCTGTCTATGTGTTGTTGGTTTAATAAAGAAACTGCCTTGACCTTTTGATAGGGCAGAACTTAGATAGGTGGAGTAGACAGAACTGAGATCTGGGAAGAAGGGCAGAGTGGCAGACACCATGGTTCTTCTGCCCAAGACAGAAGCTGGTTAGACTCATGCCAGTAAGCCACAGTCAAGTGGTGATACACATTAATGAAGATGGGTTAAACTAATATGTGAGAGTTACACAATAAGAGGCTAAAGATAATGGGCCAGGCAGTGTTTAAATGAATACAGTTTCTGTGTGATTATTTAAGATGTAAGCTAGCTGGGAGGGAAGAAAGGCAGGCCCATGCTCTCTTTAACAGATTGGAGCCCAACATGGTTAGTTGTAGAAAAGGGCTTTCCACCTTATTATTCCATGTGCATTGAGTAAATAGGGATATGTTAATTGTTGAATAAAATTGAATTTGCAAAAAAAGAAAAGAAAAAAGTTAACCTTTGTAGTAACTGCTGGCTGTAAGGTAGGGAGCAATTGTTAAAAGTTAACCTTTGTCCAGAGTGGCTGTCAGCTCCTATTTCCCCAGAATATGTAACATGAGGGCCTACTAGTTGGGGTTTCAGTCTTTAGGTCCCAAAGAAAATCACACAGAGGTCTCCATAAGTTATAAACTGATTGGTCCATTAGCTCAGGCTTCATATTAGCTCTTATAACTTATGTTAGCCCATTATTCTAGTATATGTTAGCCATATGGCTCAGAACGTTTTTCAGCAGGGCAGGTCACATCCTGCTTCTTCGGTGTCTGGGCAGGACTGCAGAGGAAGCTTCCCTCTTTCCAGAATTCTCCTGTTCTCATTGTACTTCCTCTACTTCCTGTCTGGTTGTCCCACCTATACTTCCCGCCTGGCTACTGGCCAATGAACATTTATTTAAAACATAATTGACAGAATACAGAATTGTCTCGTACCACTTCCCCCTTTTTTCTAAACAAAGGAAAATATCCATAGTTCATTTTTTGGGAATGTGGGCATAGTATTCCAAGCTACTTCCTGCTGGTTGGGGGCCCTGATAATCTTATGGGGACCTAAAGAAAATTTTGAATTATGATCAAGTCCTGACTGGAGTATCCTATGACTCTTTATCATCTCAGGTAGCATCTTGAATCTGTTCTGGATGTAGAACTCAGACATCTAGGCCATCTGTTCCTATCAGAGATTTCTCAGGTGGTCTTCCTTGATCTTTTTCTTAACTCAGAACGAATCCATACCTTCTCATTTCCTGTGGAAACAAAAGCAAAATCTCTTCTCCAAAGTAACATATCTTTTTAACTTCAATTTTGAAGTCAAGGTATTTTCAAAATACCTATCTTGGATTAATTCAGCAGCATTTGTAATCAAATATCTTTTAGCAGCTGTTGCTCCTTCATTAGCATTCAAATAATTCAAAGAGAGCATAATAACATACAGTATCAAGATTCTCAGTGTATTTTTCATCTTTACATGACTTTATTTTAACCTCTATTTCTTTTATTTTTAATTTTTGGCTTTTTGAGACAAGGTTTTTGTGTATCTTTGTCCTGGAACTCACTCTGTACCAGGCTGTCATTGAACTCACAGAGATTCACCTATCTCTGCCTTCCAAGGGCTGGAATCAAAGGTATGTGCTACCACACCTTAAACTCACAAAGATCTATCTTCCTCTGCCTCCAAGGCATTAGGATTAAAGGCATGTGCCAGCACACCTTGAACTCACAAAGGTCTGTCTGCCTCTTGTCTCCCAAGTGTGGGGATTAAAGGCATGTATCACCAAACCCAACTACTCTCGTTTTTATTTTAAGGACTTTAACCTCTTTCTTTACTCTCCCAAACTTGCATATATTTTTAAAACACTGTAAACCATTTAGAGGTTTTTTATCTTTGAATCTCTCTTTACTGTATCTCTCTCTCTCTCTCTCTTTTTCTGACCACATGAGTCTTTAGCTTGCTAAGCAATATGGGTAGGACTAAAGCCATTGCTTTGATGGCTGGATTCAGGCCATTCCTTAGCTTTATGAAATTCCAGGCTCATGGCAGAGGTACCAGCCATAGCCAAGTTTATTGCCAAAACTCTATGGCATTCCAAGGTCCTTGCCAGCAAGCAAGCTACAACACTCACAAACCACACTCAAATGCACTGTAGTCAGACCACCTGCATGAAAGAGTTAGAATTTGCACTGGCAGGATGACCCAGAAAGCCAGCATTTTAAAACTGTGCAGCTTTTTGCCTGCTATCACTGAAAACTGAAAAGCATGTGGTCAGTTTTTTATCAACACTATTTAAGTGTTTCATGGCAGAACCTCTTAAAGAGCTGCAGGGTTTTGCAGCTAAAGCTGAGTAAGGAAGCCTCTCTTAAATGAGAGTGCTTGCCTCTAGCAAGCAGAGCAGATCTGAGAAATTGCTGCTACCAAGAAGCCATGATTTACTTTATTCTTTTCTGTCTAGAATTACTTCCCAAAGAGAATTTATGTGGATGCGGTTGTCTATGTGGGCACCATTCTGTAACATGAGGGCTTGCTAGTTGCCCTGGCCACCTGGCTAGCTTATCCCTGAAATAATCACACAGAAAGTCTGCATTAATTATAAACTTATTGGCCCATTTCTTAGCTTTCCGAGATTTCCTTTGTTGAAAAAAAGAGGGGGAAGTGGTGTAGGACAACCCCATAGTCTGTCAATTATGTTTTAAATAAACACTGTTTGGCCAGTAGCCAGGCAGGTAGTATAGGTGGGACAACCAGACAGGATGTAGAGATGAGGCTAATAGAACAGAATTCTGGGGAGAAGGAAGCTCTTTCCACAGTCCTGTTCAGACACCAGAGAAGCAGGATGTGACCTGCCCTGCTAAAAAAGGTACTGAGCCATGTGGCTAACATAGATAAGAATAATGGGTTAATATGAGTTATAAGAGCTAATATGAAGCCTGAGCTAATGGGCCAATCAGTTTATAACTTATGGAGACCTCTGTGTGATTTCCTTTGGGACTTCAACAGCTGTGGGAACTGGGCAGGACAGAAACCCCAACAAAAAGGCCCTCATGTTACAAGAATATGTGCATAAGCTTACAGTTTTTATATTTCTTGGCTCTTCATAGACCTTTCATCTTGTTATTGCAATGATACCTGGGCATATGGGCTTCTTTTGTTGCTTGTGTTTCTGATATGGATTCAAAACATTCAGCTTATACACAGGATGTATAAGCTATACATACAAGACAGAACCTATGTTAGGAAGGATGCAGGTGGATCTCACCTCTTGGACTGGGTCCAGGTCTGGGGTTTGGGGAGAGTGCAGTCTGGGCCCAGTTAGGCAGACTCAGCAGGCTGGACCAAAGCACAGGATGTGTGGGCCAAGATGAGCCTGAAGAATGGATGGGGTGCAAGGAGCTACGGGTGGTTGAGTTTTGTCAGGGTGTGTATGCCAGGGAACACAGATAGCATACCACCAGGATAAGTTAAGATGTTACTGGTAATCAGGTGAGTCACATGGGAAGGGAGAGTGTCTAGAAAGAGGTCAGCATCCCTGGCAAGGGGCTGTGGAGTCAACAGAGTGGAGGGGTGCTGTGTTTGGAAGTGCAGGTCTAAAACAGCTTTTATTTATTTGTTTGAAAAATTCATATCTTTATATACTGAAGCTTGATCTTATTCACTCCCAAATACCCTCTACTCACTCCGTTAGGCCACCTTCCAAATCATTGGCTCCTTTATTCATGACCTCTCTGATTTTGTTTTATTTTGTTTTGTTTTGTTTTTGTCATTGCTGATTTGTTTGGATTTTGTTGCTGTTATTTTAAAATCTCTCAATCTAGTTAGGGCTGCCTGATAGAATAATTACTGACCTTGTTGGTTTGGTCTTGTGCAAGTCATGCACAAGCAGCTACATTTGTAGTGAGTTCATGAGCACAGCAGCCATGTAACATCCAGAAAAGCTCATCTTAGAGCACCCCTTCCTGCCTCCAACTTTTTCATTCTTTTTGCCACCTGTTTTACAATGTTCCCAGAGCCTTGGTGACTCCACTTAGATATCCCACTTAGAGCCAAACAATCAACAGATGCTTACTTAGCATTTTGACTATGAGGCTCTATAGTAATTGCTATAGAGAAGCTTCTCTGGACTAGGTTGAGAGTATAGGGAAATCCCACAGAGCATTGCAGCTGCCTTGAATTCCTGAGTATTAGCACCTGGACTTTGAATTCCATAACTGTTACATTTTGTAATGACCATCTTTTATTTGAAGTGTTTGAATCTTATTCAAGTTTGAACTTGGATTCTCAGTGTGTCAAATGCATTGGCATGAACAAAGAGCCAATGGGGTGAGGAGATATATATATATATATATATATATATATATATATATATATATATATATATATATATATCAGCAGAAGTTGGGATGAAGACTTTCTAATATTTGGTAACCCTAATCAGCTGACATTTGTCTAGAAGTAGCCTGGTAAAAATCAATGGGTGTGTGCTCGCAGGTGATCCTTTCTACAATGTTTAGAAGAAGATTAGGATTTCCTTTGGATTATCTGTTCTTTGGTGATACCTGGGTGGTCTCACTTTGTAGTCTTTCATGGGACCAGGTATTACCATAGAGTAAACTACTGAGACTCAGGCCTCTATTGGACTTGTCATGGTTTGTCCCTACATTCCCTGCTTCATGAGTACCAATGACAGGAATCAGCCATGGTTCTGATTGTCCAGATATGTAAGGTCATGGTATTGGGACCTAAGGACCATTTCATTTAATAACTCCATTAATTCCAACTCTGGGCCATTTTTTGGTAAGTCAACGGGAATTATAAATAGCAATTTTGTCACCCATGACATGTTCCCCTCTTCTCTTAGCATTTCAAACTATTTGGGGCAGGGAGCATAATATATGTTCTTTTCTGTAACTACTTTGAGCTGACATTGGGGTGTTTTTATCAGGGCCCAATTGTAGTTGGGAGACTGCTCTTTTATTCCCACCTGTCCAGACTGAATAATAATACAGAAACTATATTAATTTTAACACTGCTTGGCTGATAACTCAGGCATATGTCTTGATATCTCTTAAATCTTAAATTAACCCATTTCTATTATTTTGTATTTTGCCACAAGATTTGTGGTTTGTTACTTCTTGCCTCTTGGGCAGCTACATGGAATCTGCCTCCTTCAGCAGTTACATGGCATCTCTTTGACTCCACCTATACTCTCTCTCTATTTATATATCTCTGGATTTCCCACCTGGCTTTATTCTTCACTGCCATAGGCCAAAGCAACTTCATTATTAACTAATGGTAATAAACACATTCACAGCATACAGAGGGTAATCCCACATCACCCAAGAAAGCTGAAAGATTAGTCAAAGGTAAGGAGGGAATTCAGACAATTGGAACATTTATCAGAAGCATCTGAGTCACTGACTGTGCTGAAGAGACAGGGAGCATTCACATAGGCTGGACTGGTCCACATTAGCTTTCAGCAGGTCTAGGGCTCACAGTCATCTGGAGCAAGTTGTAGTCAGCAGCTAATGCTTGGATGTGTCAGTTAGCCAAATGGAAACCTGTTGAGAAAAGTTTAAACTAGGAACAGAAATTAAAATTTATAAACTTAAAGGAAAATATTATACTTGAAACTTTCAGGTCCATATTCTTAGTAAGTAGGAAAGGGAGGAGTCCCAGACCAGGGAAGAGAAAAATATCATCCTCAGGAATAGACAGGTGAGAAAAACTTAGGCTGTACTAAACTTTTAGGCCTACATGAATTTTTATTTTACAAAAGGACATAAAAGTTTTAGATATATTAGTATCACCAATCTATACTGAAATCCACATAGCAGAAAAAAAGCAGGGAATGGGTGTGTGTAAAAGAACATGAGTGGATTCATTTGAATCCTAGCAAGAACTACAGACATTTTTCTACGTACATTTTTGTGTGTGCGTTCTGAGAGCCAGGCAAAAATTAGACAGAGATATCTTTGGTGTGATAAGGAGAACCTTTAAGTTTATATTCAAATGGCAACCAAAATAAATTCAAAATCATGAGCTTGTGACTAAGCATTAAGTAGTCACTGTTCTACCAACTTATCAGAACTCTATTAAAGGCTAAACTCTGAACTTACATACCATAGGAGGAGAAAATAATCTGAAATTTTATATATATATATTGCATTTACACCTCAAATCATTTTCTGAGACCCTTAAAGCTTATAAGCTTTTATATCCTCAGAAATTTTTAGACCCATGTCAAGGCTTGATTTTTATATATTAAAGGAGTTAACAAGCTTGCTACCACTTTGGGGAATAACCTGATCCTGCTGCTAAAATGACAAAGCCAGCCATCAATACTATCATAGATCTAAGAAAGATAAATTGTACCCCACCACTTTCCCTACCACACTGTGACTTGTGCAGTGCTTCCACAGCTTCTGGCTTGTATTCCCTGCTCATGAGCTCTGGGATCCTTGATCAAAAAAAAAAAAGAAAAGCACCTCTTTTCATGTATGGAATTGATCTAATTGCTCTTAAGCAAAGAGTAAAGCATGTTTGTCAGTATTTAACCAGGCACCAACATGTGGGACTTCTTATGCCACCATCCATTGAATCTCACCACCATGCAGGTGCAACTACAAAATCTGCTGACCAATAAAGATTATTACAACTACAACAATTTACAAAAATCTCATAACAAAGGTAACTATTTGATTAATAATTAAATCAGTAAATTTGGAAGTTATATAATTGCAGACAATATTACCATCAAGGAATTTAATAACCTTTTTGCTAATATTATGGATGGTATTCTGCAAGGTTTATATGGTTTTGATGATATATCCATTTATTCAATATTGGGCTTAGTTTTCTTTTTCAGAGTATATACATAAGAAAATGGTTTGATAACAGAGACAAGCAGGCACTTTAAAAAATGATACAGTCTTTACAGACTAGTAATGAACAAGCTGACAAGATTAATACCATCAAAAATCAAAACTTAGCTGAAAAAAATAATACTATTTAAAAAATAACATTAATTTGACAGACTAAATTCAATCCATATCAAAGGGTACTGAGAAATTATCTGAAAGAATCCATACTGTTGAATTTGACAATAAAAATCTGTTTAAAAGTTATGATAGGTTAGCAGATAGAGTATCGCTCCAGGAAGGCAATATGCATGCTCTCCAAATAATGTCCAAGGATGAGATGTTATCTTTAAAGGAAAAACTTCAGACCTTGGTATCACATGTGCAGAATGAGGACTAGAGGCTAGGTGAAATCACTAGAAATATATACAGACCAAAAGATTTAGACTTTATAAAAGACAATAGTAAAAAGAATTAAAATGATTGAGGAAATTATCAGAGCTGATGAGCAGGAAGGGAAGGTACAAGGACAGGATTTAACATCACCAGTGCTCCACCGTGCCTACTTATACTGATTCTCAGCCCTCTATGAGATACCCATGGACCATCTTCCCATAGGAAATGCTCAATTGTCCCAACCTGTGCCAAAACTTTGTAAGTCAACCATTGGAAATAATATGTGAAGAATTTCCTAAGTCTATAATTTACCATTACCTGGATGACATTTTGCAATCTGATTCTAACATATACTTTAGAAAGAATATTTGAAAAGATTTTTTTTTAAGTTTTGTATTGTAAGAGGAGTGGCGGGGCTGTGTCCCCGGCACCCGGCTCCCCACATGGCTAGCTTATGCCCCGAAATAATTACATGGAAACTGTATTCTTTTAAACACTGCCTGGCCCAATAATTCCAGCCTCTTATTGGCTAGCTCTTACATATTAATCTAACCCATTTCTAATATCCCTGTAACACCATGAGGTGCGCTTACCAGGGAAGATCTTAACCTGCGTCTGTCTGGAGTGGGAGAATCATGGCGACTCACTGACTCAGCTTCTCTCTCCCAGCATTCTCCTCTGTCTACTCCGCCTACCTAATTTTCTGTCCTATGAGAGCCAAGGCAGTTTCTTTATTAGTTAACCAATGAAAGCAACAGATAAGATACAAGACCCACCTCCATCAGTTTTGCCTAAATGGGGATTATAAATTGCTCCTGAAAACATACAAAGAGGAGATTTTGTCACTTACCTAGATTATAAAATAGGTTTACAGAAAATTAGAACAGAAAAGGGACAAATTAGAAGAGACCAATTGTGGACTTCTAGTGACTTTCAAAGATTATTAGGAGACATTTCGAGTCTACAACTTGCTATTGGGATAACACCTGTTCTAATAATTTATTGAAACAAAAACTTAGATGGAGACAAAGACTTAAATAGTTTCAGGTAATTAATAGCTGAGGCTGAGAAATAATTGACTGTTGTTGAAGAGAAATTACAATAAGCACATGTGAATAGGGTGGATCCAAATCTTAATTGCATTCCTGTCATATTGCCTTCCAGAATTTCCCCTACAGGAATTTAAATGCAAAAAGAAGATATTATCTTAGAATGGATCTTTTTACCACATAAACCAAGTAAAAAATTAAAATGTATGTGAAAAAGATCTCTGAATTAATTATAAAAGGAAAATTGAGAGATTGGCAACTAGCAGGAAAAGACCCAGCAGAGATTATAGTGTCTTTTACTACTGATGAAATTAAAAAAAAATATGGGAAGACAATGAACCTTGGCAAAGAGCTTTTGCTATTTTTTAGTAGAGATTAATAGCAATTATTCCAAAAGTGATAGAATTAACCTTATCAAGAAAACTACTTGGATCCTTCCCAATATTGTACATGATATACCAATAACTAGAGCTCATACATTCTATACTTATGCAAATAAATCAGGAAAGGCAGGTTACAAATCAGAAAACTTAAGTAAAGTGGAACAAAGTCGTTATAATTATGTGCAAAGGGCAGAATTAAATGTTATTCTCTTGGTACTAAGAGATTATAAAGAACCTCTCAATATGGTTACTGATTTACAATATGCAGAAAGAGTTCTCTTGCATATTGAAACTTCTGGATTTATACCAGATTGTACAGAATTGACTTTATTATTCATTTGGGTTCAAGATATAATCAGGAGTAGGCTTAGTCCCATATACATAACACACATCTGATCCCATATGGCTCTGCCAGGTGTTGATGAGTGGCAGGCTGCTCCATCATTTCCCCTTTTTCTGTTTAAACAAAAAAGAAGACTTTCCTTTTACCATAGTACAATTACATATAGCAAAACAGTTATAAAGCAAGAATTATAGTTACAATATTTATATCTATTTTATCTTTTATCATAACTAAAGAAAACTATAACTATCTATTTATTCTTCAACTCCATCAAAGACTCCAAAAGGATATAATATTACCTAAGCAAACAAGAAATAAGCAACTTCCAAAACTCTAGAAATGAGACACATCTCGCTTCCTAGACAGTCACCCAAAGTTCCTCTGTACCATTGGGGCATCCATCTTCGGCCTACAGGCCCATAGTTTCCAGCAGACATTTCCATGAAGCAGGAAATTTCAAAGATAGTTCAGTCACTTTCTGCTGTGTCCTGCAGAATGTCTCGCAGACTCTTTCATGAGTCAGGAACCCCAAAAGACCATCTCACCTTTAGGCAAGTTCAGCAGTCCTCTTTCTGCGGGTTCTTTGAATCCAGTTTATGCAAAAGTCCAGGCAAGAGCAGTTTCTTGCCCAAATGGCTATAAAACTCCATAGGGAGCCTCTTAGATGCCCATCTTCCTCCTGAAGTAGCTGATGCTGCCAGGAGCAGACGTGTCCCATTGTCATGAAAAACCCTAAGTTATTAAAACATTAAATGCCATATTCTGCAGTCTTTGAAAGATATGAAGAATTTCTATATCTATGCATATCTAGAAAATCTAACTAACATACTACAAGCTTGACTATAATTGATGATTACCCATTAACAACCTATATTTCCTAATTATACATTACATTTTTTTCTTTTTTATTTATTTATTAAAGATTTCTGTCTCTTCCCCACCGCAGCCTCCCATTTCCCTCCCCCTCCCCCAATCAAATCCCCCTTCCTCTTCAGCCCAAAGAGCCATCAGGGTTCCCCGCCCTGTGGGAAGTCCAAGGACCACCCACCTCCATCCAGGTCTAGTAAGATGAGCATCCAAACTGCCTAGGCTCCCACAAAGCCAATACATGCAGTAGGATCAAAAAACCATTGCCATTGTTCTTGAGTTCTCGGTAGTCCTCATTGTCTCTATGTTTTTTTCCCAAGACCGGTTTTATCCCAGGCGATTTCAGACCCAGGTCAGCTGGCCTTGGTGAGTTCCCGATAGAACATCCTCATTGTCTCAGTGTGTGGGTGCACCCCTCATGGTCCTGAGTTCCTTGCTCATGCTCTCTCTCCTTCTTCTCCTGATTTGGACCTTGAGATTTCAGTCCGGTGCTCCAATGTGGGTCTCTGTCTCTGTCTCCTTTCTTCGCCTGATGAAGGTTAATATTCAGGAGGATGCCTATATGTTTTTCTTTGGGTTCTCCTTCTTATTTAGCTTCTCTAAGATCACGTATTATAGGCTCAATGTCCTTTGTTTATGTCTAGAAACCAAATATAAGTGAGTACATCCCATGTTCCTCTTTTTGGGTCTGGCTTACGTCGCTCAGGATAGTGTTCTCTATTTCCATCCATTTGCCTGCAAACTTCAAGAAGTCCTTATTTTTTACTGCTGATTAGTACTATAATATGTATATATTCCATACTTTCTTCATCCATTCTTCAATTGAAGGGCATCTAGGTTGTTTCCAGGTTCTGGCTATTACAAACAGTGCTGCTATGAACATAGTAGAGCATATACTTTTGTTGTATGATAAGGCATCTTTTGGGTATATTCCCAAGAGTAGTATTGCTGGGTCCAGGGGTAGGTTGATCCCGAATTTCCTGAGAAACCTCCACACTGCTTTCCAAAGTGGTTGCACAAGATTGCATTTCCACCAGCAATGGATGAGTGTACCCCTTTCTCCACACCCTCTCCAGCAAAGGCTATCATTGGTGTTTTTTATTTTAGCCATTCTGACAGGTGTAAGATGGTATCTTAAAGTTGTCTTGATTTGCAATTCCCTGATCACTAAGGAAGTTGAGTATGACCTTAGGTGTCTTTTGGCCATTTGAACTTCTTCTGTTGAGAGATCTCTGTTCAACTCAGTGCCCCATTATATAATTGGGTTGATTAGCCTTTTACGGTCTAGTTTCTTGAGTTCTTTATATATTTTGGAGATCAGACCTTTGTCAGTTGCGGGGTTGGTGAAGATATTCTCCCAGTCAGTGGGTTGCCTTTCTGTCTTAGCGGCAGTGTCCTTTGCTTTACAGAAGCTTCTCAGTCTCAGGAGGTCCCATTTACTCAATAAGGCCCTTACTGTCTGTGCTGTTGGGGTTATACGTAGGAAGTGGTCTCCTGTGCCCACGTGTTGTAGAGTACATCCCACTTTCTCTTATATCAGGTTCAGTGTGTTTGGACTGATATTGAGGTCTTTAATCCACTTGGACTTGAGTTTTGTGCATAGTGAATGATATGGATCTATTTTCATTCTTCTACAGATTGATATCCAGTTTTGCCAGCACAATTTGTTGAAGATGCTCTCTTTTTTCCATTGTATACTTTTAGCTCCTTTATCAAAAATCAGGTGTTCATAGGTTTCTGGGTTAAAGTCAGGGTCTTCTATTCGATTCCATTGGTCGACTTCTCTGTTTTTATGCCAATACCAAGCTGTTTTCAATACAGTAGCTCTGTAATAGAGTTTGAAGTCAGGGATGGTAATGCCTCCAGAAGATCCTTTATTGTATAAGATTGTTTTGGCTATCCTGAGTTTTTTGTTTTTCCATATAAAATTGATTATTGTCTTCTCCAGATCTGTGAAGAATTTTGATGGAATTTTGATGGGGATTGCATTGAATCTATAAATTGCTTTTGGTAGAATTGGCATTTTTATTATGTTGATCCTCCCAATCCAAGAGCAAGGGAGATCCTTCCATTTTCTGGTGTCCTCTTCATTTGCTTTCTTCAAAGACTTAAAGTTCTTGTCAAATAGATCTTTCACTTCCTTGGTCAGAGTTACCACTAGATATTTTATGCTATTTGTGGCTATCATGAAAGGTAATGCTTCTCTGATTTCCCTCTCTGCTTCCTTATCCTTAGTGTATAGTAAGGCCACTGACTTTTTGGAGTTGATCTTCTATCCTGCCACATTACTAAAGGCATTTATCAGCTGTAGGAGTTCTTTGGTAGAGTTTTTGGGGTTTCTTATGTATACTATCATATCATCTGCAAATAACAAAAGCTTAACTTCTTCCTTTCCAATACAATTCCCCTTGATCCCCTTATGTTGTCTTATTGCTATTGCTAGAACTTCAAGCACTATATTGAAGAGGCATGGAGAGAGTGGACATCCTTGTCTTGTTCCTGACTTTAGTGGGATGGCTTTGAGTTTTTCTCCATTCAATTTAATGTTAGCTGTCGGCTTGCTGTAAATAGCTTTTATTATATTTAGGTATGACCCTTGTATCCCTAGTCTCTCCAATACCTTTATCATAAAGGGGTGTTGAAATTTATCGAATGCTTTTTCAGCATCTAATGAAATGATCATATGGTTTTTTTCTTTCAGTTTATTTATATGGTGGATTACATTGATAGATTTGCATATGTTGACCCAGCCCTGCATCTCTGGGATGAAGCCTACTTGATCATAATGGATAATTTTTCTAATGTGTTCTTGGATTCAGTTTGCCAGTATTTTATTGAGAATTTTTGCGTCGATATTCATGAGTGAGATAGGTCTGTAATTCTCTTTCTTTGTTGGGTCTTTGTGTGGTTTTGGTATCAGGGTAACTGTGGCTTCATAAAAGGAATTTGGCAATGACTCTTCTGTTTCTATATTGTGAACTACATTAAGGAGTATAGGTATTAGCTCTTCTTGGAAGTTCTGGTAGAATTCTGCATTGAAACCATCTGGTCCTGGGCTTTTTTTGGTAGGGAGATTTTTGATAACAGTTTCTAGTTCTTCGTGACTAACAGGTCTATTTAGATTGCTCACCTGGTCTTGGTTTAGCTTTGGTATATGGTACTTATCTAAGAAACTGTCCATTTCTTTTGCATTTTCCAGTTTTGTGGCATACAGGCTTTTGTAGTAAGATCTAATGATGCTCTGAATTTCTTCTGTGTCTGTGGTTATGTCCCCCTTTTCATTTCTGATCTTATTTATTTGCGTGTTCTCTCTCTCTTGTTTAATTAGTTTGGATAGGGGTTTGTCGATCTTGTTGATTTTGTCCAAGAACCAACTTTTTGTTTCATTGATTCTTTGGACTGTTTTCTGTGTTTCTATTTTGTTGATTTCTGCCCTCGGTTTGATTATTTCCAGTCTTCTACTCCTCCTGGGCACATCTGCTTCTTTTTTTCTAGAGCTTTCAGGTGTGCTGTTAAGTCCTCAATGTATTCTTTCTCTGTTTTCCTTAAGTGGGCACTTAGTGCTATGAACTTTCCTCTTAGCACTTTCATCGTGTTCCATAGGTTTGAGTATGTTGTCTCTTTATTTTCATTAAATTCAAGGAAGACTTTAATTTCTTTCTTAATTTCTTCCTTGACCCAGGTGTGGTTCAGTAGTTGACTGTTCAGTTTCCATGAGTTTGTCGGCTTTCTGGGGGTAGCATTGTTATTGCCTTCTATCTTTAGTCCGTGGTGATCTGATAAGACACAGGTGGACACAGATTTTTTTTTGTATCTTTGGAGGTTTCCTTTGTTTCCGAGTATGTGGTCAATTTTTGAGAAGGTTCCATGAGCTGCAGAGAAGAAGGTATATTCTTTCCTTTTTGGGTGGAATGTTCTATAGATGTCTGTTAAGTCCATTTGCTTCATTACCTCCAATAATTCTCTTAATTCTCTATTAGGTTTCTGTCTGATTGACCTATCCATTGGAGAAAGAGGTGTATTGAAGTCTCCTGTTACTAGTGTGTGTGGTTTGATGTCTGCCTTGAGTTCTAGTAATATTTCTTTTACATAGGTGGGTGCTTTTATATTAGGGGCGTAGATATCCAGGATTGAGACTTCATCCTGATGAATTGTTCCTGTTATGAGTATAAAGTGTCCATCTCGATCTCTTCTGATTGACTTTAGTTTGAAGTCAGTTTTGTTAGAAATTAGTACAGCCACACCTGCTTTTTTCTTAGGACCATTTGCTTGAAACACCTTTTCCCAACCCTTTCCTCTGAGTAGATGCCTGTCTTTGTGGTTGAGATGTGTTTCTTCCAAACAGCAGAATGTTGGATCCTGTTTTCGTATCCAATCCCTTAGCCTGTGCCTTTTTATGGGTGAATTGAGGCCATTAATATTAAGTGATACTAATGACCAGTGGTTGTTTACTCTGGTTATTCTTATTGTTTTTGGTAGTAGCATTTGTGTGTATCCCTTCTTTGAGGTGTGCTGGAGAAGGTTTGCTAGATGCCTGAGTTATTGTAGGCAGTGTTGGCAATGCTGGATTCCTTAGGTTGTGATTTTCCTTCTATTATTTTCTGTAGGGCTGGATTTGTGGCTACGTATTTTTTAAATTTGTTCTTATCCTGGAATGTCTTGTTTTCTCCATTGATAGTGAACAATAGCTTGGCTGGGTATAGTAGTTTGGGTTTGCATCCATGGTCCCTTAGTTTTTGCAGAACCTCTATCCAGGACCTTCTGGCTTTCATGGTTTCCATAGAGAAGTCAAGTGTAAGTCTGATCAGTTTACCTTTATAGGTTACTTGGCCTTTTTCCTTTGCAGCTCTTAATATTCTTTCTTTAACCTGTATATTTTGTGTTTTGATAATTATATGGCGAGGGGATGTTTTTCTTTGATCCAGTCTGTTTGGTGTTCTGTATGCTTCTTGAATATTCAAAGGAATATCTTTCTTTATGTTGGGAAAGTTTTCTTCCATAATTTTGTTAAAAATATTTTCTGGGCCTTTGAGCTGTGACTCTTCTCCTTCTTCTATCCCAATTATTCTTAGGTTTGGTCTTTTTATTGTGTCCCATATTTCCTGAATGTTTTGTAATGAGTATTTGTTGGCTTTGCTGTTTTCTTTGATCAGTGTGCTTATTTTCTGTATGGTGTCCTCAGAATCTGAGATTCTTTCTTCTATCTCTTGTACTCTATTGATTATGCTTGTTTCTGTAGACTCTGCTCATTGACCTAGATTTTCCATATCCAGCTGGTCCTCAGTTTGTGTTTTCTTCCTTGCTTCCATTTCAGTTTTCAATTCTTGAACTGTTTCCATTACCTGTTTGTTCATTTTTTTCTTGGTTTCCCAGGGTCTCATGTACGTATTTACTCAATTCTTCAAACTTTTTACTCATTTCTTCAAACTTTTTGTCGTACTTCTCCTCTAATTCTATAAGAGTGTTTTTTACATGTTGTTTAAGGGACTCTATTGCTTTCATAAAGTCAATTTTTTCCACTTCTTCTGTGTTAGGGTGTTCAAGTCCTTCTGTTGTGAGATCATTGGGTTCTGGTGTTTTCATGTTGCTTTTCAGATTGTTGTGTGAATTCTTGCCTTGGCGCCTGCCCACCTCGTCCTATCAATGCTATCTAATGTGTCGTTCGCCCTGTGGACCACCTCTGCTCTCCAGTGTCTGCAGGTCTCTGCCCGCCACGTCTGCGCGCCGGTCTCCATATACATTACATTTTTTAAATGAACTACACAATCACAATATCTTAATCAATATCAGAAATATGCATATACATATAACAAAATTGACCTTAAAATCCATACCAATGCAAATTATTCATACCTATATCATATCCCCCTTTAAATGTAAAAGAATATTATAAACAATATTTGGGAACATGGGAGCAGTTTTTTCTTTTCAAACTGCTTCCTGCTGAATGGGTGTGCTTTTATTCAGGTCTATTATGGGATAACCTGTCTGCTAGGTTCATCTCAGTCTGCAGTTGAGCAAAGTAATTTTTTGAGGGTGTTCACAGCAACCTTTCAGGAGGGCATGATCTATCATACCATATTGGGATAGAAGCAATCCACAGGGTCTCATCCCCTGTGAAAACAAAAGAAGACCCTCTCCAAAGCATCATATCCTTAGACCCAAATTCTGAAGTCATAATATCCTTATGATATCCATTCTGGTTCCCAATTGGCAGCCCATATAATGAAATGTCTCTCTGTACTTAGCTCCTTCACAGTCAAAAATTTTAAAGAAAACACAATAATACAAAGAATCCAGAGTCTCTGTGAATTTTCCATTTTTACGTGGTTTATTTTTACTCTATCAGTTTACTTTATTCTGTCTCTTTAAAGACTTTACCTTTTTAACTTTATTCTCTATATTTTTTTCTTCTCTCTCTCAAGCCTACGTACACTCATCCAACACTGTAATCCATTTAGTGGTCTTTTATGTCTGAATCTGTTCTATTGTAAATCTTTAATTTTTTACTATCCAGGAGCATTTCTTAAAATGTTAAGCAGTTCTTAAAAACTTAAGTTGCACCATGTAGCGGTAATATGGTACTGCCTGTGTCCTGCCCAGTCTAAACCTTAACTGTGCTGTTATTACAGTAATTACCATAGTTCCTGCCTGAGGCCAGCACTGTTGAGCATGGCAGAGCTGAGCCGCTCCTGCCTCAGAGCCATTTGGTGTCCTTGAGCCACTCACAGTTCCAGGCACACAGCAGTCCACATTGCCATCAAGCACGCCGTAGCACTTTACTCCAAATGCTCCATTCAAAAGCTCTGTCTCCCACAAGAGCCAGACAGAGATTGTGATGGCGGCACAGCCAAGAAAGCTGGCATTTTAAAACAGCCAGTTTTTACCTGTTGCAGAGTCAGAAAAATTTCTTTGTGACAAGCCACCCACAAACAGCAAAATGCTGTGTTAAACTCTCTCTTCCCTTTTTTTATTTTTTTAAGCCTCCTAAGATTTTTAAGTGGATTTAGTTATGATGTTGGGCAGCCACTCTGTTGATGGTGCAGCGGGCTGTGTGCTGCCCGGCTCCCACACAGCTAGTTTAGCCCCGGAAATAATTACATGGAAACTATATTCTTTTAAACACTGCTTGGCCCATTAGCTCTATCCTCTTACTAGCTAACTCTCACATCTTGATTAACCCATATCTAATAATCTGTGTAGCACCACGAGGTGGTGGCTTACTGGTAAGATCTTAACCTGCATCCATCTTCGAGAGGAGAGCTATGGCGACTCTGCTTCACTTCCCTTCTTCCCAGCATTCTGTTCTGTCTACTCCGCCTACCTAATTTTCTGTCCTATCAAAGGCCAAGCAGTTTCTTTATTAATTAACCAATGAAAGCAACAGATAGACAAATGACCCACCTCCATCAGCCAGGTACTCTAGCTCCAGGTAATGTAGAAATTGACCAATTATTGGTTGAAGGCCTCAAGATTTCATAAGAAACATCATGTTAATAGCAAAGGCTTAAAGAGTTTTCTATTACAGGGCAGCAAGCTAAGGAGATTATAAAGAGATGTCCTAATTGCTCTTTCTATAACCAAACACCACTTCCTGTAGGGAGTAACCCAAAGAGTACTCAAAGGAATGAAATCTGGCAGATGGATGTTGTATAAGAGGCCATTTGTTTGTTTCTCAGCTTCCCAAACTCCCAAAATAATCACACCGAAACTATACTAATTAAATTACTGCTTGGCCCATTATCTCTAGCTTCTCATTTGATAACTCTCACATCTTAATTTGATCCACTTCTATTAATCTGTGTATTGCCATGAGGCAGTGGCTTACCGGGTAAAATTCTAGCATCTGTCTCCAGTGGGGCTACATGACTTCTCTCTTACTCCATCCTCTTCCTCTTAGCATTCAGTTTAGTTTTTCCCACCTAACTCTGTTATGCCCTGCTCTGCTATTGGCTGAAAGCAGTTTCTTTACTCACTAATGAATAAAAGCAACACAAAGCAGAAGGACCTCCTATACCATTTCCTCTTTTCTGTTTAAATAAAAAGGAATGTTTTAACTTTAACATGGTAAAATTACATATAACAAGAGAAGTATCAAACAAGAATTATAGATACAATATTGTTATAATAACTAAGGAAAACTATAGCTATAGTATCTATTTATTCTTCAACTCCATCAAAGACTCCAGAAGGATATAATATTACATAAACAAACAGAGAGTGCATTTTAAGCAGCATCCAAAACTCTAGAACTGACAGAGACATCTCACTGCATGGACAGTCACCCAAAGTTCTTCTGTGTCTTTGCAGCATCCACCTTTAGCCTACAGGATCATAATATCCCAGACTTTTCCACAAAGCAGAAAATTTCAAAGACAGTTCTGCCTATATTAGCAGTTTGTCAGTCACTTTCTCTGTGTCCTGCATAATGTCTGGCAGACTTTTTCATGAAACAGAAACCCTGAAGGACAATCTCACCATTAGAAATAGTTTAAAAACTGTTCTTAACAAAATTACAAAATTAAAATCTCTTAAATGTCTTCCTGCAGTATCAAAAACAATCCAAGTGTTTTAAATCATTTTTATGCATACCTGTTGCTTGCAAGTTGTGGCTGGCCACCTTGCTAAATTTTTACAAGGCTGCATAGCCCAGCTGCCCCACCCACACAGTCATGCTGCCCTGCAGCCTGCTGCTTGTATGGCTGCCCACATTGACCCTGGGCTATGGGACAAGACTGCCTCATTCCAATGAAATGATCAAGGTGGTAGAGGTTGTTCTATGCCTTTTAGGAAAATATACCCACCTTTTAAAATCTTAAAACTTATGCTTATGGCCCTATCTCTAAAGTCATGTAAATGACCTAGTATCAAAGCAAAAAAAGTCGTAATTTGAGTCTGTTCCATTACATCATTCTTGTAAGTCAGAAGGAGGATGGAAAAAAGACCAAAACAAAAAACCAAAACAGCTCACAAAGCGATACAAAGGCCTCCTGGTGCCTGGAGGCAAAAGGAACTAAAGGTGCCAACTCCTTGCCAGAATGCAGGTGCAACCTGCTCCTTCCTTTTACAGAAACCAGAGATTTGATCTCATACAGAAGAGTCCTGGGACCCAAAATTAACAAGAGGGATCAATAATATGCCCTGGAAAATCTTCTCAGGTACCCTGTCTGTGGTGTTCTCAAGTGTGTCTACTCAGACTATCTACACACTCATACAGATTCTGGGCCTACTTACAGAAAAATATCCAAAACAGAAAGACAAAACATAAATACAGAAAACTTAACAGCTGGCTGAAGGTTCTACAAAGTGGTGGTCCCAGTGGGCTTTGAGATCCTGGAGAGTCCCAAAATGTTATGACCAGATTCACGGAGTCCCCCCAAAAAACAAGGAGACTGAATCCCATATGTAAAAGCAAAGAGCCTTTATTCTCATTCAAGTTCTTACAGGGACTCTCGGACTCCCCGTGTACCCAACGCATTGGCATGATCAGAGAGCCCCAAGCTCAGTTGGGGTGGTGATTTTATAGTAACATAGGTTAGGGTGAAAAGTGATGGATGTGTTCTAACAGGTGATCCTGTCTACAATGGTTGGAACATTAGGAATTTCCTTTGGGTGGTCTGTTCCTGGGTGGTACCTGGGTGGTCTCAGTTGTGGTCCTTGAGACTCAGGCCTCTCATGAGCTTGTCATGGCTGGGTCCTACAATAATAGATACATGCCAGCTGAAAGGTCTTGGAGAGCACAGCCTAGGAAAAGTTGAGCCCTCTCTTGGCACCTTTGGAAGAAATGGCCTGACCCAGGTATATCTTGGCCATAGACATGAGAGGTCAGCGTGCTGCACTCAGGGATAGTAGATGTTGTCCTACTGAAGACAATGAGAACAGATCTATAGATCCCATTTCAGATGCAAGTTGGCCCCTGAAGCCAGTTTTTCAAGAGCTCATTGTGTGAACTGATGCTATGTTCTGTGCTCCTCTGAAGTTTTCTCCAGCACCTTGTCTAAGATAGGACAAGTAGCTGCCTTGTACTTTGGGCAACCGGAGGTGCTGAGGAATGAGCTTGGATTCTGGTTCATGGGGCATCCTCCTATTTCTCTTATCGTGATCGCCTTCCAAAGTAGATGCTGAGATAAGCTTTGTGTGCAGATACAAACCTGGAGAGAAGAGTCCTCAGATGCACTTGTTGGAGGAAAGGGGTAGGGCAGGAGGTAGAAACCAACCAATTGTGCTGTGGCTAATGATGGACCAGGTTAAATCGAAAGCAAGTATGTTAGTTTGTTTTCCATTGACAAGGAACGGAGTCTGGGTAACTATTGTTATTCTTGTTGATTGATTGTTTGATTGATGGATGGATTGATTGAATGATTATAGCCCAGGAGGTTTCCAAAATTACCATTAGGAAAAGCTGGCCATGAGTTCTTGACCCTCTGTTTACTGAGTGATGAACTATGGGAGTACACCATGGCGCTCAGCAGCTTTTTGTTTGTTTGTTTGGTTGGCTGCTTGGTTAGGTTTTTTTAATTTTTTGTTTGTTTTTAGAAGTTGTATATTTAATTACAGTTCTGGAGTCCATAAGTCAAAGACTAGAGACTATGACTGCTCTGCTTAAGAAAAAAGTATACAGGCAAGTGGGTGCCTGCAAGAGAGAAAGGGAACTCCTACCCACAGCAGCTTACGATTCCTAGAAGAAAAGTACTAATCAATTAATAAGGGGCCCGCCCCCAAGACTCCAAACACTCACACCGGACCCTTGGCCACTTGCTGTTATACTGACAACTGGAGTTTCAACGTTAGTTTCAACCTGAGTTTCTGTGGGGACAAAAGACATCCAAACAGTAGCCATAACCAAGGCTTCTTGTAATCAATGATATCTGGAAGCAGTACAAAATATGCCTGGGGCTTCCAGACCCCTGGAAAGAGTGGACAAGTCTATGTCCTGAGACATCAATTCTATGGCATCCCAAGACCATCCCTTCAGACCCAGAATCTCAGAACTTACAGAATGATGTTGCCAGGATTGAAATGGTGGGGACCAATGGGATCTCTCAGAAGCAGACAGTTACTTTAATGCCTATAGTTTTCTTCAGCATTCCATGGCCTCCTACATGGAAAGACCACAGCCCCAAATTACAGATGAGAAAGCAGAAGCTCAGTGGAGCTATGAGATTATCCCATAAACAGAAAGAGGACAAAGCTGTGTCTGTAAACTCACTCTTTAATTTCAACCACTAGAGCAGATGTGGCACAGAGTAAGACATCAATAAATATCTGAAGTGTGAATAAACATCATACACCACTATTATTATTAATCAAGTAAAGACTTAAACTAGATTCTTCTACTCTAAAGCTCACATTCTTTGTACTGCACTTTAAGAATATCCCAGCACCCACAGTCAGTCTTCTGTACAGTTTAGACAGATGCCTAAATTCATCCAGGTGTTGAAGGGTGAAAGGAAAAGAGAAAGGAAAGAACTAATCAAAATAAAACAACTCTAATGTATTTATTTATGCTCCATCTTTCTTTCCTAATTTGTGATTCACTTCAGAAACATATCAGCGTAAAGAAAAGGAGAATTTTTACCACACTAAGTCCTGGAAAACAGAGAATATCCTGCAAAATTTCATTCAGCTACTACTTCTACCAAAACCTTGCTCAAGAGGCTGGAAGACCTTGAAGGGGAAAAGCTTGCATAAAAGTAAAGAAGGGAAGAGAAAACATCTGATTGAAATCCAAGAATTATTTGACCCAGACCCAGATACCCAGGAAGAGCCTCAACTTGTTGTATTAGTGGGGGCTGCTGGGACTGGGAAGTCAACACTGGCCAGGAAGGTGAGGAGAGCATGGGAGGAAGGCCAGCTCTACCGGGATCGCTTCCAGCATGTCTTCTACTTCAGCTGCAGGGAGCTGGCACAGTGCGAGCAACTAAGTTTGGCTGAGTTCATAGCAAAAGACCAGACTGTGCCCACAACTCCCATCAGGCAGATCCTATCTCACCCTAAGCAGCTGCTTTTCATCCTGGATGGCATAGATGAGCCTAAATGGGTCTTGAAGGAGGAGAATCCTGAGCTCTGTCTGCACTGGAGCCAGCCACAGCCAGTCCACACCCTGCTGGGCAGTTTGCTGGGGAAATCTGTCCTGCCTGGGGCTTACTTGCTGCTCACAGCTCGGACCACAGATCTGAAGAAGCTTATTCCTTCTTTCAGGCAGCCTTGTTTGGTAGAAGTCCTGGGTTTCTCCAAAGCTGGACGGAAGAGATATATTCACAAATATTTCACAGAGGAAAGAGAAGCAATTACAGCTTTTGGCTTGGTTAAATTAAACCCAGTGCTCTCAACACTGTGTGTGGTACCCTGGGTGTCCTGGCTGGTCTGCACCTGCCTGAAGCAGCAGATGGATCGGGGAGAAGACCTCTCACTGACCTCACAGACCACCACAGAGCTCTGCCTGGAATACCTTTCCCAGGCTCTCTTGGGTCATGGCCTGGGGAACCAGCTCAGAAGGCTCTGCTCACTGGCTGCTGAGGGGATCTACCAAAGAAGGACTCTGTTCAGTGAGAGCGATCTCTGGATCCAAACATTAGGTAGCAATGTTATTGTCACTTTCCTGAAGGTGGGAATTCTTCAAAAACAGCCCAACTCTATGAGTTACAGCTTTGCCCACTTGTGTCTCCAGGAGTTTTTTGCAGCAATGTCATTGATCTTGCATTTTAATGAGAAGAGACATGATTATATGGGAATCTACGGAACTATGGAAATGCTGAAGGACATCTATGGAAGACATGACCTGTTTGAGGCACCCACGGTGCGCTTCCTATTTGGTCTTTTAAGTGAAAATGGAATGAGAGAAATGGAGAAGATCTTTGCCTGCAGGTTTCCTTTGGTGACAAAGTTGGACCTACAATGGTATATCCTAGAGGAAACCCTGTGGCATCAACCATATTCTCTGGGTTTACTCCATTGTCTGTATGAGATTCAGGATGAAAAGTTCTTGACACATGTGATGCAAAATTATCAAGAAGCAAATGTACATTCCCCAATGGATATAGTACATCCAGTGTCCCAGAGAGGAGTGGAGTACATGGTGGTCCAGACAGACATGGAGCTCATGGTGGCCACTTTCTGCATTAAGTTCTGCTGCCATATCAAGTGGCTTCAGCTGAATGGGGGTGGACAGCAGAGAAAAATCTCAAAGGCCCCCAGGATGGTTCTGTGAGTATCTACGGATCCCATGAGCACACATGTTCTGAGCACCAGCAGCACTCTTAGCTAGCTCCAAGGCAAAGGATACAGGTCATCAGTGGCATCTAACTGCTGAATCTGATCACCTTTTTCTAATTGTCTCTATGTGCCTGATTATGTGATGGGGCTATGAATTTTTACCTCTCCACTTTCTCTGATTCATTCCTCTTCACCCTTCACAGGTTCAAATGGCCCACTGATCCTCTCTCTTACCAAACTTTCTCTCTGATAAATTTCTTACTCAACCCATAGAGATACCATCCCACTCCCCATGACAGTGGTCTTGGCCCTGAGGTCTTCCCAACATACCATAGAAGGAGTGTTTTTTACAGTCCCTATGTTTTCCAACCCAGATCACTTTCCTATATGTATCAATGAAGGCAACATGAACCTTGTACTCAACCTGGAGGCTTCCCAGCTTCCTATCAATCTCACCAGAAAGATAGACCTCTCATTCCAGGGGCCCCTACCACTGTGTAGAAGGTGACTCGGTATCAGGATGTGTCTTTTTGTTCTCTAGATGATTCATTAAGCATTTATTTTTAAGTCAGGCCCTAAAAATCAATCTCAAGAGAAGAAATACAGTTGCTGTCCTGATGATTTCAAAACTGAGAGAGAAGACAATCAACTACTCTAATTACATAGGATGTGGCTGTTGCAATAGTCAGGATCATGCTAGTTATCTAGAGTTGAGGACTTTGTCATCAATCTGATCAACACAGCAAGAGCCCAAGCAATAAAAAAAGTACTGGAGCAAAGGTTAGAGAACAGGAAGAGGATAAAGAAAGGAGGAGAAAGTGGTAAAAGAGAACAAACATAATCAAACTGTTTTACACACATATAGGAAGTTGTTTGATATGTGTATAAATGACTCTTATTTTATATGATTAGGATGGACTAATAAAAACACACTTGATGTAGAAAAGTGAGAATATACAAATCATCAAAACAAAAATTTATATCAACTAGAATTCCATTTCTCAAAGAGAACAGCATTAAGAATTCTGAGTATGTCCAGAGACAGAGGCCAGATAAGGCAAGAGAAACAAAGAAAACCAGCCTGCTTGAAAAGGACAGTGGCCTTAAGAGCCTGGAGACAACTGTACTAGAGAGGGTGAGGCTTCAGCTGCTAATGAGAAGGTAAAGGCAGGGAAGTCAGTGAGGAGGTCATTTCACAGTAAACAAACAGGGGTGGAGGCTCCTGATAGTCAAGGAATTGAAAGTGGCAGGTAAGTGTCTTAGTTGGGATTTCTATTTCTGTACAGATATAACATGACCGTGACAACTCATCCAAAGAAAACATTTAACTATGGTGAGTTGCCTACAGTTCAGAGGTTCAGTCCATAATCATCATGGTGGGACATGGTGTGCAGGAAAACATGGTGTTGGAGAGGTATCTGCTACATATTGATATGCAGGCAACTGGAAATAGCCTGTCTCACTAGACACGACTTGAATACATATGAGACCTCAGAGCCCACCTCCACAGTGACACACTTCCTCCTTTAATACCAAACCTACTAGAATAAGAGTATTCCTCCTAATATTGCTGCTCCCTTTGGAGGTCATTTTCTTTCAAACTACCACAGTGTGAAACTTTAGTGTGGGTGGTTCATAATGGTGCCTCGTGTTTTGTGAATAGCACATTCTGAAGTTCCACTTTCAGTCAGTGTAAATGCTAAGTAAGCATCAAAACTACCATCTTTTGGTAGTTCCATGGTAGAGATCTTAAAAATCTTTCAGAGGGTGTGGATGTGGATCCATTCCCAGCACCCACATCAGATGCCTCACAACAACTTTTATCTAAAGTCCCAAAGGATCTGATGCCTTGCTTTAAGCCTTTGTAGGTTTCTGCATGCATAGAGTACATACAGACAAGCAAGCATACAAGCATACATTGTCTTCATTAGGATGACCTCCTCACTGACTCTTATTTTATATGATTAGGATGGACTTCCCTGCTTTTACCTTCTCATTAGCAGCTGGTTTTGTAAAGTTAAAAGACAACAGCATATATTTTTGTTTCAGTCAACGCTGGTCATCTCTAATCTCAGTCTTGTAACTTGAGGTTTTGAGTTTGTTACACTGTTTTGTTTGCAGTGTTAAGGTCAAATGTTGCCCACACCAGACACAAAGCTACTTCCAGCCTCTTGCAGTTTGTAGCTTAGGCTGGTTTAAAATTCAGGGTTCTCCTGCCTTTGTATGCTTGGTTTCTGACATTAATATCTCTCTCTCTATTTCTCTCTTTCTTCTCTTTCTGTCTCTGTCTGCCGTTCTATGTGCATCTGTCTATCTCACTCTGTGTGTCTCTCTCTGTGTCTGTGAATTTACCTCTCTGTTAATTTTTCTCTCTATCTAAGATGCTCTGTCTCTCTGTGTGTGACTGTCTCTCTCCGTCTCTGTCTGTCTATCTACCTATCTATCTATCTATCTCTCTTCTTCCTGCTTCTCTTGGAAAGATATAGGGACCACATGAACCAGCACATTTATAGATTTTATGATCATGTTCAACATCCCACCACAGAGTCACACTCAATCATTTCTCCTGAGCTCTCTTCTCACCCCCTCTTTCCAGTTTTCACTTATGAAACTCTAGAATGCAGTTCCAAAAGAAATAAGTTTTATTCACATTAAAACAAAGAGGCTGTCTGAATTACCAAGGTACTCCATTATACCAGACCCTGTGCTAGGTACTATAGATTAAAAAGAAAAGATGCCAAGCACTTGTTCACACCCTGTGGGACACCTAGACTAGTCAGAAACAGACACACAAAATAAGCACACAGCATGCTATGATATAAGGATGTAGATGAGGAACCACGCAGAGGAGAGGATCCAGATGTTGGAGAAAAAGAGCAAATAAAAGATGGTAAATCCTGGGGATGACATATTGACACCTGGTGCTCAGGCAGATAGAAACCTAACCTGCTGTGTGGGGTTTGTGCACCTTAGAACATCCACACACAATTCACTTCCCTCATGTCCTCTCTTTTTTTTTCTATATCTCTCTCTCCCTCAGGTCCAGGTGGACCCCAATCACTAATTCTAGTTGGCAGGTTCTCTTCTCCACTCTTGAGTTCACAGGAAGTCTGCAGAAGCTCGACCTAAGTGGAAACCCACTGAGTTACTTAGCACTGAGGAGCCTTTGTAGGACACTGAGATGCCCTGCATGTCAACTAAGGATATTGTGGTGAGTCTGGCCTGGGCTGTACCCTGAAGCACGGATGAATGGCAAGAGAACAAAGAAAAAAGCTGTGTCTAGGGTGAGGCTAAATACTCATCAAATATTCACTAAACCCTCTTGACCACAGCTGTGACAGATGACAGACTTGTTACGATAAACAAATAGATTCTTGGAGTCATAAAATACTGATATTCATCAGGGAGCCCCACTAACTATTGCTAACAACAGGCCCATGAGGGCTCCAGTGGAGCAAACATCCTGAGAAAGTGGCTGCAGGAGAGCTGAGGAACACAGAGGAGGAGGCTAAATGAAGCAGAGGGAAAGAAAGCTCCAGGCCAGGGAATGGCATCCCCACTTCCTCCTGCTCTCTGCCCTTATAACCAGCCTTCTGCTCTGTTTCTATGGAGTCAATCTTTACTAAGATTTCACATGACTAGTGAGATCATGCCCTATTCTATAGCTGGTGAATGACATATCAGATGGCTCTTGAAATACACCAGTTAGTTTTCCTGGGGTTAGAGGAGCTCTGTCATGGCCAGTCACAGCAGAGCAGTGGGTCTCAACCTGTGCTCCATGATTCTGCAGCTCAGCTGTGGGAAGCATGGAATTATCCACCCAGACTAGAAAAGGAACTCCAGAGGGCTAAGTACTGATTATGCAATGTGTCAGGGCTCACAAAAGGATATCTGAACTCTGTTCCCAAGAGCAATGAGTCCAGGAGAAGCTGATGGTGAGCATCTCCCATGCAGGCTTGTCAACTGTGGCCTCACATCCAGCAACTGTGGGGTGCTGGCATCATTGCTCAGTGCCAGTTCCAGCCTGACTGAGCTAGACCTGCAGCTGAATGACCTGGGTGACCATGGTGTGAGGCTGTTGTGTAAGGGGCTCAGGAATCCTGCCTGCAACCTTAAAATCCTGTGGTAAGTAAGACCCTTGGATTCCTTCTGGGCAGAAGGCAAGGGACGGGACACAGGTGCATTACTAGATGACAAGATATAGAATAGAAAAGAGACAGATAATTCATAGTGAGCATAGTCAGCCTGGCTCATGACCAGTGACTTTAGCAAGTTACTGCCTTCTTTAAAACTCAGTTTCCTCACCTATTAAATGGAATGCCATACCCACCTCATGGATTGCAATGACACAAAATGTATATCTGTAAAAGAGAAGGTAACACCAGGTAGGTAGCTGGGCACAGTGGAATCGTATGTATTAGCAAGGCTGTATATCCTGAAAGACTCCCATGTTTGCCTTCCTCCAGGACAACGCTTCAATCATTTATTCATTCAAGAATCCATACATGCATCCTTATCAGGACCCCTGTGTGCCAAGCACTGGTCCAGACCCTAGACATACAATCACAAACACACATGGCTCCGTGTTGACAGAGGTTTCTGTCCCATTTCGGTCCAGCAGCCATTCAGTCCCAAAGAAACACACAAAGGTCTATATGAATCATAAACTGGTTGGGCTATTTTGTTCAGGCTTCTTATTAACTCTTATAGCTTATATTAACCCATAATTCTTGTCTGTGTTAGCCACATGGCTTGGTATCTTTTATCAGCGGAGCATTCTCACCTTGCTTCCTCTGTGTCTGACTTCCTCCATGACAACTGCAGACTCAGGATTTCCTCCTCTCAGAATTTTCCTATTCTCATTGCCCCACCTCTACTTCCTGCCTGGCTACTGGCCAATCAGCATTTTATTAAAACACAAGTCACAGGGTACAAGACCATTGTTCCACAGTAGCACCATCCTGCTGAAGCTAGGTAGAAATAGACTGACAGGGATTACCCATTAGCCCATGACTCTATTGACAATTTGTACTGAGTGCTGTGGAGTCAACAGTATTGTGAGAGTATAATGTTCTCTAAATGAGAAATGGATCTTGTTTGGGTCAGCCAGGAGACAGCAGCCCAGACAAAAGCAGAGTTGGGAAAAGCCCTAAACAAGTAAGGATGGGAGCCCTCAAAGGTCATAGTGTTTCACAACAGGAACTTCTTGTCCTCTCTCCAGAATCCCTTTAGGATTATGGTCATGACCTCCAGCCACTGGGAATAGCTGATGGCTACTCTGTGGCCCTTTGTCAACAAAATCCCCTCATCTCTGACCATGTTATCTTCCCCAGGACAGTCTGTTTCCAGATTTGTGAGGGAGGGGTATAAAGGGCCAGGCCCTCCTTTTATCTCTGGAACATTCCAAAGGTCTTCATCCTTACTTCAGATCTCCCTGCACACTGACCAAGCCCCACCTAGAATTTATCATGGACAAATTTCTCTCTGTTCAGCCTGGGCTCTCTGTCTATCATCCTGATTTTGGCTCAAGAATAAGCCTTAATAAGATTTCTTATTGGCTCAATCTACAGAAACCAGAGTCCAGGATCCTGGACCCTGGGGCCTCATGGTCCTGTGCTGGATCCCAGAAGAAACAGTCCCCTCTTGTATTTTCAGGCTGGACCAGGCCCATCTCAGTGACCAGGTGATCATGGACCTCAGGGCTCTGGAGGCAAAGAATCAAAAGCTGTATATCCTGAGCATATGGTAAGCTCTGGACATAGAAGTCTCTCTGATCAACCTGCCCTATATGTGGCTGTTTCAGAATTGAGGGGTGGGAAAAGAAGATTGAGGTGATGAGAAAGTAAAGCAGAGCCAGGAAGAAACCAGGAAACCACAGCAAAAGTGAGGAAGGGTTCTGTGTATTAGGGAGTTGTATTTTTTTAATTTTGAAAAAAATAGAACCATATTACATGCTTATATAAGTTCTTCCATGTGAAAAATAGGATATGAAATGTGAATAAATGGTAACTTCTCTGAGCACAGCCATAGTGACAATGGTAGTCATCTGTAAACCCAAACCACAGGAACAATGAAGGCAGAAACCACTCTTAAGAAAAACACACAAAAAAAAATCTCTTAGAAAAAAAAACCACTATGCTTATCACTATATATCACTATATTAACCCTAATGGTCAGACACACACAGGATTATGTTCATGCCACACACAAGAACACACACACACACACACTGTACTATGGAATTTAGGACCTCAGGAGAGCAAAGTCATTTTCCACCCCACAACCTCTGCTAAAATCCCATGTTCTCCCAGTTTAGTCAATTTCAGTTCGTAACCATGAATTCCTTCTTCCTAAAGTTCCTAGCTGTCCTGCCACATGTGAGACCTAGGGTTCTGTAGACATAGGATGGTCATCCATTCGTTGAGTGAACATTTGTGCAAAACACACTGTGCATCATACACTCTTTTGGGGTCTGAGGGCATATCAGTGAGCAAGGCAGACAGACCCACCATTTGTTATCTCTAGACACAGAGGATAAGGAAGCAGAGAGAGCAGCTCCACTAAGAGACAAGACACCATGTATAAGACCATCTGTTCTGCCTCATCATCACCAGGGAGCTCCACAGAAATGCAGGTGCTCAGACCCCACTCCATCCCTGCTGACTCAGAATCTCAGGTGTGGCAGCTTCCATCAGTGAGTTTTCTGACTTAGCATCTTGTCCAGGTGACATTTTAACACAGTGATTTGAAAGGCACTGGTCTAGATTTGAGCAGGAAAGGGTGACATAGGAAGGCCTGGAGAGGGACAGGGGCCACAGAAAGAACTATGAACCATCCGAAAAACTTTCTGTTTCTCCCCAGAGGAAATAAGAGGCAACCCAGTCATGAAGGGGCATCTCTACCAATTTTTTATGGTCAGGCACTATGTAGAAAATGTGCTAGGAGGGACCAGACCTGAAGCAGAGATGCCTGCCAGAGGATGGTAGAGAGGTTCAGGACAATGCTCACTCCACCCTGGGACAAGAATGGAGTCTGTGGAAGGGAAGAGTAGAGAACAGAAAGGAGAGAGATTTAGAAGATCATGTCTAGGTGATTGGAATTCAGGGTGAGTAATTATCTGTTTTGTGCAGCTGTAACACAGTGTCTGACACTGGACACTAAACATTTAGAATTGAGGTTATTTCTTTCAGTTCTGAACACAGGGGAGGGAAAGGGCGTGTACTGTATATTGAGAGAATCCTTCTTCCTGTTCCATCTGACTGTGCAACTGTCTGTAAATGAAAGGCCAAGTCAAGCTGGCTTTTATGACAAGTCCTGCCTGTCATTAACCCCTTCATGACAGCAGAGCACGTATGACCTCACTGTGTCTTATCCATCATTCTGTCAGAACTGTGACATTGGGGATTAACATTCTAATGAGTAAACACTGGGGAACACAATCAAATTAGAAGAAAGAGGAATTGAGATGATCTCAGGTTAGGGCATAGATGCTCAGGAGGATAGGGGCCTTCATAGAGTTCTGGCCTAGCTAAGATGCATGGTACTGAGTTTGAATTCAAATGAGTTGGATTTTATGTGGAAATATTATGAACAAAGTCCTGGTTGCCCTGACATCTGAGGGAAAGAAAACCTTTACCTTTAGGAATCCACATGAGATGGACCCTATTAAGAATCCAGATGCAGAAGAAATGAGTGCCAACATGATCACATTCATGGAGCAGAGACTACAGTTGGGTATGTAAAGAATAGATTCAGAGCATCATGATTGGCAGATAAAGAGGTATTTGTGGGAGGAAGTCATCATTTCTTTCTCTTTAAATTTAATTTAATTTTAGAATTTAATGCACAAGCACTATATGTATATCATTTCCAACCATAAGTCTGCCTACTCTAATAACTCCTCTGTCCCACCAACAAACTCTTTCAAATTTATGACCTGTTCTTAAATATTATTGTTAAATACATGGACATTTACACAACTTCAGTACATTAAATAACCTATTGAGTCCAACTAGACAACCTATAAGGGAACTATTCCTCAGGAAGACTGATTTTTATCCCTCTTCTATCAGGTATTAATTGCCTATAACTCTTCATTTAGAAGTGGGGCATTTTCGAATTTTTCCCATCCACATTAGCATGTCAACTCATGTTGTCATTTTGCATATTTTGTTAAGGAAAAGATAATATTGAGATTTTATTGGTACAACATCCCTTGGGGGGGGACACTACCTGCAATAGATGATTTGGAAATAGTCATCATTTTTATCCCTCTGTCTCTGATATGGAACAGGAGAGGCTTTCCAATAGGAGTAACAGTTCTTGCAAGGCATTCCACACCTAGAAACAGGAGGGAATACTGCTTCCTTCTTTCCCAGCCTTGGGGGCTGCTGATGCCCCTTACTCAAGTATTTTGCATAAGGCTCTATATCAGGGTTCTGTGTTTCACTCTGGGTTGCTATGGCCTGGGATTCAAATGTCTATCTATGCTCACCTATGTTTTGAGTTATGTTCTGGTCTCAACATACGCACTTGAGACATGCTGGGAAACTCAGTGCTTATGGACTAGTAAGAAAGGGATGGTTAAACATTAAAACATCTGCTAATTTAATCCACCATATAAACAAACTGAAAAAAACCACAGCATCATCTCATTAGATGTTGAAAAAGCCTTCAACAAAATTCAATATCCCTTTATAATAAAGGTCTTAGAGAAATTAGGGATACAAAGAAAATACCTAAACATAATAAAGGCATTTACAACAAATCAAAAGCCAGCATCAAAGTAAATGTAGAGAAACCCAAAGAGATTCCACTAAAATCAGGAACAAGACAAAGCTGTCCATTTTCTCCATACCTACCCAATATAGTACTTAAAGTTCTAACTAGAGCAATAAGACAACAAAAGGAGATCAAGGTGATAAAAACTGGAAAGGAAAAAGTCAAAACTTTTTCAGATGATTTAATAGTATACATAAGTGGCCCAAGAATTCAGTAAAGTGGCAGGACACAAAATTATCAAAAAATATCAGTAGCCCTTCTATATAAAGATGGTAAGTGGGCCGAGAAAGAAATCAGAGAAATATCACCCTTTAAAACAGCCACAAATAACATAAAATATCTTGAGGTAACACTAACTAAACAAGTAAAAGATCTATATGACAAGAACCTTAAGTCTTTCCAGAAAGAAATTGAAGAAGATATCAAAAAATGGAAAATTCTCCCATGCTCTTGGATAGGTAGGATCAGCATAGTTAAAAAATGATAATCCTACCAAAAGCAATCTACAGGTTCAAAGCAATCCCCATCAAAATCCCAACACAATTCTTCACAGTCCTCAAAAGAATAATACTCAACTTCATATGGAAAAACAAAAAACCCAGGATAGCAAAAAACAATCCTGTTCAATAAAGGAACTTCTGGAGGCATCACCATCCCTGACTTCAAGTTCTACTATAAAACCATAGTCATAAAAACAGCTTGATATTAGCATAATAACCGACACATGAACCAATGGAATCAAATTGAAGATCCTGATATTAACCCATACACATATGAATACCTGATTTTTAACAAAGAAACAAAATATTACAATGAAAAATAGAAAGCATCTTTAACAAATGGTATTGCCATAACTAAATGTCAATATGTAGAAGATTGCAAATAGAACCATATCTATCCCCAGGCACAAAACTCAAGTTCAAGCAATCAAAGACCTCAACCTAAATCCAGGTAGACTGAACCTAGTAAAAGAGAAAGTGGGAAGTAGCCTTGAATGCATGGGCACAGGAAACCACTTCTTAAATATAGCACAAGCAGCACAGACACTGAGAGCAACAATCAATAAATGGAACCTCCAGAAACCAAGAAGCTTCTATAAGGCAAAGTACATGGTAAATAAGACAATTCAGCACCCTACAGAATATGAAAAGATCTTCATCGACCCCATATCTGACCGAGAGCTGATCTCCAAAATATATAAATAACTCAAGAAACTAGACATGAAAATACCAAATAATCCAATTAAAAATGGAGTACAGATCTAAACAGAGAATTCTCAACAGAAAGATCTCAAATGGTCAAAAGACATTTAAGGAAATGCTCAACATTCTTAGTCATCATGGAAATGCAAATCAAAATGACCCTGAGATACCATCTTACACCTGTAGGAATGGCTAAGACCAAAAACACTAATGACAGCCTATATTGAAGAGGATGTAGATCAAGGGGATCGCTCCTCCACTGCTAGTGGGAATGCAAACTTATACAGTCACTTTGGAAATCATATGGTGATTTCTCAGAAAATTGGGACTCAATCTGCCTCAAGACTCAGCTTTACCATTCTTGGGCATATACCAAAGGATGCTCAATCATACCACAAGGACACTTGCTCAATTATGGTCATCATTATTCATAATAACTAGAACCTGTAAACAACCTAGATGCCCCTCAAACAAGAATGGATAAAGAAGATATGGTACATTCACACAATGGAGTATTACTCAGCTGAAAAAAACAATGACATCATGAAATTTGTGGACAAATGGATGGAAGTAAAAAAAATCATTCTGGAGTGAGGTAACGCACACCCAAAAAGAAAACATAGCATGTATTCACTCATAAGTGGGTACTAGATATAAAGCAAAGGATAAACAGACCACAATCCACAGCTCCAGAGAAGCTAGGTAACAAGGAGGACCCTAAGAGGAAAACATGAATAGCCCTGGGAAGGGGAAATACATGAGACCTTCCAAGTAAATTGGGGCCTGGGGATGGTAAAGGGGAGGAGATGGGGGATGAGAACATGGGGGAACAAGATGGTCGAGTTGGTGGAGGAATAGTGTGGGAAAGCAAGGAAAGAGATGTCCCGATAGAGGGAGCCATTATGGGGTTAGGGAGAAATCTGATGCTAGGGAATTTCCCAGGAGTCCACAAGGATGACCCAAGCGAAGACTCCTAGCAATAGTGGAGAGCTTGCCTAAACTGGCCTTCTCCTGTCATCAGATTGGTAACTACCATAACTGTCATCATAAAACCTTCATTCCATAACTGATGAAAGCACATGCAGAGGTCCACATCAAAGCACCAGGCTGAGCTGTGGGAGTTCAGCTGAAGAGATGAAGGAAGGATTATATGTGCAGGTGGGGTCAAGATTATGACAGGGAACCCACAGAGACAGTTGACCTGAACTTGCAGGAGCTCATGGGCTCTAGACTGAAAGCTGGGAAGCCTGCGTGAGACCAAACTAGGCCCTCTGCATGTGGGTTACAGTTTTGTAGCCTGGTCTGCTTGTGGGATCCCTGACAGTGTGACCAGGATATATCCCTAGTGCATGAACTGGCTATTTGAAGATTATTCCATACAGTGAGATGCCTTACTCAGTCTTGATGAGTGGGGGATGGGGGGATTTGGTCCTGCCTCATTTGAATGTGCCAGATTTTGTTGACACCCATAAGAGGCCTTACACATTCTGAGGAGCAGATGGGGGTAGGTTGGGGAGAGGTGGAAGAGTAGGGGAAGGAGGGGAGGGAAACTGTTGTTGGTATGTAAAATGAATTTTAAAAATTAAATATATATAAAAAAGAAAGGCTGGGTGGTGGTGGCACAAGCCTTTAATCTCAGCACTCAAGAGGCAGAGGAAGGCAGATCTCTGTGAGTTACAAGAGCTGGTTCCAGGGCAGGCATGAAAGCTATAGAGAAACACCGTCAAAAAAAGAAAAAAGAAAATAAAGGGAAAAGAAAGAAAGGAAAGAAAGAAAGAAAGAAAGAAAGAAAGAAAGAAAGAAAGAAAGAAAGAAAGAAAGAAAGAAAGAAACCAAGCCAGGTCGTGGCGGTGCACACCTTTAATCATTTTAATCCTTTAACTTCAGCACTTGGGAGGCAAAAGTAGGCAGATCTCAGTGAGTCTAAGGCTAGTCTGGTCTACAAAGTGAGTTTTAGGACAGACTGGACTATTACACAGAGAAATCCTGTCTCAAAAAAAAAAAGAAAGAGAGAAAGAAAAGAAAAGAAGGAAATAAAACACAGGAGCTGGTGTAAGAGCAGATGTTATGGTTGGTCAAAAAAGAAGAGTATGAAAACAATAAAACCAAATGTATATATATAAATGAAAAGCATGTAGGTAGCCTGAGGAACAGCAATAAAAACTGGAACTTCACTTCCTGCTAAAGCCTAGGCCAGAGAACCTGGAAAAGAGTTTAGCCATGGTCCAACACTAGAGAAAGCTCTGGAGATGAGCCTGGACAACAAAGGGTGACCTCTGTCTGGCCTGTCCTAGAGGAGGGATGTTCATAATTTGCATCACTGATGACCTTTCACCCAATTTCTCCTGTCTCTCCAGGACATGAGTGCATGGAACCACTGGGGACTGAAGATGACTTCTGGGGTCCTACAGGGCCTGTGACTACAGAGGTGATTGACAGAGAGAGGAACCTATACATGTGAGTGAACCCTGCCTGGAAAAGGTGACTTTCCCCAGCACACTTTCCACACTTTTCACCTGGTCTCTACTGTGTCCTCTCCTCCCCTCACCAATGCAGGTATCAATGTCTGGACAGGAGTAAGAAGTTTGGGCTGTTATAAAAATAGGGGACTTTATCATGAAATTTTTAAACATTTACAAAACTGGAGAGCACAAGAACTTCCCTATCTAATAACTCAGTTCGAACAACCGTTTTCCCAAGTTTGTTTCAGCTACTCACATTCCTCCTTTGTCATCACTGTCACAGTAGTGTGAGTCCAGGACATCAGGTGACTTCACCCACAAACATTTCACTCTGCCTACACCACAGTTTAGAATCTCATCTTCCATAACCAGCACACTATTATCACATGAATAGAGCTAATGGGAGTCCATTTCATCTAAACATCTGTGCTCAACTTGGCTCATGATTTGAAACATGGACTTTCTGCTGGTTGTTTTATTTGTGCTGTAAGCAGCATCCCTGCCATCATTATATTTGGTTTCTTCTGTCTATTGTATTTCCCTCAAATCCCTGTAGTTTCTATACACCTTCTTCACTAATAACCACTGTGTGCCAAGAGCCCACTAGGAGCTGAGACCATAAGGATGCATACAGCAGTCCTGTCCTCCAAGGGATCATAGTAGTATGAGTAATGGGTGAATATATCCACAGTAATGGTGTCCTCCATAATTTGTATCCTCCTCCAATACTGTAATAGTCACTGTCTCAGCTGGAGAAACTGTCACTTTAATATCCTCCCACAGAAACAGACACTTGTCCACTAGTTACCAAATGGGAAGCCTTGAGAAAAGCACTGAAAATCTTGATAAAGCATTGTGTCAGGGCCAAGATTAGTCACTAATACTAACAGATGGAATCTTATTTTGGGGAAATAAAATCTTTAAGAATATAAACATCAAAAACTGAAAATATACCTCAGTGGTAGAGTCCTTGCAAAGTGTACACGAGGTCCTAGTTTGAGCCTCAGAAACCACACACACACACACACACACACACATGCACAACACACCTATTTCATCACCCTCATTATTATCACAAGAACAGCTAACTGCCCTAGGTGTGTGTTACCCATAGGTTTGCTCTAGATCACTCAATACTCACAAGTCTATAAGACTGTGCTGTTGTTACCCCTATGTACAGATGAGGAAACAGATTTGGGGGTTAAATGACTTTGTCAGGGATCCATATAGAGACAGCAGAGGAACCAGAACTCAGAGTGATATGGTATGTGTTGTGTCCTCAGCCCTGCACTGCCTCATCCAGCAGATGAGCAGCATTGACATTCACTAGTGTCTGCCTCTCCCCCTTCTAGAGTTCAATTCCCTGTGCCTGGTGCCTACCATTGTCCCAACATTGGACTCTCCTTTGTTGTGAAGAGGGCAGTGGCCATCGAGATTGAATTCTGTGCCTGGAGCCAACACCTGGACCAGACCCCCTTACATCACAGTCACATTGCAGCTGGGCCTCTGTTTGACATAAAGGCTGAGCAGGGAGCTGTGGCTGTTGTGTACCTCCCTCACTTTGTGGATCCCAAAGGTAACCAATCAGGTTAGGGTGTAGGTGAGAGGCTGGGGTCACCCATAAATGAGTTCAAAGGGTGAGGTGGAAAGGGGTTGTCTGAGATGAGCCAAGGACAAAAGCTTTACCCAGTCAAGGTGAAGTTCCTGTGACATCTTAACAAGAGTATTTTCTAAAGAGCAGTTAGTTTGTTCTACTTTCCCTGAGGACTGAGGGTGGTATGGGATATGTTTCCTGTCTTGGTACTTTTCTGTCAAATTCATCTTTTCTCTGTAAATTCAGCTTTACTCACATTCAGGGCATTTACACAAAGAAACTAGATTCTTGGCCAAACTGTCACATTAATGGATCCTTTTAAAGTTCCCAATAGAAACTTTGCTACTCCTCTGAAACCTCATGGATTGATCTCCACTGTCTCTCAGCATTCTTGTCTTCCCTGCTTTCACCAGGATATAGAAGTAAACTCTGTTCTCAACATGGTCGGGCTTTTCAATTCCTAAGTACCAAACTCTTCCACATTCTAACCACAAAACAGTTCCAAAGGCCTAAGGACAATATGATCAGGTTTATTATAGCAATGACCCAACAGCCAATATCAATTTTCTATCCAACTTCCATGTCCAGTGGCACAAATAAAATACCTGACCAAAGAAATCTTAAGAGAAAAGATGTATTTTGCCTCACATTTAAAATAAACAATTCATCCTACTTGAAAGTCTAAGAAGAGGGAATTTTTGGTGCCTGGTAAATTGTGGGAGCAGAGAACAGTGAGTGCTTCTGCTCGTGTGGCCTTTTTCGCTTAACATAGCCCTGAATCCTGGTCCATGGATCCCACAGTGTGTAAGTCCTTCAAAATCAATTATTCCAGTCAAGATAATCTCTTTCTATTGTGCCCTGAGGCCTGCATCCAAGGTCATTCTAGATTTCATCAAGCTCACATTTGATATTAACCATTCATGGGATCATCCAGGTTTGTCTTCAGTGGACAAAGGTAGATACCCTCGGGTCTCTTTCATAACAGCAAATTCCATCCTGCAACAAAGAAATTAGTAGATACTACCATTCCCAAAATACAGAGGCTAATGATGGAAGCATTTCATAGAACCTGATGGGTGTAAAGTTTCTGACAATGGCTCTGTGGCTGTATTCTTATAACACTATGAATGAGACCATCAAGAATCTCGACTACTCTGTAAATGCCTCCTTGAGCAGCTAGCCAGGGCCAAAGACAAGGATTCTCCAATAAGAGACAGTCCACATGAATCACCTCTAGCAGAAGGTCACACTCATATCCCTGGCATTGTGAATCAATACTATGGAAATGTTTTGTTGATCTTCTATGCTCTCATTCAGGAATAATTTTTAAAATTTAATATTTTGGTTCACAGTTTGCTTCTCATAAACATCAAAAAGTAAGTAAATGTTAAAAAGACTTCATGACCAAGGAACTTACAGAAAAAATATTTTATTTTAACTTAAAGATTCAGAGGGTGAGTCCATGACCATCATGGCAGCAAGCATGGCAGAAAGCAAGCAGGTGTGGCACTGGAGTACTAGCTGAAAGCTTACATATTTATCTTCAGGGAAGAGAGAGAAAGGAAGCTGAAAATAACACAAGCTGTGACACCTCTAAGCCACCCAGAGACACACCTCCTCAATAAGGCCACACCTCCTACTCCTTCCCAAACAGTTCAACTATGGAGGCCATTCTTATTCAAACCGCCACAGTCATTCTAAAGCCCAGGGCGCTGTTTCTCTAAAGCTACTAAATCTACATCTTTGAATCTTTTCATTCACAGAGGGACAGATGGACATCTTCTTGTTCCGTGTGGCCCACTTTCAAGAACATGGGCTGGCCCTAGAAATTCCAGCCAGACTGGAGCAGAACTATGCAGTACTGAAAAACCCAAGCTTTTCCCCAATGGGAGTTCTACTGAGAATCCCTGGCATCAAAAACTTCATTCCTATCACTGCCATCACATTGATCTACTATCAACTCAATGTCAAGGAAGTCACCCTTCATCTCTACTTGATCCCCAATGACTGCACCATTCATAAGGTAACACTGAGGACCAGCAATGTGGGGCTAGGGTGGGCTGACAGAAAACTCAAGATACAGCTACTGAGCCCTTGGAGAGAATTTCTACTTAGAGGGGATACACAGTTCTATAAAGTGAATCATGTTGATATTTATGATTCTGCCCTCTTGAGCCCCTCAATCAAGAATCTTCCCCAACTGTCTTTAATACTCCTTTATCTTTGCATAGCCTTCTATGGCCTCTTTCGACTATCAGTGAAAGACCCTCACCCAGTTGGGTGCAGCCCAAGAAGGAGAAGCCCCACGACTCAATTAACCAGTCCAGCAGATGCAAGAAGCAAGAGGCCACCGCTTCTTTATTATGATAGCGCCACCAGGTGTCTCTAGTCTCCAAAGAGGTAGAGCACCCCGAACAGCAATTCCAGCAACTTTTTATAGGCAAAAACTACAACATTATAATAATGGGTATAAAATACAGAACAATTGGATACAACATTTAGCATTTTGGGTCAGTTTTAGGCCATAGCTTGTAACATGAAGGGCCAGGCCTGCTTGTTTGTGTTTCTGTCCTGCCCGGTTCCCCACAACTGTTTAGCCCCAAAGAAAATCACACATAGGTCTCCATAAATTATAAGCTGATTGACCTATTAGCTCTAGCCTCTCACTGGCTAACTCTCACATCTTGATTAACCCATTTTTCTGATCTATGTTAGCCATGTGGCTCAGTACCTTTTTCAGTGAGGCAGATCACATCCTGCTGCTTCAGTGGTCTGGGCAGGAGTGGGAGGAATCAACTTCCTCCTTCCCAGAATTCTCCTGTTCATTATATCATTTGTACTTCCTGTCTGGTTTTCCCGCCTATATTTTCTGCCTGGCCAATCAGCATTTATTTATAATATGATTGACAGAATACAGACAATTCTCTCACACCAATAGCTATTTGTTCCTTCTATTCCTCAGAAATACCATAAAAACCCCAAACCCTGTTCTGGAAAGTCCCCAAACCCTATCATGGGCACCAGGTGTTTCCTGGCAGGCTGGTGGTGCAGGGTACTGTGCTCAGGGTGCGAGTGGCAGTCAGGGCTGTTTTGCAAGTTTTGTGCTTTTCCATTGCTGATTGCCATATATCTAGGGCATGTGCTAAAAGCAGCTGCAAGCAGGCTTTTTGAGTTGGGGTCTTATTTGAGTTAGGGTCTTACATTAGAAGGATGGGAATGCTCCATATCCAACATGTAGTCAAATCCCTTCTTCTCGGGCAGGGACCCTGTTCCCACAAAGAACATGACAGAAACCAATAATTCAATAGTCTGTGTGACAAAACATAAGGCAGAAATGTGTTCAGGAAGTGTCATCACCCCACCCCACACAAATATACTAATCGACCATTTTTCCTTACTCAGACCAGAAGTCGTAGCCAATAAATCTAGCTAAATCACTGTCTGCAATGTTCCCTAGGCAATTGATGATGAAGAAATGAGGTTTCAGTTTGTTCGAATACACAAGCCACCCCCACTAGACTCTCTTTATATTGGCTCCCGCTACACTGTTTCTGCTTCCAAGAAGGTGGAAATCATCCCTGAGGTGAGCATATAGGTGTTTGTTTTTCTTCAGGCTTGGGAATCCTGTGGGGCAGGTTATAAGGCAAACTGACATTGAAAAATCCTGTGGGGCAGGTTATAAGGCAAACTGAGATTGAAAAAAAAAAACAAAAACAAAAAACAACTGGAATGTTAAATGAGTAAGATTATAGGTGGAAAGCAATTTAAGGGACCACACAGGAATACAGAAGGTCTGGATAACTGAGGAATTTGATTCAATATGGCACCGAGAAAGGATAAACCTAACATAGACAGCAAGCCCTGGCTTAAGATGCATGAGCAATACCTTGAAGGTGAGCTCTCATTCATTATGGTTTAAATCTGAAATGTCTCCTAGAAGTATAAATGTTAAACACTCTATTCCCAGTTAGTGCTAGTGTTTGGAGAGTTGTGGAAACAGATATGTGAGGCCTGGCCATGAGAAGCAGACCACTAGTGGCAGGACATGGTTATAGCCATATAACCATAACAGGGTATGGTTATAGCCATACCCTGTTCCCCACCTCAACTAGCTAATTGCTGATTCTCTGGGATATAACAAGCTGTGCCACAATCTCCTGCCACCAAGAATGTAGCCCCAGGTTACATGCATTTCCCACCACTAAACTAAACAAAATGAATCTTTCCTTAAGTTGCTTCCTGTCAGGTTTTTGTCAGAGTGATGAGAAAAGTAATAGTATAAGTGTTCTGGCTGGGTTCCACAGAATTTTACTTAACTTCTGATGCTATGTTTTTTCTTTGTCCTCTTCCACAATGTTCCAACCTTCTGCATAAAGATATGCACTGAAAGGCTGTGGGTTACCTCAGTGCAAAAGATGAATAGTGTCTAATATGGTATGCAAGATCAAGAAAGTATGGAGTGTGGAAAGCCCTTGTTCACACAAGTAGAGACTTCACACACGGCCCCCCAACATTCTCGCTCTCACTCTCTGTCCAGGAACTGGAGCTGTGCTATCGGAACCCTGAGGAATGTCAGCTCTTCTCTGAGATCTACATTGGACACTTGGGTTCAGGGGTTAAGCTCCAAATCAGAGACAAGAAACATAGCACTCTCGTATGGGAAGCCTTGCTGAAACCAGGTAAAATTCATTTAGGTAGAGATACCCCAAAGGTTGAAGAAAGGGACGGAGTGGGGAAGGTGTGTTGTCATTAATTCTTGGTGTCATGAAATAGTCAGATCAGTTATGTGGCTTTTGCTAGATCTAAAACAGGTGGTTAGAGTTAGAGTGAGAGCAAGGGGGGAAGAGGAGCAGGAAAATGTGAAGAGAAGAACAGATGAGGAAGAGGGGCAGAGGAGAGAAGAGGAGAAGAAAGAGGCAGAATCCCCTGCAAGATATTCTATTATAGGTCATGCTTCCAGTGACCCAGTTCCTCCAAAGGTGCACAATATAGTTTCCAATATCTTTCTCAGAACTCATATAATGATGAATGAACTAGTATAAAATCACAGCCCTCAGGACCTTCAACACATGATCATTTATCTGGGAACACACCTTATGCAAACCACCGCATACCCTAAGTCCATTTTCTCTGACATGCATCCTGATTTCTGCCCCCAATACACTAGAAATGACAGATTTTTGGGACACCCAAAGTGTACAGGCACCAGTTTACATTTAAATGTGAACAGTTAAATTGAAATGACTTTTGCCATCATGAGATATTTAATCTTAAATCCATACATAACTTTAAATACATTTTGTGTTTTGACAATTTTATACACACTTAAAATGTACCCTAAACACACCTTTCTCCCTCCTACTCCTGTCAGCCCCTCTTCTTTTCTACAAATCTCTTCCTCACATAAAGGTTTGTTTTATGTCTCTCAGAGTTTAACTAGGACCATCTGAGTTCCTGCCAGTTTGAACTACCCAGTAGAAGCAAGTGAGTTCAAAAGTGGGTACAGATTGATTGTATACATTCCCTTCTCCCATAATCTATTTGTTAATAGTTTAGCAGTAAGTGGTACTGTCCCTGTGAGCTGTTTCCCCACATCTAGTTGACTAATGGGCAGGCCCTACTTGTGTGGTCCAGAAACAGTAGGAGCAAGTGCTCTGAGTTCATGATGGCCATGGTCATGTGATGCTTAGAAGAGAGCACAACGTCTTCTCCATATCTTCTGTCCTTACATTCTTTCTAATTTCTTTTCCACAGTGTTTCTAGAGTCTCAATGGCGTGGTATAAATACCTATTGATAGAGATGAGTACTCAACCATCCAATATTGTCAGTATCCTGTACATACATGGATATCTACATTCATCTCCATTCACAGCAACGGGAGGCTTTTCTGAAGACAGCTGAAAGGAGCTGTTGTCTGCAGTATAAAAATAGATATTTAGAAGGACATTGACACTATGTCCATTTAGCTAAGCAGCAATAGTAGCTTCTCTCAAGGGCCTAAGACTTTCAAAGACCTGGGTTTGTTTGTTTTATCAGTTTAAAATGCTAGGGGTGGATTCTATTCTGTGGCAGTGGCCTGAAGAATAATCAGGGAGCTTCCATCAAAGTTGTGCCTACTACTTTGCACAAGGACTATCTTGTCTGGCAAGATACCTTTTCTTCCTCAGCAGCCTGCAAAATACCACGGTGTCTTCAGCAATAAGGTCTTGTCCATTAGTTCTGCTAGGAGCCAAGAAGAAGGAAATGCACATGTATTGTCTTGGGAACCTCCAGGGCCTGCATGCCCAACAGCTCCTGTAGGGATATCCCACACCTGGAACTGGGTTTGTTTTTGAAACATTACTTCTAAGATCTCCCATTTGAACACTCATAGGGTATCTTGTATTCAAACTCTTTATGATTTCTGTATTTGGTTGTTAAATAGTAGGTTTTATTGTGACTTTTAAATATTGTCTTCCTTTTCCGGAACCCATTCCACTGACCTACTTATCAACCGCCCCTCCCCCACCCCTCTTGCTGTTTGAACATCTCTGCCCCCAGTATTCCCTCTCTATCCTCATTTTATCAATACACTACTGTCCTACTTTCCTCCCTGAGGCCCTGCCCATTTTTAGTTTTCTGGTTTCCAAGGGTTCACCAAGTTAAACCTACAGAACTAAAGACTCCAGGGTAGAAACTGCATGGGAGAGATGTGGTGGTTTCTTTCTGGGCCTGGTTCTTCTTCAATATTTTTCCTATTGTATACACTTACCTTTCATAATGCCATTTTCGTCACATCTGAAAAACATCCATGGTATGTAAATGCCACACTTCTGTTATCTGATTAACTGTGGATGGACAGCTAGGCTTGTTGCATTTCCTAGCTATTGGGAACAGAACTTTATTGGGGGCTATTGAGTCCCAGCCTCAGAACTCCCTTGGGGTTCACAACAGGGGTTCAGAACATCTAGGGCAAGCAAAAACTGGCTGGGAGAAAGGATCTGAGGGGTAGAACAAAGTGACTCAAGCATGTTTCCTCTGCATGTTTCTTTATTCCTTGGTGGAGGAAGAAAAAAAGGACAAGCTCCACAAGGCTTTCCATTTATATAGACATGCAGACAAGTTTGCAGTTCTGTAGGCAGTAACAATAGTATCAAACATGCATTTCCCAGAATCACAAAGGCAGGCAAAGGAGGCAACCTCTCTTACATCTCAGAGGGGGAGGCATGGCTGTAACACTCTCCAGCAGCTACAAGGAGGATTAATTAAGAATGGGACTTTAACTCAATACAAAATTCTAAACAGAAGTTTTCTTGCACTAATTACATTTCTTAAGTGTAACTAGTTAAGCTAGAAGTTTATGATTAATAAATGTAGAAAATACAGCAGTGCTGTTGCACTTAACTTAAAACTTCAACTTCCTTTCACTGGTGGCTGGGAACACAGCATTGGTAACCATACTAGCCCATGGGCCTGGAAGGAAGGCTAAAGTACTTGATTTGCATCAGCATCTAGCTACCTGAATTAAGGAAATTTCCTTGTAGCTCTATTGGGGTGCCTGCTGGCACCCAGGTGAGAAGGAATTTCATTTTCTAGGGCTGGTTTAGTGACCCAAGCCTTTTTCCTGTATCTCTAGGGGTAAAGGCATAAACAGTTAATATCCTGGGCTATGAGCTTATGTTAATTGAATCCAAGGTGAAGGGTAAACACACAATATTAGTAGTGTGTTAGGTTAGAGAAAAAGGCCAGTAGGTTGCAAGTTCCTGAGTCTGCTGCTAGAGAATTCAGGGCCATCCAGACCTGTTTATCAGGAAGAGCAGGCATATTGCCTCTCTGCTCAGTGCCTCCTGCTTAGGGCTCCTTTCTTTGTGGAAGTCCTGTCAACTGTCAATAAGGATAGCTGTGGAGAACTAGTTTTCTGTAGATCTGACTATGAGAACAAAGGTTTGCCTGGGTGAACACTTTCACACCAGGGCTTCATGGTGTGAGAAAAGGAATACAGTTGCCCTTACTGGAAAAGTCAGGTTTAAAGAATGGTTTATATGCTGCTGGGATACTATAAAAGGGAAAAATGTCATGATATCACAAAATTTCTACAGAATTGACAGTGATTACCCAAAAGACAAGTTTTCCCAAAGCTCTGCAAGTTGGGTTCCCCCTATGGAGTATACACACACTCCCGTGAGTCTGCCCATTGGTCTGTCAGCTGTACTTTTGCTATATACTCTTATGGGCATATGGCAGAACTGTTGTCAGAGGCTGTTCATTTGTTCCCAGCTGCCTAGACACAAAATAACTACACCAAAAAAAATGTTTTAATTAAATTACTGCTTGGCCTATTAGCTCTAGCTTCTTATTGGCTAGCTCTTACATCTTAAATTAACCCATTTCCATTAATCTGTGTTTTGCCACATGGTTGTAGCCTACCAGTAAGGTTCAGTCTGGTGTCAGGCGTCAGTCTCCTTCAGAGGCTCCATGGCTGCTTCTTGACTCTACCTAATCTCTAAATATGTCTCTTCCAGCCTGGCTTTACTCTGTTAAGCCATTGGCCAAAAGCAGCTTCTTTATTAACCAATGACAATAAAACATATTCACAGCATACATTGTTAGGAATATTTTCTAGACGTGAGCTCTCTGCCGACACAAAATCCCTATCAAGGCAAATTGAAGCAAACCAAATTAAAAGATATCCAGGTTTAATTGGACTCCTGCACTCTCAGGTGGCCCCTAGGGGAACAGAAAGTTGCTAATGCGACCACCAGAGAGGAAAAGGGAAAACTGCTTGTTCATTTTCTGGGGAGTAGTTTAAATAGCCTAGTGGAGTGGTCTTGACCTTCCCTGGGGAGGGGCCAAGATTCAAAGGGCACAAGGGAGGGGCCTCCAAAGATGGAGGCTGGAGACTGGGATTTACATTCCAGGCTGAGTCAGCCTTGGCATTGCCTAAGGCCACTGGGTCCTTGGAGGACTGGTGTTCCCAACAGTGAATAATGGCTACTTCTGCAGGGAGATAGAGGGCCTCCAAAAGTTTGGCTATAAGGGGTCCGTTAACTATGGGAGTGCCTTTGGTGGTAAGGAAGCCCCTTTCCTTCCAGAGTTCAAAATGAGTATGGGCTATTAAGAAGGCATATTTAGTGTCAGTATAGATATTAGCCTGTTGGCCCTTACCTATTTAGAGTGCCCTAGTCAAGGAAGTTAATTCAGCCTTTTGTGATGAGGTTCCCATTGGCAGGCGGGTCGTTTCGACTGTGTCAGTGGAAGTGACCACTGCATACACTGCCTGGCGGTTTCCTGATTTATCTATAAGAGAACTTCCGTCAACAAACAGGATGAGTTAGGGGATCTGTAAGTGGCTGGTCTAGAAGACCCTGCCAGGTGAGGTTAAAGCCTCTAGAGCCTCTGGGCAAGAGTGAAAGGAGGTACCAAAGGGGGAAGGAACAGGAAGGAGAGTTGCCCCGAGGTTTAGGGCATGACTGGAGGCCAAAGTAATTTGGGGGATTTCTAGAAACAGTAAATGAAAAGCCTGGACTCATGAAGGCCCCAGGAGAGAGAGAGAGAGAGAGAGAGAGAGAGAGAGAGAGAGAGAGAGAGAGAGAGAGAGAGAGAGAGAGAGAGAGAGAGAGAGAGAGAGAGAGAGAGAGAGGTGTCTCAGAAGGTCTGAGAGGCTGTGGGTGGAATATACCATGATTGGCCCAGACAAGGTGATCTTGAGAGTCTCCCAAGTGAATTCAGCTGCTGTTGCCAGGGCTCTCAGGCATAGTTGCCACCCACAGATGGTGAGGTCCAGCTGTTTGAATAAAAAGACGGCAGCCCAATTCCAAGGCCCAACCTGTTGGGTTAGAACTCCCATGGCCACTCCTGAACTCTCATCTGTATTGAGGTGGTAAGGCTTCGTAGGGTCTGGAAGAGCAATAGCAGGGGCTGTTAGAAGAGCATCTCGCAGTAGAGAAAAATGACAACTGACAATGGCCAGGTGGGTGAGAGGTCCCATGGGGGTCTCTCTGGCTGCCTGGTACAGAGATTATAATGGAAAGTTATGGATACAATGGTGGAAGACCTTTAACATGCCCAAAAATGAGAGGATCTGAGCCCCTGTGGTTAGAGGCTATAAATCCTGCAGGGTCTGTACCCTGTCAGAGGTGAGGGTCTTAGACCCCAGGCTAAGTTGAAGACCCAAATATACCACTGTAGGAGAGGATTGCTGAGACTTATTTGGTGAAACTCAATATCCCAGGTATCCAAGGAAGTTCAGGAGCACAGAGGTGGCCTGTTGGGACAGAGACAATGTAGGACTGCAGAGAAGTAGGTCGTCCACATTCTGGAGGAGTGTGCTAGGACTTGGATCAAAGTTTGAGAGATCTTGAGCCAGAATTTGGCCAAAGAAATTGGGGCTGTCCCAAAAACCCTCAGGAGAACAGTCCATGTAAGTTGTCTGGAGGACCAGGAGTCAGAGTCCTCCCAAGCGAAGTCAAAGAGGAAGTATGAGTCAGGGTGTAAAGGGACAGTAAAGAAGGCATCTTTTAGGTCTAGAACGGTAAAGTAGAAGGTGGTAGGAGGGACGTTAGACAGGAGATTGTAAGGGTTGTTAACCAGAGGGTAAACTGGAATGACTGCCTCATTTATGAGGCAGAGGTCTTGAACCCAGCAGTAAGCACCAGAGAGCTTACAGGCAGGAAGAATGGGAGTGTTTCAGGGTGAATCAATAGGAATCAGAAGTCCTTGAGATAGGATACAGGTGATAATAGGCTTAAGGCTTAGGCAGTGGTTTCAGAAATAGGAAACTGGGGTCTGGAAGGGAAGGATGAAGGCTCTTTAAGGTGGCCTAGGATTGACTGGTGGTGAGTAGCAACCACAGGAGTGGAAGTGTCCCATACTTGGGGATCTACTGGATCAAGGAGAGAAGGGACAGAACAGTCTGGAGTAGGAACCTGAGAGGCTATTAAATTTAGAAGAAAGTGTGACTCAGGAAAGTGTGTGGAGGCCAAAGTGAGTGTGGCCCCAATGCGGCTGAGACTATCTTGACCCAGCAAAAGTGCCGGGCAGGCAGATATCACTAAGAAAGAATGAGAGAAAAATTGTCCTGCAAGAATGCAGGGCAGTGACAACGTTTTAAACGGGGAGGAACGGGTCCCATCTACCCCCATAACTGAAATTGGTGAGGGGAACATAAGGCCCAAGTGAGATGTTAGAACAGAATAGGTAGCTCCTGTGTCCAAAAGAAAAGTAATGGACTTACCCGCTACCTGCAGTTTTTCCCTAGGCTCAGATAGGGTTACAGGATATACCATGTTGAGGTTGCACAATCCTCTGCAAGGCTGAGAAGTTCGAAGGCTGGCACAGTCTCACTTGTTGATGTTGGTGAGGCTGGACCTCTGTTGTGTGGCATAGAGGATGAGAGCACATGGGGGGATTGTGATTTCCAGTGTCCAGGTTGTTGGCAGATAAGGCTTTGTAGGAGGTCCAGGGAAATATCATGCTAAATGGCCATTTAGCCACACTTGAAGCAGCCTGCCAGTGAGGTTGACTTAGGCTGGGCTTCGCCAGGATGGAGCCTTGTGGTTGACTTTCCTTGTTCCCCTTCCAATGACCTTAGGGCAGCTGCTAATGCTTAAGCCTGCAGAGTCACTGCCTGTTGCAGCCTTGTCTGTCAGGAAGACTCAGCTGCTTCTTCGCAGGCATTAGAAACATTAAAGACCATTTTCACCAATTCCTGTATAGGGGTTTGGGGACCCTCCTCAGCCTTTCTTAACGTTTTTCTAATATCTGGTGCTGACTAAGAAATAAAATGAGTAGCTGTAATGGTCTGTTCTGTCTCTTTAAGAGACAAGCCATGCCCACTCCCTCCCCCATCTGCCGAGGCAGGCAGATCTTCCTTCTTGCTTGCAGCCTGAGTCTCTTCCTTTTCCATCTCTCCCCCAAAGAGGCAGCTTCTGCCTCTCTCCATTCTCCCCTTCCCCTTCTGTTTCTCTCCTCTTCTCGCTCTCTCTCTCTCTCTCTCTCTCTCTCTCTCTCTCTCTCTTTCTCTCTCTCACTCTCATTCTCTCTCTATCTCTCTCTCTATCTCTCTATCCTCTCTCCTCTTCTCTCCTCCTCCCTCTTCCCTTCCATAACACACTAAATAAATATCCAACCTCACTCTGCATGGTGTGCCTATCCATGTCTCTGTCTCTCACCTGCTGCTGCATGTTTCCCCGCCTGGAACCAGCTGCCTTTGGAGACCTGCAGCATGGTCTCCAATATGCAGCATTTTTATTTTTTTCCATTACAGTAGCTAGGACCTTGGCTCCTGCTGTGAATGCTGGATCTAGCCTGGAATACTGGACCATGGTCTCTTGTAACCAATTTTTTTAAATGGCTGGGTTTTTATCAGCCAACTGTGAAATCTCTCAAAGTTTGTCAAAATTAACTACTTTTCTGAGACCATTTCCATACCCTGAAGGAGACAATGAACCATGATGTCAGCAATGTTGACCAGATTGGTAGTCCCAGCGAGGTTCTGTGGCTAGCACAGTCACTTCCCCACAGGGACCACACTGTCTACTAAATGAGTTTGATCTGCATGTTGCCTAGCTGCTGCCTGAATTCTATTTTGCTCCTCAGGTGTGAGAATAGAAGCTTGGATGATGTAGTAGTCATGTCAGGTTAGATCATAGGCCTGGGACAGATAATAAAACTCTTTAACATTAAGCAGAAGGATTAGCAGTAAAGGACCCCAGCTGCTTTTCTATCTGAGAGATATCTGGAAGAGAAAAGGGATTATGGACTTTCACTGTGCCATTGACCCCCGACACTTCCCAAAGAGGGTAGAAAAGGGCAGAGTTTTTATGGGACCTGGTATGGGAGGAGATAGAGGAGGAATGGGAGAGGCTAGCCCAGTGTGCAGAGGGGGTCCAAGGATAGGAAGATGTGGTAGGAGGGGAAGGAAGGGAGGATGGTGGGTAAGGAGACAGTTGACCTCGAACTTCTGGTTTGGCAAGGGAGGGAGTAGATGAGGGTGGGGAAAGAAAGGAATGCAGAGAATGTTGCTCCATAGGAGGGGATGGGTAGTGAGGGTTCAGGGAAGTGGGGGAGGGGCCAGTGCCTCTGGCTGCATGGTCCAGCTGGAATTATCGGGGTCCCATTTCCCAGATGACAGGAATCTGGAGGCATCACGATCCTAGCAACCAAAACTGGTGCTGCAAGACACTGGCTACTGAGGGAGGGTCAAGAGTGCAAAGCCCAGAAATCGTGGACATAGGAGAGTCTGTCCATTTGTCCCCACAAAGACAAAAATTTTCTAATTTCTGGAGGACAGTTAGCTCAAGGTTTTCCTCTGGTGGCCAACACATCCCATTGTCAAGATCATATTGAGGCCAAATTTTAGTGCTTAGAAAAATTAGCCGCTCAGGACAGATTGTATAGTACAGTCCCAATTTATAAAGATTTTGTAAGAGGCATCCCAGGGGAGATAGCAGATCTGACTTCGAATTGCAAGCACCCATTTTAAAAGTCTATGCCCAACTATATGGCTCAAGACTATTATAGCCCATCTACTGAAATAGCTCTTAGGCCAAAATGGGGCTGTGAAAATTGAATGCTAGGCATCCTTAAAACAAACAAAATTCACCTCAGCGAAAGTTGCAGCCTTCATTGCTTGGATCAGGCTTTTGGCATGGCCTGTGTCTTCTACAAAAGCCCCATTATTGACAAAAGTAAGCACAAACAGGTCCCTCAAAACCCTAGTAGCAAAGACAAGTAAAAGGGACTCACTAAATGCAGCCACTCTAGACCAGGAGCTAGTTTTAACCTGGTACAGAGAGTTTGGGGTGGGGGGAGGATGCTTTCAACACATGGCCATGGGCCATTGGAAAGGCTGACCCCCCCAGTGGGACCTCCAAGATATTAAGAATATTTACTAACACGAGCTCTCTGCCAACACAAAATCCCAATCAAGCCAAATCAAAACAAATCAAATTAAAAGATATCCAAGTTTAATTGGGCTCCTATGCTCTCAGTTGGTCCCGAGGGGATCCAGAAAGCCACCAACATGACCACTGGAGAGGAAGAGGAAAAACCACTTGTTCATTTTCTGGGGAGCAATTTAAATAGCCTGGGGAGTGGTCTTGACCTTTCCTGGGGAGGAGTCAAGATTTTGAGGGTTATCTTGACCCTCCTTGGGGAGGAGCCAAAGTTCAAGGGGCACAAGGGAGGGACCTCCAAAGACAGAGGCCAGAGACTGGGATTTACATACATCACCTCCCACATCACCTCCTCTTTTCTGTCTAAATAAAAAGGAAGGTTTTAACTTTAACATGGCAAGATTACATATAACAAAACAGGTATCAAGCAAGAATTGCACTTATAACATTTATATCTACTTTATCTTTTATCATAACTAAAGAAAACTATAATATAATTATCTATTCTTCAGCTCCATCAAAGACTCCAGAAATATATATTACCTAAGTAAACAAGAAGTGTATTGTAAGCAACTTCCAAAACTCTAGAATTGACAGAGACGTCTCACTGCCTGAACAGTCATCCAAAGTTCTTCTGTAACTTTGGAGAATCCAGTCTTCAGCCTACAGGATTATAGTATCTGGCAGACTTTTCCATGAAACAGAAAATTTGAAGATATGTTCTGCTTTGTAATGGTAAAGTCCATCAGTTGCTTTCTTCTGTGTACTACAGAATGTCTGGTAGACTCTTTCATGAAGCAGGAACCCCAAAAGACAGTCTCACCTTTAGGCAAATTCAGCAGTCATATTTAGTGAGTCCTGAAAATCCATTTCATATAGCATAACATCAGGGAAGAGCAGTTTCTTGCCCAAATCACTAACAAACTTCATAAGGAGCCTTTTGAAGTAATTGGTGCTGCCAGGAGCAGATATGTCTTGTTGTCATGAAAAGTCTTAAGTTCTTAAAACACTGTAAATGCCATATTCCATAGGTCTTTAAAAGGTTAGAAGATTATCTATCTAATTGAAATATATCTCTATATATCTAGAAAACCTAACTAGCATGACTACAAACTTGACAGTTATAGATGACTATCTATTAACCTGTATTTCTTATTTATATATTACATTTTTAAATGAGTTGCACAAACACAATAACTTAATCAAGAGCAGAAATATACATATAACAAAATGACCTAAAATGTGTATCAGTAGACCAAGATCCATACCAATAAAAAGTATGCATTTTTATAACATATCCTCCTCTAAATGTAAAGAAACATTTATAAACAATATTTTGGAATTTGGGCATAATTCTCTAGACTACTTCCTGCTGATTGGGGATGCTGTTAATCAGGTCAGTTATGGGTCCATCTCAGTCAGCAGTCCTGAAGCCATTATGGATATTGAAGTATCTGGGCCATTGTTTCAGGAGGTCTTGTTTGATCAAACTACATTAGTCTGTAAGGAATCCACAGGTTCTCATCCTCTGTGTAAACAAAAGAAGAACCTGTTTTCCAAAACAACATATCCTTAACACAAATTTTGAAGTCAAGATACCTTTAAAATATATATGTTGGTTTAGCTTGGCAGCTCTTACAATGAAATGTCTCTCTGTACTTAGCTCATTCACAATCAAAAAATCAAAGAAAACACAGTAATATACATAATCCAGACTCTGTTTATTCCATCTTTATGTGGCTTATTTTTCATACTTTATACTTTTTCTACAAGTTTAATATTTATTTTATTATCTTTACTCCTTTAATCTATGACTGTCTTACTCTTTTATATTATAGCTGTTTTCTCTCTCTTTCTCTCTCTCTCTCTCTCTCTCTCTCTCTCTCTCTCTCTCTCTCTCTCACTCTTGCACCTACGTACATTTATCCAACACTGTGACCCATTTAGAGGTCTATTTTATCTGAATTTGTCTATATTGTGTGTGTATCTTTAATTATTTTTAGATCAGGGGCTTTTTTTTTTTTACTTTTTTCAACTCCCACATCACAGAACTAAAATGAGCATGTTTGTGCAGATGTCTCCATAGTAGAATATATATTGCTTTGGACATATTACCAGGAAGGGTAAGGTTGATTTATATGATATTTCTATTTCTAGTCCTTAAGAAGCCTCAAGATTCATTTTGAAGGTAGCTGCACTTGTTTGCACTCCCACAGACAATGTATAAATGTTCATCTGTCTCTACACACACATCAGCATTAGTTATCATTTGTGTCCTTGATATTGGACATTCTCAAGGGATGAGAAGGGAATCATAGGTAATTTTAGCTGTGTTTCCCTAAGAGCTAAGTGTTTCCTAATTATGTGTATTTCCTCCTTTGAGAATTCAGTTGTTACTCCTATGGCAAAACTCAGAATTATGCTGTTTTCTTGTTGTTTAGGTTTTTCAGTTCCATGTGTATTTCTTTAACTAATCTTCTGCCAGAAGTTAGTTGGGAAATAGTTTTTCTCATTATTGGCTGCAACTTCACTCAATTAAGAACTTTTTGAGCATCCTGAGATTCAATTTATCAATTATTAGATTTATTTCCTGTGCGACCAGAACTTTACTCATACAATCCCAACTTACGCTGTGTGTTGAAATGTTCTCCCTAATTTTGCTCCACATGATTCAGGATATTTAGTCCAAAACTAAGGTCTTTTATCATTTATTTTTTAAATGTGAGATATAGGCATCTTGTTTACTCTTCCATACAGTGCTCTCTAGGTTTTCCAGATATAACAAGCTATTTATTTCTCCAATATATGTTTTGGTTTCCATTTCAAGGGCCAGGTAGTTATGATTGTGTGGACTTTTCTCTGGATTTCTATTCTATTTTATCATCTGCACATCTTTTTGTGACAATACCATGCTGTTTTTACTGTTATGGCTGTAGTATTGCTTTGAAATCAGGTGTGATGAAGTTTTCCACAAAATTGTTTTTGTTTGGGATTGCCTTGGGCATCCTATATCTCTAGTGGTTCCACATGAATTTCAGCATTTTTCACACTATTTGTGAAGAATGGCATCTTGATTGAGACGGAACTGATCATGTAGTGTGCTTTTAGTAGGGTGCTATTTTCACAGTATTGATTCTTTCAAAACAATGAGTATAGGGGAAGTATATCTTTTCATCTTGTAAGGCCTTCCCAATTTCTTCCTTTTATATATATCTTAAGGTTTTTCTTATAGAGTGCTTTCATTTCCATGGTTATCTTTCTGTCCTGAAAGTTTGTGTTTTTACTTATTTATTTGTTGGCTACTGTAATTTATCCATATTTTCAAGCTGACATGGACAAGAGAAAAACAAATAGTGTCATTTCTTGTGTGAAGTATCAATACAGTCTTAGTCCAATTCCCATAATGCCAAAACCAAACTCCCTAAATCAGTACTTCTGGGGATGCCCAGTCCTTGTCACTTGTCAAACAGTGGTGGATCCTACTCCTGAGCTGCTAAAAACAGGCTACACATGTGGTCAGGGAAGAGGCTTTGCTCAATCTTGACCTGAGTGAGGCACAGGTGGAGATATGACATTCCCCAGCAATAGATCAGGGTTGAGTCTCACTCAAGCCTTACTGCTCAGGCAATTTTGGAAAATTACTTAACTCATGAGCCTGACCTTCTTTATCTGTAAACTAAAGATCAGAATGAGTAACTTATAGGATGGTTGGAAAGGTTAAATACTGTTCATACCTATCTCATAATGTGATCCTTAGCTTAGGGGAACAATGTTGTTATTTTTCTTTATTAGTCCAACCCTTTTGTCATGATTTTGTTTTGTTTTAATTTATTTTTTTACATACCAATCCCAGTTCTCCCTCCCTCTTCTCCTCCCACTATCACTACCTTCCCAATATAGGGACTCATTAAGATATACTACCTTCCATGTGGGAAAGTATTAGAATACTGGAAGATTAAAATCATAATACACATGTATTCCCAATCTTACATTTTGGTTTTTAAATTCATTGTTACTCAATCACTTTCTTCATTAGATGCTCCAGTATATCTACAAGTCAGGATGCACCAAGATGGTCTAGCTAGCATGGAGTATGAGAAATAGCATCCTTCCTTCATACAAATGGAACCAGGGCTCCCAATACTATGCACTGGGTGATTGGGCTGACTTTCCTAACCTGTTAGAGCACAATAAATTTAGAGTCTTCTCAACCCTGTGGCTTAGTCATGAGCTGAAATTTATTAACATCCTTCACTTGATGCTAAAATTAACTCACTGTTCTCATTTGCACAGTCTTGCTTCATCTTGATTCTGCAGTCAAATCAAGAACACCCATGGTGGCATGTGACTCTACGAGGTCAAACAAGAACCAAATATAGCTTTCTACCCAGGATCAAATGTCTAATGATTTAGGCATGCAAGGGACTTAGTTAATTCTCTACAACTAATTCAGTGTAAGATGAAATTGAGGTTGTGATCATGTGGGAGAATTATCTATTGCTCATTCATATGTCTTCTCTATCAATGGTGATAGAACTGGTGCCTAGATTCTATGTGTGAGTAAGACTATGTTCACCTTCCAGATTATATCAGAATCTCTGTAGCTCATTCTCAAAATCTCAGGCATGGGTGGGAGTTTCACAGAGAGCACTGAGTGGTGGTGACAGGCATCCTTGCAGATGTTTCATCTCTCTTCTCTTCCAGGGGATCTCATATCTGCACCATCCGTGATCCCTGCAGCCCACAAAGGTCAGTAACAGTTATTTGAGGCCAAAGTAGGCAATAGTATTCTGCTGGTAAATCATCTGATCTTTGAGAGAAGGGCAGTGAGAAAGAAGAAAGTATTGTTTTCCAAACCTCACCAGGACTGGCAGAAGAGGTGCATGCCCAGGGCAGAGTTTTTCCCATGCCCATTGCTGTTCCCATGTTGACAATAACTCCACCCACTCCCAACCTGAATACTCCACCATGAAACCCCCTGGTTAGGCAGAACATCAGACTAATAACTGGCCTCAAGAAGGGTATAGATATGTTTTCTGATGACTTCCCAGAGGAAGAAGGGAGCCAGGGATGCAGATGAGGTATGTGAAAAGAACAAGAAGTTGGCAGAGAGTGGGAGAGCCCATGGAGAAACGTTTATTTGCTCAGTGTGAGTCTCATCTTTACCCCTAGGTCCTCCTGCCTTCCTACACTTTGTCGACGAGCATCGGGAACAGCTGGTGGCACGAGTCTCATCAGTGGACCCTGTCTTGGACAAGCTGCATAGGCTGGTACTGAGTGAAGAGGAGTATGAGGCAGTGCGAGCTGAAACCACCACCCAAGACAAGATGCAGAAGCTCTTCAGCTTTGGCAGGTCCTGGAGCTGGGACAGCAAAGACCGAGTCTACCAAGCTCTGAGGGAGACCCATCCTTACCTGATCATGGACCTCCATGAGAAGTCAAGAAGTGTCTCTATGAAGTCCTGACATCTTAGTTGATGAGGGTTTGGAACTCATTTGATTTCTGGCTCTGCCTGACTTTCCTTTTGCCCTAAGTTTCTAAATCCATAAACCAGTGGCCATCTGAGTTGCTTTTCTGATGGCACTGTTTCCAGGAGATCTCTTAGGGGACCCAGATGTTTCTGCTTGGTCTTTCCCAGCAATATGTTCATGTGGGATGAACATCTGATGAAACTTACAGTGGAGCCAGCAAATCTATTCAGGCCTTGTCCAGCCTGCTCTCATGGTCTGAGTGGCCAGGCTTGTGCCCAGCTGACCCACCATGATACAAGAGGACTGAAATGCGTGGGAATGGAGACAATGAGATGGTGCTTTCCCTGGAAAGTGAGTGTCTTATGAATAGAAAAGGAAGGGAACTTCTGAAACATTTCCCACCCTCAGTGTGGTTTTTCTTTATTGATTCTAATTCCCTTATCAAGTGTTGAACAGTTTCATTCATTTTTCTTCTACTGTGTCTTGTTTTTTGATGTTTTAAGGGATTTATTCATTTCCTCACACTATTTGTATTTTCCTGGATTTCTTTAAGAAATTTATTAATTTCCTCTTTGAAGACCTTTAGCGTCTTCATACAGGCTTTTATGTTCTTTTTCTTGTGCTTTTACTATGTTGGAATATCCAGGACCTGCTGTGGTAGGGTAGCTGGGATCTTGTGGAGACATATTAATCTGGATATGTCTTTGTTTTTGATATTGATTGTGTTTTTATGCTGGCATCTAGGCATCCAGAATTGGGATGATTATAGGTCTCGGGGCTTATTTCTGGATTTATTTTTATTTAGGTGGGTGTTTTGTTCCTTGGTTTCTGCTTCTTCTCTGGATTTTAAGGGAGTGTGATAACTGTTGCCTAGTAAAAAATTTTATTGATCTTATATGTGTGGTCTATGGGGTTTCCAGGTATTTCTTGTCACTGGAAGCTGACACTTGAAAATGGGGATAGGTTAAGGGTCTGAAGGAGTTCAGAGGAGATCAGAGTGTTCAACAAGGATTTGCTTCTTGAGTCTCCTTGAAATGAGGGAAGGGACAATGAAGAGACCTCATCCTAGAAATTCTGGCATAGCACTGGGGCTGGGACTGGAGAATTGGATCTAGAAGTACAGAAGGAGAAAGGAAAATCTATAAACAGGCCACCTGCTTCACTAGCAGGAGTACCCTGTGGGTTATCAGGGGGTCTCTGCTGGAGTTATGAACTAGGATAAAGCAACAAGTGGGAAGAGGGACTTTGGGAGGGGAAGGAATCTACAGGAGATGTGGGCAGGGGGAAAGAAGGCTACAACAGGGCTAAAATCATTAATATAGAAACAAGAAAAGTACAAAGAATCAATGAAATGTAGACAAATTTTTCTTTGGACTGCTAGCTCACAAAAAATGACAGAGACTTATTAATTATGAAATCTTGGCCTTAGCTTAGGCTTGTCCTACTAGCACTTATAACTTAATTAACCCATATTTTAAAATCTACATTCTTTTATGTGGCTTGGCTACCTTTACTCTGTATTGCCCATCCTACTTCCTCAATATCCGGCTGGTGACTCTGCCTTTCTTCTTCCAAGAGTTCTCTGTTCCTAGAAATCCTGCCTTACCTCTTTCTATATAGCTAATGGCAATTCAGCTGTATTTTTAAACCAATCACAGTGGCATATGTTCACACAGTGTAAAGCAATATTCTACAACAATGAAACAAAGAGCTGGTTCTTTGATTAAATCAACAAGTTGACAAATTCTTATTCAAATTAACTAAGAGGAAGAGAACAAATGTTCAAATTAATAATCTCAGAAACAAAAAGGAGGACATAACAACAGACACCAAGGAAGTCTAGAGATTCATAACTACATATTTTAAAATCCAGTACTCCACCAAATTGAAAATCTAAAGGAAATGAATAATTTTCTCAATATATACTACTTACCAAAGATAAATCAAGATCAGATAAGCAATATAAAAAGATATAAAACCCCTAGTGAAATAGAGGTAATTAAAAGACTTCCAAAAAAGGAAGACCAGGACCAGATGATTTTAGAGTAGAATTCTACCAAATTTGCAAAGAAGACTTAATACCAATACTCCTTAATACCAAAGTCCCACAAAATAGGAATAGAAGCATTGCCAAATTAATTTTACGAGGCCACAAACTAAGAAAGATTCAACAATAAAGGGAATTACAGATTTTCCTTATGAATATAGATGCAAAAATACTTATAAAATATTTGTGGTCTAAGCCTGGTGGACCCCAGAGGCCAAGCACGGGTCCACCCTAATCTCTAGGCTTGGGGAAGGGAGAATTTTGTTGCCCTCTGGTACTAGGTAGTCAGGCACCATTATGACTCTTGGCAGCAGAGTCCTGCCCAGCACCATGACAGACTGAGTCTGACAAGACCCACAAGCAAGCCCAGGGTGAACTTCTAGGCTCTGAGGAGGAAAGGTGGTCCTGCCAAGAGCCATGATGGGTTGAATAGGAAGAGACCAACACGTGGCACAGGGCACACAGGCACAATTATGGTATACAAATGTATGGTATGGTATGGTATGGTATGGTATGGTATGGTATGGTATGGTAGAGAAAAGACAGAACGGTTCATGTCCTGTAGACAGAGGCAGATCTGAAGAGGTGAAAGCGGCAAGGAGCAGTCAGATGAGGGTGGCTTGATTGCCACCCAGGGCCATGGTGATGTCTGGATCTGGGCTGCTGCCAGGACCCAGGTCTGGGGTCATGACCCTGATGCAGCTGAGGTCTGTGTTGATGTCTGTTGCTGTCAGGGTTTTTGTCCTGCCTGGTTTCTGTTCTCCCACCAGGTACCATAGCCGTTTAGCCCCAAAGAAATCACACAGAGGTCTATATTAATGATAAACTTATTGGCCCATTAGCTCAGGCTTCTTATTAACTCTTATAACTTATATTAATCCATTATTCTTATCTATGTTAGCCACATGGCTCACTACCTTGTATCTTCCTTCTTCTGTGGTTGGAACAGGACTGGGGAGGAATGGGCTTCCTGCTTCCCAGAATTCTCCTGTTCTCATTGACCCACCTCTACGTTCTGTCTGGTTGTCCCACCTATACTTCCTGCCTGGCTACTGGCCAATCAGAGTTTATTTAAAACATAATTGACAGAATATAGACAAGTGTCCCATACCAGTCTGTGGTTCCTGATACCACAGAAGGCCAAGAAGATGGGGCTGTATAGAGTTGGTCCTGGCCCTCACTGACTGCAATACTTTGAAAAACTGGTCCTGCCCAGCACCAGCTGAAGCACTCAGGAGAGAGGGTTCTACACCTCACCTGGGCAGCACAATATCAATCAAGGGGCAAGATCCAGCTGAACCTGAGGGAGTGAGAATGGGAGAACAGGTAATGCCCATCATGTGGTGAGGGGAACATGCCTTCCTTTGCCCCTTGCTCCTTGCTCGTTGCCCCTTGCTCCTTGCTCGTTGCCTCTTACCCCTTGCCATCTGCAGCAGCAAGGAGACCTGACCCAAACCCTCATCAGGCATGGCACTCAGGAGAGCAGGCCATGTGCCCCACCTGGGCACCACAGTAGAGTTGACACTGTAAGCAGGGGCACAGGTGGTCCAGCACTGAGGCCATGAGTGGGGCGTAGCTGGACCACCTTCTCAGTCTGTGGTGTAGCAATGGTGTGAAGGAAAGGTGCCCCTAACCTCTACCTCCTACAAGTGCCAAGGGCGCTAGCTGACCCTCCTCTTTCCCAGCTACAGCACTTGGGAAAGTAGGCCCTGCACCTCATCTGGGGAGCACAACAGAGCTGACCCTGTTGATGTGACCTGGGGTGAGACAGTTCAAGAATGCGAGCATGGGAAATCTCCATATCACAGAGCAACAATGGGCTATCCAGGAGGAGACCAGTAAGGACCCAGGATCAATAATGTAGTGGAAACCAGAGTCCTTGTACCAGATCAGTGACTCCGCAATGAACATTTGCAAGTGAAAATATATGAATAAAGGGTTTATTGTCTGTCTCACTGAGTCACACTACAGCTTCCATGACGAGATTGATTCTTTCTTTTTTTTCTCTCTAAATTTTATTTTATTTTGGGGGGAGAGGTTGCAAGGGCAGAGGGTGGATACAAAGGAATGGAGAATAAATGGGATAGACATGCGTGATGTGAAAGACACAGAGAATAAATAAAAAGAAAAAACATTTAATATTTTTAAAGAATCATTAAAAATAAATTCAAAAATAGTTGCAAATCAAATACAAGAACACATCAAAAAGATCATCAATGATGATCAAGTAGGCTTCTTTCCAGTGTTGCAGGGTGTTTCAATATATGAAAATTAGCTAAAGTAATCCACCACATAAACAAACTAAAAGATAAAAAAGAAAAACAATGATCATTTCATTAGAAAAGGCCTTTGACAAAATCCAACACCCCTTCGTGACAAAAGTCCTGGAGACATTTGGGATACAGGAACATACCTAACATAATAAGGCAATTTACAGCAAACCCATAGCCAACATCAACTAACATGGAGAGAAATTGAAAGAAATTTCACCAAAACCAGGAACAAGACAAGGTTATCCCTCTCTCCATACTTAGTCAATATAGTATTTGAAGTCTTAGCTTGAGCAATAACACAACTGAAGGAGATCATATTCAAAATATCTTTATTTGCAGATGATATAATAGTATACATAAGTGACCCTAAAAATTCCACTGGGAAACTCCTATAGCTGATAAAACACTTTCATTAAAGTAGATGGTTATGAAATTAACTCACAAAAATAAGTATCCCTCATATATACAGATGACAAATTGATTGAGAAACAAATTAGGGAAATAACACCTTACCCTCAAATAATATAAAATGCTTTGAGGTAACTCTAACCAAGAAAGGAAAAGACTTGTGTGATAAAAAAATTTTAAGTCTTTGAAAAAAGAAATTACAAAGATATCAGAAGATGGAAAGATCTCCCATGCTCATGGATCAGAAGGATTAATATAGTAAAAATGGCCATCCTACCTAAAGAAATCTACAGATTCAATGCAAACCCCATCAAAATTCCAACATAATTCTTTACAGACCTGAAAGGACAATTCTCAACTTCATATGAAAAAAAAAGAATAGCTAAAACTATCCTGAATGATAAAGAACTGTTGGAAGCCTCATGATTACTGGTTTCAAGTTGTACTACAGAACTATAGTAATAAAAACAGCCTGATATTGTCATAAAAGCAGACTTGTTTATCACTGAAATCAAATTAAAGATCCAGACATAAATCACATACCTAATTTGTAAAAAAAAAAAAAAAAGGCAAGACATACACACTGGAAAAAAGACAGCATCTTAAATAAATAGTACCTGTCAAATTGAATATCTGCAAGTAGAAGAATGCCAATAGATTCCTATCTATCACCCTGCACAAAACTCAAGTCAAAAGATATCAATACCTAAACATAAAACCAGATACACTGAACCTGATAGAAAAGAAAATGTAGAATAGCCTTGAACACATTGACTCAGGAGACCACTTTCTGAGCAGAACACCAACAGTGTAGACATTAAAACTGAAAATTAATAAATGGAACTTCATGAAATTGAAAAGCTTCTAAGACGAAGAACACCATCAATTGGACAAAGTGGAAAAACCCGCAGAATGGAAAAAGATTTGTACAAACTCCACATCTGATAGAGGGCTAATATCCAAAATATATAAAGAAATTAAGAAACCGGATATAAAAAGCACAAATCGTCAAATTAAAAAGTGGGGTACACAGAGGATGGTGCCCATGACTGGTAGAATGCACCCAGAGGCTCACCGCAGGTGCCACATGGGGTTTGGGCAGATGAGCAAATATATAGTAGAGATATTTGACCCTGCTCTTCTTAGAAGGGCTGGCCTTGATGGCTTGGGTGCAGGAGACCTGGTCTCTGGGGCCTGAGCACAGCAGAACTAGCCTCACACCTCATTGGCCCTGAGAGAGCTGGTCCCACTCCTTAACTGTTTCCACAGGGGAGACCTATCCCCCAGTGGCATGGATGGACTCCTAAGAAATGACCCCTATGGCAGGGGTACAGGAAAACTGGCTCTACCCTTCCCTGGTAGCGATGAAATCTTGGGAAAGGAAGAGCTGGCTCTGCCCCTCACCTGAGAACACTTGCCTGAAAATCAAATTAAAACAGCTCCCCTGATCAGCCTTACAGACCAGGCAGTGGTAACACACACCTTTAATCCCAGTAGCCATACTAGTTTGCCATAAAAACTGGGCAGTGAATGCCATTAATCTAGTAGTGCGTACTTTTAATCCCAGCCCTCGAGAGGATTATAAGATAGAAGAAAACAGTTCTCAGTCATAGTCTCATTCTGAGATTCCTGCAGGCAGGATCATCATTTCAGACTGAGGATGAGGTAAGAGCCAGTAGCTGGCTTCTTTGCTTTTCGAATCTTCAGGTTGAAACCCAAATTCTCTTTCTGAGCTTTTATTAACTGTGCTTCATGCAGAAGTCCAGACTGATCAACTCAGCTACCACCCAGGTCCACGCCCATGGCATGAGATGAAACACCCACCCTCTACCCCACTGTGACCTACTGGAGCCTGTGAAGAACTATTTCCTGCTGAACCATAGCAACAGGAGCTGCATGACTCAGGGCAACAGCAGAATGTCAAAGAGGAGTTTCGGTGAGGGCCCAGTACTGATGGTGTACCAGAAATCAGATGCCTTGAACCAAACCAACAACTCATTGCAGTGAACACTAGCAAGCAAAGTTGTTTGGGAAAAAGGGTGTATGTGTGACACACCGCAGTTCCCAGTGTCACAATGACAAATGAGTAGGGGATGGAGAGTGGGAAAGATGGAGGAACAAAGTGGATCTTATTCTTCTTGTGGGGGAAGAATGCAGGGGTGAAGGGCAGACATGGAAAGACGGGTTATTATCTCTTAGAAGACTTTACTTTTCTGATGAGAAACAGAAAGGTATTATATCTAGAGGTGGGGGAAGAGAGGATTTCAGAGGAATAGGGGTGGGAAAACCATACTCAGGATATATTGAAAGAATAACAAATCTATTTTCTATAAAAGGAAAACTATTCAATACTTAAAAAACATTTTTCAACTTCAACCTCTCTTTCCCAGTTTTTTACATAATTATGTGTGTGTAGCTATATAAAATATAATTCATTCATATTTACTAAAAATAAACCTTAAAGAAATTTATTTTAAACAACTCTTTGTTGTAATATAATTTACCAAAGATTTACTAATCCCAGAACAAAATTCACCTAGCATCTCTTTATGTAACTCGTCAGCAACTCAAATCACAAACTTGTAAACCAAATATTCCTCATAACACAATATGAATACATGCTAACTTGATACTCACATGCTGAAGAACAAAAATAGGAAAATATTTAAGTCTTTATATTCTGTAATGAAGTTATGATGTTTCTATAAGAGCAGAAGATCTTGTATGTACAGGGAAATACTGTAATCACAGCAAACAACAGCCTAGACCTAACCAAGGTCTTTCAGGGGCACCATAGGGAATGCGTGTTGTGCAGGTTCATGCAGTGAAAAGAACTCAGGCTGTGCACTCACAACCACAGCTACAAGGAAGTCACATGATGCAACATGGGACACACTGCAGAAACACCTCTGATTTAGTTGAATTTAGCTTGACCTTTGCATATGCACAAACATTTTGGTCTGGTCAAAATTTTGCAGCAGTTACATCATACCATACAGAGATGTGCTTCACAGCTTAACATACTGTGAGTCCCAGGTGGTGGTGGCGCACACCTTTAATCCCAGCACATGGGAGGTAGAGGCAGGAGGATCTCTGTGGGTTCAAGAGCAGCTTCATCTACAAAGTGACTTCCGCGATAGCCAGGACTGTGGAAGGGAAGGAAGGGGAGAGGGAGGGAGGGAGAGAGAAAGGGAGGGATGGAGGAAGAAACAGACCTACAATGGTGAAATGGGGGTCAGATATAAGACTCAGAGATAAGAGCACTTGCTGCTGTTGCAGAGGATCAGAGTTCTACTCTTAGCACCATAGTCAGACAGGTGCACACTCAAACACACACTCACAGACACACATTTTTTAATTTTTATAAAAGAATGACAAAATGAGAGCCTCTATTGCTCACCAATCTACCAGAGTAGGACTTGAGGGTCATGCAACTGCGTGTTTGCCACAAGGAAAGGCCTGCCAGTCTCTTTCCCCAGGCCACCCGGTTTCACTCTGGATCAAGCCTCTACTCCCTACAGGCCCATGGGCACAGCTGCTAGCCCGGCTTCTCAGTGCCTCCCATCTTCTCCTCTGAACTCTGCAGGTGTGCTAGCTTGGCCTGTGTGGATCTCTGAAGCTCTCCCTCTCTTTCTCTCCTAGAACACAGTATTTTCCTTATTTTCACTCCTGTCCTTCACTGGGCCACAGTCAGGCAACTTCCTATCAGATTCTCACCCAGAATCCTCTAGGGTTTTATTTAACAAGATGTAATTCCAAGTTTTGAACTCCCTTTCTGCTATGCTGACTTCACTGAGAATTTCGAAATAACTTTAAACTAAACAAATAGATGATTACAAGTGAAGCCAAGGCTCTTAAATGTGTGCAACATATACAACACACTGGATTTATTTGTAAATGAGAGCAAATGCTAAAATATCAACAGCCAAATATATATTTAATAGTCTGAGCTTTTTAAACTCCATAAAAAGAAATATATTTAGGTCTACTAAATTTGATTTCATTAAGAATTGGTTATGAAAACAAGTTCACATCCCTTTCTTCTGGCTGCTTACTTGAACGCAAGGTCACTGAGAGCTCTAGGTAGCCCAGGCCTTCTGCTGATGCGGTTAGGATGCTCTGAGAACCAAGCCATGACAGGACAGACTCTGTGTCCAGCAGACTGACAGTCTCCATAACTGAGTCTTCAACTCTGCACCTCCAGAGGACATGTCACCTGACAGTAGCCTAGGGTTTTGTTACCTCAATCAGATATAGCACATTCACGGAGAAAATAGTCAGAGGAGGAATATCACAGTATTAATTTTCCTTCTAAGAAATTCTATGCCTTTTCTATGCTGTGTGTCGTAAGATGCGATCTGTGCAGCTTGCATAGCTATTGTCATTTTAATACAAACCCAGTTGGTGCCACCAAGAGACTCCTGAATCTACAGTGAGTTTCAGATCCTGTAATAAGTGTAAACGGAGACTGCTTGTTCATTTCCCTAAAACATACTCACAGCATAGGAGGGGAAATCTCACATCAAACAAAGGGACAATCAAACTCAAAGGGACAATAAGTATTTAAATGAAGACTTGAAAGCACACTTTCATCCAACACGAGCCAGTGATTTGGGAGAGATAGGTTTTATACAATGAAAAAGAAAATTACTCACAAGTTTACTCCCTTTGTGTTGATGATAATTAAACACAATTGCAATAGAAAAACTTCTGAAATTGGAACTTTAAGATGATTAAAGGTTCATGGTTTTTGAATGCCCTTAAGTCAGTGGCTTGAATGAGAAAAACTTATTTGACTTTGGGCTAGGAAATGACAACTATCTGCTTAAGTGGTTGTCTGCTGGAGGAACCGCTTTCTTTTTTCTACAAATGCCCATTAATGAAGACTGACTTGTGTCAATTTACAAGCTCTGGATTAGCTGTCAATAAAACTTGTTTGTCAGTGTGACCTGATACCAATAGTCACAATAGAGAGCAGAGGGTACCTGCTTCTGTGCCTGGAGAGTGGGGGTGGCTGTGTTTTCCATTCTGGTCTTTCCCTACAATGTTAGAATTTATATTTAGCATTTTTTGTCTCACAGTAGACATATTATAAAATTAAAAGACAAAATACTTGGCTCTTAAAATCTTAATTTTATGCCATAAACATCTTTATTTTTTAGTCTTAAAAAACTGTTTTTTCCAAAATAACCATGAATATATTAGAAAAAGGATATATATATATATATGTATATATATATATATTCAAAATGTTTCCCTTTAATAAAAACTTTGCTTTATGCAATCTAAACATTAAAGGTTTTAGAAACCCAGAATATAACATACTTCAAGGAAATCCATTGTTTCTTCAGCCCCTTTCTTCTCCAGAAACCAGCACTGTTACATTATTTCCATTTATTAAAATCTGATCTAATTTTATACCCTTCTTCCTTCCGGTGCAATTTCAAACTGTTACATCTTCCAACTGTATACTGATGGAGTCATCCCTTTCTAGAAGTGTACCAACAATTTCTTATCACTCTTCATCACACTATGAGCTGTTGATTCTATACTCTTGTCCATAAGGTCTAGTACAGGAGATGCAATGGGTTTATAGTCATGTTAGCCACCATGGCCATGCAGGAAGTATGTTTTAACAAGTATGCATGCTTCCTTCAAGGTGTAGCAGCCATGCTTGGTCTGAACTCTGGAACAGCTGGAGAATGACCCAGACCTCTGAATCCTTGTCATCTCCATCCTGCAGCAGGATGAATGCGGCTATCCAACATGCCATCCTGCAGGAAACAAGGCAGTTGCTCCCAAGATGGACAGTATTTGCTCAACCAGCAGAACCCTAACAAAGTCAAAGGCAGACACATGATACTGTGAGCCTTGGTCACCTCTGCTATGTTGACACTAGGTTGCGGTAGAAAGCAAAGTTTACACTAATTCTGGGGCAGGCAGAGCCAAAGGAAATATGAGTTTGGTGAAAGAGGGTGGGACAAATGGAGATGGCATAAAAATGTCTGTGGTCTTCCATGGCTCCATGAGGAATATCTAACAAATGCATTTCTATTCGTTAAGATGAGTTTAGTGAGTCAATCTTTGTATGTGGAAAGGTCAGAAGTTAGGGGCAAGTGTTAATTTTACATCTCCCCAGTAAAGTTATACAAGAGTTGGTCAACAAATATTTGAGTGTACACAAATGAGGCTAGATACTAAGTGCAGATACAGACTAAGTGTACAAATGTATACAACCAAGTGTTATTTAAGACATCAGATTATTTAAACTCAAGAAATTTAATTGTAGCTATTGTTTCTTTTCTTGTCCAAGTCTAAACAGTTCAAAAGAAATGATTCTACAAAGAACATGCAGCGTGTGTGTGGTTTTCAGAGTTCTGGGGCCACAACTTATCAAAACAGACAGACTAAGATTTATCAATCTTAACATGATGTTTTACAGTAAATTAATCAAGTATCCTGGCAGTGTTTTCATCCTATAGTAAGAGAGCTTGAAATTATTTTCATGTTTTCTTGAGTAACTTATCAAATAAGTTCTGGCTTAAATCAATCTTTTGAGCAAGAATGTTTTGATGGAAAATGTTTTAGATAATAAATAAGGTTAAGTTGTTGTTGTTGTTCTAAAGTAAAATGACAAGCAAATAAACATTCCTTGATGACAAAGGTATTAATTAATTGGCAAAGAGAAAGCCTCGCTAACAAGTGGTGCTGATATACTGGACACCTGCAGGTAGAAGAACGATCCTCTCCTCTCACCCTGCAGAGCACTCAACTCCAAATGCACCAAAGACATCAACACAAGACGTGAACCCCTGGATTTGCTATAGGAAAAACACTTCCTAATGCAGGCAGAGCTAAGTACTCTCTGAGGAGGGCTCTATTCATGAAGAAAATGGGACAAATTGACAAATGGGACCACATGAAATTTAAAGGATGCCGTTTGGAGATCATTGGTGGTGCCCATGATCATCATGGAGCATAGCAACATACAGGAAGACAAGGTGCTAGAGGAGTAGCTGAGAGCTCACATCCTGATCGACAAGCAGAATGCAGAGAGAGAGAGAAGTAGGCACTAAGACCTGTGTGGGCTTTTGAATTCTCAAAGCTCACCCCCCAGTGACATACCTCTTCCAACAAGGACACACTACAAACCCTTTCCAAATAGTTGCACAGACTGAGGGCAAACATTCAAATATATGAGCTATAGGGGCCATTCTACTCAAACCACCACAGGGTCTCAGCACAATGAAAATGCCTATCCATTTTTTAAAACTGCTACTTAGAATATAGAGAAAAAAGAATTCTTAATATTTGTGGTTGGCACTTGTAGTGGTCTGAATGATCAAAATACACCGCATAAGAAAATATGCAGCAGAAGCTGTTGCCAGACGCAGGTCCAAGAATCCCAGGCTAACTCCAAGATAAACAATTATATTTTCTTTATTATAAGGGGCAATCTCATGAAACAAGAAAGTGAAGTCTAACCTCAGTTGTGTAGTGTGGGAACCACAGAGAGAGCGGACCCTGAGCAGGCTGGTGTATTTCTCCAGGTACCCAAAAGGTCACGCACTAACCCGGTCTCACCTCTTAAAGAGCATTGACTGACAGAGATTCCCCATCAAGGGGCCACAGAGATTTATCGCTTACTGGCTTGCTTCTCCAGGGCTTGCTAGGCCTGCCTTCTCATACAATCAAGGGCCACCTATCAAGGGGTGGCACCCAACAATGGGTGTGGCCCTCTTGTATCAGGTAGATATTCACACAACAAGCATCTGCCACCAAGCCTTATGCTCAGAATTGGATCACAGGGTGTACATGGTAGGAGGCAAGAACTGACTCCTGAATGTTTTCTTATGACTAGCACATGTGATTAATGGCATACGTGCATGTATACACACACACACACATATAAATAAATAAATGTTAACATTAAAGGAATAATCAGTTCCCAGAAACTGTGAGCCCCTCTGTGCCGATATTGATGGCTGTGTATTAATCTCTTCCCAGGGGACATAACAATCAACAAACAAGCTAAGTACTGTCTCTAAGAGTTTCCATTCTATTTTGTAGAAGTGACAGAAAGAAAGAAAGTTTGTGCTGGTGGTTATAAAGTGACAAACAAAAGAATAAAGGAGGGTAAATTCTGGAGCGGCAGTGCTGCTTCAGAAAGCAGGTAGCGAGTTTCTACCTAGTAGAAAGTCATCCCAAGAGAATGTTGAAGCCACTACAAAGGTCTTGAGGTGAGAGAGTTCCTGGTGTGCTCAAGTAAAACTGAGTGGTAGGAAGGTAGAGAAGATGACCCACAACAGAGTGAGTGAGGAGCCAGAAATGGGATCCAATGACAGAAATAGGGAAGGGTGGGGTGAGGCAGGCCCATAGAACCTTGAGATCCAGTGGAAAGAACCTGTGTTTCTTTCAGAGTGAGACAAGGAGGATTGTAAGATAGAGTTTGTTGACAGAGACTACTTGTTTGTTTCCCGGCGGCTCAGATCCAAAATATTCACCCAGAAGCCGTATTAACTACAGCACTGCTTAGCCCAAGACTCTAGCATATTCCTAGCAAGCTTTTACGTCTTAAATTAACCCATTTCTATTATTTTATATTTTACCACAAGGCTCATGGCCTACTGGAAAGGTTCTGGCACATCTGTTTACTGCAGTGACTACATGGTTTCTCACTGACTCTGCCTACTTTCTCTCAGCGTTCAGTTTAGTTTTCACACCTAACTATATTCTGCCCTATCACAGGCCAAAACAGCTTGTTTATTAACCAATAAAAGCAACACATATGCAAAAGTACTTCCCATACCATTTCCCCTTTTCTGTCTAAATGAAAAGGAAGGTTTAAACTTTAACGTATTACATATAACAAAATACATATATTGCAGAATTACATATAACAAAATAGGTATCAAGCAAGAATTACAGTTACAATAATTACATCCACTTTATCTTTTATCGTAACTAAGGAAAACTATAATATAACCATCTATTCTTCAATGATCCCAGAAAGATATATTACCTAAGATAACAGGAAGTGTGTTGTAAGTAACTTCATAATTCTAGAAATGACAGAGACATCTCATTGCCTGAACATATTAGATTGTGACTCTAGATTCAAGACTGAGAATAGGCCATGAAGCATCAGCAGGAAGAAGTGGGAAGCTGGAGCACAGACCCAGGATGCTGGCTGGACCAGCAGTCTCCTTGGGCACAGTGAGAAGGGTCAGATTACAGATGTGTTTACAAGCCAGTGTCAGGGCTGCAGCAATGGCTCAGTGGGTAAAGCAGTTGCTATGCAAGCATGAGGACCTGTGCTCTGATCCACAGCATCCTCACAGATGCCTGCTGGGCGTGGCTACAGGCTTGTGAGCCAGAGCTCAGGAGGAGGAAAAAAAATAAATGACTAACTACACTAGCCAAATCCATAAGCTATTAGATGAGTACATGCACACATGCACAAAAACATGCAAACACACCACATACCTACAGAGAAAAAAAAGATGTTAGTAAGAATAAAATACCAGATTTGAGATTTAGTAAACTCCAGGAGTGAGGAAAGACAGGGTTTGGGGCCTGAGAGCCACTTCCTGAAATGAAGAGCTTGTGAACTGGGCAGGTTACATGAAGGAAAGGCAGTGCAGTGATTCAGAGCACAAATCTGGGAGATCAAGAGCTTTTGCTGAATTGGAATCTGCTGGAGAGTATGGGAGGCTGCACTTTAGTAGATGGGTGAAATGAGGCTCAAACATGTATCCTGCATTCAGGAGGTAGGGGCCTCTGCAGGCCTGGATGAAGCTCTAAAGGCTGAATCTTCTGCAGAAACTTTCCAACAGGAAATGAGTTGAGCAATGTTTAACTGCCAGTATTAGGTTTCAGAGGAAGAACATATGGGCAGACTCTGATGTTGGCTTCCTGGAAGAACCAGAGGCTCTTTCACTTTTGAAGAAAATGGTTTCCAGCTGAGGAGCCTCAGCCAGGGACACATACCAGCAGGCCCCGTAGAAAAGCAGGGTGAGTAGTGGGACCAGCAGAGTCCACCAAACTGTTAGTTGTGGGAAGATAAGTGCTGGTCTGAATGCACTAAGGCATACTGTGTAAGATATGGAGAACTTACTGAGAGCCAGGGCCCAGACTACACCCCTGTTTGGAGAGTCTGCAGGCTAGCTCTGGTGGGCTGGAGTTTGCTGGATTCACCAGTATGCTTTATGTGCCTGCTCCCGTCATAACCTATCCGGCACCTTCCTCTCTCCTGTCTGACATGAAGCTGTGGGAATAAGGTTGTGAATGGGAAGGAGTTAAGTAGGAGAGCTTAGGATGAGAAACAAAGAAGACAGAAACAACAGCTAGGAGAAGCAGGTCTTGCATAAACTGATAATATAGGCCAAGCATATTTATTAGGAAGTATGGCATCATTTATGTTATTTGAGGGATGGTAGGGGACAGCTAAGGTCAGAAGAGAGCTAAGTCAGACAATGTGCTAAGAGAACTCAGGATCCCTTGGACACAGTTGCCTTACAACTGAAAACCACAGCCCAGGGTGCTATAGAGATTTGCATTGATATGGATCTTGGTTTATTGATACTAATTTTAGGTCAATTTTGTAATATGTATATGTATTTCTGATCTTGATTAAAGTATTGTGATTGTGTAACTCATTTTAAAATGTAATGTATAATTAAAACATATAGATAGAGAATCATCTATAATAGTCAAGCTTATAGTCATATTAGTTAGATTTTCTAGATGTATAGAGATATATTTCAGTTAGCTAGGTATTCTTCAAATCTTTCAGATTTGGTATTTATATCTTTCTGGAGTCTTTGATGGAGTTGAAGAATATATAGATATACTTATAGTTTTCCTTAGTTATGATAAAAGATAAAGTAAAAATAAATATTGTAACTGTAATTCGTGCTTGATACCTGTTATATGTAATTTTACTATGTTAAAGTTAAAACCTTCCTTTTTATTTAAATAGAAAAGGGAGGTGATGTGGAAGTCCCCTCTGTGTGTTGCTTGTATTGGTTAATAAATAAAGAAACTGCCTTGGCCTGATAGGGCAGAACTTAGGTAGGTGGAGAAGACAGAACTGAATTCTGGGAGAAAGAAAGCAGAGTCAGGGGGATGCCATGGATCCACCAGAGATAGACGTGCTGAGACTTTGCTGGTAGGCCATGATCTCATAGTGATGTGTTAAACTAATATGTAAGATCCTACTTCATGTTCTGGCTTTGTGGGAGCCTAGCCAGTTTGGATGTTCACCTTCCTAGACATGGACGGAGGGGGGAGGACCTTGGACTTTCCACAGGGCAGGGAACCCTGACTGCTCTTTGGACTGGAGAGGGAGGGGGAGAAGAGTAGGAGGAGGGGGAGGGAAATGGGAGACTGGGAGGAGGTGGAAACTTTTTTTTCCTTTTCTCAATAAAAAAAATTTAAAAAAAAAAAAAAAAAAGAGTTAGCCAATAAGAAGTTAGAGCTATTGGGCCAAGAAGTGATTTAATGAATACAATTTCTGTGTGATTATTTCGGGGCTAAGTTAGTGGGGCGGCTGGAACAAACACGTGAGCTTCTCTCTACAATACCAGGAAAAGAATCAGGTTCCTAGAAGCTACAACTTCAGTTCCTCCAAGTCACTGGCTCCAGTGTCAAACCAGCCTCACCAATTCCACTCTTGGACAAGGTCATAGAAGTAATGTTCCCTTTGTCCTTTCATCAGAACCTCTAGGAAATCTTTGGGTCACTCTAACCCCCCATACTAATCCAGGTGGCTCTTTGGCTTTCTCTGGGTAACTTTCCTTCCATCTGATTTGGCTCTGGATTGTTCCCCTGTGTGGAGATTTCTCAGTTCCTTCACAGGGCCTCGCCTGAACTCAGACTGACACCTTGAGTCCCCTTCTGTGCTGCATTTCCCCACCTCATTCTCTGTCACAATAAGACTGAGGGATTTATCTCCTTAGAGTGGGACACTAGAAAAGGAAGAGGATGAGGAACACAGAGTAGTGAGTGCCCTGCGTGTTCCATCTGTGCCTCCTCCATCCCTGTTTTCCTATCTTCTCATGCTCCTGTCCCTGTGATCCCAACACCCTTTCCCCCATTCCCCAACCCTTCTTGATTAGCATCTCCTAATCCTACAAGCTGTCATGCTCCAAGTCCTGCATCCTTCCGTTCTCTTGTTTTCCCCACCCTCCATTATCCAGATGTCCACCTTCTCACTCCCCCATGTCCATCACTTTCCATGGCTAGGCCTGAGCCAAGTCTTTGCTGCTGTGGTTCTCCAAAGTTAGAGACCTAGATCTCCTGTCTGCTGCTGGGGTGGGAACTGTGCCCTCCTCCAGAAACAGTGCTACTTCTGCACCAAAATCCCAAGCTGGTAGAGTGGGCCCAAGACTTAACGAAGGACCAGACAAAAATTCAGTGACAGTCATCTTCCTAAGGATGGGCTTTTGTTCCCTCCCACTCTGGATTCTCCCCTTGATCTTTCCATTCCCCCTTATACTCACACCTCCAATTTACCATGTCTTTTAAAAGTTTTACACAAGTTCCTCCTAGATCAAATTACATTAGAACAATGACTATCCTGGAGTTTACTGGGTCCCCTGTCATCGGTCTCATCTTACTCATTGTAACCTCTATCTAATAACTGTTTTCACAGGTTTCTCCAAGAGGGAATGGTTATAATCCCAGTATCCATGGTGGCAGATCAAGTTAAAACTCTTCCCCTGGTTCGTGAAGTCACTCCACAACCTATATCTTCTTAAGCTTTAGGGAAAGAGCCTACCACTACCTCCATCATCCCCTTCCAACTGGAAACAGTCCAGGAGAGAGTACACCTCTTCTTCTTATCTGTCCTCAGTGTCAGATAAATGACCTTAATGACACAAAAAAAGAAAACTTAGAAAAGCTGAGAGTCCCCCAATTCAGCATAACAGCACACCTGCATGACAGGAAAGTCAGCACAGTAAAAGAACATCCACTGGCATCATTCATGAAACTATAAGGAACACATCCAATGATAGATAACCTTACTCTGCAGAGCTCCCTCTGCTGACCTATAAAGCCCAAACTCTGCACCTGAACACACAGTCTCCATCCCCAGGAAAGACTGGAGATTTTCAGTTGTTCTGACCAAAGGGCAATTTGTCCCTGTAGAGGCTGCTCCACTCTTTCTTTTATTTCCAGCTCTCCTCTGTCAGTTCCAGTCAAACACCCTTTCCCAGCACATAATGGCTGGCAGAGACAAAAACCCATTGGCCTCCTGCTTGGAACAACCACAGAAGGGAGTCCTGAAGCTGTATGGGCAAGAGTTGCATAGCCAGGCATTGTCTGAAGGCACTACCAACACAGGAAGAGCTTGGTCTCAGAAAGCCCATGACATAGAGGAGGCTCAGCATAAGGGTCAACAAGTCTTGAACCCCTCCCACCACGTTAGGAGCCTGAAGATCCCGAAGGTGCCGAGGCCCCATTATCTGCCACAGGATGACTTGATGTTAAGTAAGTACACCAGAGACCCCAAAACACCATTTCTGTGACCCCTTCATCACCACTGAGCCCTCCTTCCAGGGTTTCCATGGGCAGGCTAAACTTCTGTTTAGCCTGGATTCACATTCCCAGGAGAGTATGAAACAGGAAGCCTTGCATAAGGCTAAGTCACGCAGTCTTCTACATCAGTTCATTTCATGCCCTCATGTGTTCCTGACAACCCTGGGGAGAAACAGTTAGATGCTGTAGTGGGGAGAGGCAGTCATTCAAAGGGGCTCTGAGAATGTTCACACATAGTCAGGTGATAATGGTGCACACCTATAATCCGAGAACTCAGGAGGCAGAGGTAGCGGATCTTTGTGAGTTTGAGGCCAGTCTGGTCTATAAGAGCTACTTCCAGGACAGGCTCCAAAGCTACAGAGAAACCCTGTCTCAAAAAAATGAAAGAGGGGAGAGAGAGACGAGAGAGAGAGAGAGAGAGAGAGAGAGAGAGAGAGAGAGAGAGAGAGAGAGAGAGAGAGAGAGAGAGAGAGAGAGAGAGAAGGCTCCTACAGGATTCAAGCCAGGTCCTAAGAGAAGCACTAAGTGACTGAAATTCCAAGTCCAGACTTTGGAGCTGGGCAGAGGCCGACTATGGCCTTCCTCATTGTCTCTATCTGGGAAATGGTAAGGTAAACAGCAGTCTTCTAGGGCTGTGGGAGTAAAATGATAATCCACATAGGATATTAAATAGTCTAATAGCCAATAAATGTTCAATACTTACAAGCAAAAGCCTAAGCAATTGCTGCTACTCTTATTAGTATACCTTGTAGCCATGTGGAACAGAAGCTTAGAGACCCACAGGAGGGAGCTGAGGCTCAGAGAGGAATAGAGACTCATAGGGAGCACTAGTGTAGAACCAGGGCAGGTGTGCGAACTTCATAGTTCCAGAACAGGACTGTTTCCCAGCAGCACTTGTAAGAGTATCTTTCTCCCCATGAGACTACGGACAAAGGTATGAGGATAAATAGGAAGGACCCCAGCCTTGCTCGCTTGGCTTCTATCACTGCCTCTCTGACAAAAACACAACTACTATCTCTTTCCCATAGGCCATCCTTCCTCAAGCACACCCAACATGCAGCCCCTTGAATGGACAAAAGACTTGGGGCTACGTAGCACAGACCATGAGTCTTCGAGAAATTATCAGGTCTCAAAGAAGAAGTTTAATAAAGGGGTACCTAAGGACTACGGATTCAAACACAAAGGTAAGTGTAGCATGAATAATAAAAACCCAGAGACAAATATTGGGTTCAAGCTGAAGATCAGAAAGAAAAAGCAACCAAGCCACTAGAGAGCTCTTACCTCTATGAAATCTTCAGACTGAAAAAAGAGTGAGTTCCTGTCTCATCTTGCCTTATATTCCTCTCTAGTGCTGGTATTAAAGGTGTGCACCACCACTGCTGAATTTCTGTGGATAACTAGTGTGACTACCTTGCACTCTGATCTTCAGACAAGCTTTATTTGCTAGATCACAAACAAAATATCACAATATTTCCCCTATTGTCTAATATAAAAAAGTTATAACTTATATACGAAAGACTATATGCAATAAGAACAATAACTATATATAATACATATAGGTAATAAGTATATCAACAATGTCTAGTCCATTTGCATTTGACAAACACAGAGAAAATACTCCATTATCTATTCTATCTTGGTGAGTCCAAAGTCTTGTACCTAATTTACTTCTACCATAACTTTCATTACCATCCAAAACTGTATTTTGAAATCTCTCAATCTTATACTTTACATTTCTTTAGTGCATTTATTTTCTGAGTCTCATAAGAAAAGAAAACTCTATCTAGTCCTCAGCTACCTCAGAGTCCTGAGAAAGAAACAGAATTAGCTGAGTAAACAGGAAGTGCAAGGAAGTCATTTCCAAAAAGCATGAAGATTTACAGAAACCACTGGCTGCCTGAAAAGTTACTCAAAGTTCCTCTACAATGCTGGGGCATCAGTCTTTAGGCTAAAAACCTAGAATATTTGGCAGACTTTTCTATGAAGTAGGGTTTTGGAAGGACTATCCTGCATTGTATTGATAATGTTTGACAGTCGCACTCTTTTGTGTCCTGCTTGTCCAATTAGGAAAGCATAATGTCAGCAGTCAAGGCAAGGACATTTTTTTTTTGCCCAGTGGCTTACTTTTGCCACAGAGAAAGTAAACTCTATGTGGAGTTTCTTCAATGCCCATTGTCTTCTCTGAAGTAGATTGGTGCTGCCAGGAGAGGGCATGTCTCACTGTCATTTAAAAAAGAACCTATGATATTAAGATATCTTAAATGCTTTATTTTGTAGATCTCTGAAGTGTTTGAAGATGACCTGTCTATTTAAAATATATGTTTGACTTTGAAAACATACCTAATATGACTACAAATTTAATTGTAATTACTACCCTGCATTTCCTTATTTTCCTAAACAGTGGATAATAATAACTTTCGAGGACTAGAAGTTTATGTTACATTGTTACATGAACTGTATAGGTACAATACTTTGAACAAGATTAGAAACATATGAACAATATGCTTTAACAAAATTAATCTTAAATTTGTTTCAATATATAAACTTTGTATACAATATGCAAAAGTCCAATTTAAAGCTAATGGTTGCTTTTTAAAAGTAGATTCCGTAATCTATCTTTTTTATCTTATCATATTTTTATCCTCCCTTTTTCTTTTCAGAGTAGATTCAATAATCTACCCTTTTACATTTCATTCCTGTATCTCCCTTTTTTCTGTTCAAAACAAGAACTTGAATCTAATCTTCTTTCTTCAACTTTCCTCCTGACTGTAACCAATAACAAATTATAACCAACTTCCCCTAAACAATAACAAATATCCATAACCCACTGAATAACCAAAATTCACACAGGCCAACTCTTGGGAATGTGGGTATTGTATTCTTAAATTTATTTCCTGCTATCTGAAGATGAAAGCATCATTAGGGGATCCTAAAAAGAAAAATTTGGGTTAATTGTCAAGTCCTGAGAGAGGTAACATTATCATTTGTTATCCAGTGTTTGCATAATAACAAAGTCCAGGGCTTGTCTCACGTTCTGAATAGATAAATCTGTGAGGTTGGATCATATCAGCTAGCCACCTCATAATCATTCTGAATAGTTTATAGTCCAATGGTGATCTTTTTTTTCAGCTCAGTGATGGTATTTTTCAGCTCAATGATGTTATCATAGTCCTGGAGGAATTGTCATTGTGAGGCTCCATCCTCCTTTTGGAGACTTCAAAGGTCACTGGTAGGCATGCTAATGGTTCACTGAATAAAAATGAAAGATACTCAAACCTAAAATCATGTACAGGGAGATAGATGAAACTATATTACCATTTGTTTTTCTTCTATCCCATATCAGGTGTCTCTTCTGACATGAGACTGAGCTTTTGGATTTTACTGTAACAAGTATGCTTTGGTTTAGAGAAGTAGAGAGCCACATTCCATCTCTAAATCCAGCTTTATTCTGTAATTGGACTGGGACTACAAAAAAAATTTGCAATATATGTCTGTAGAGAACAGAAGAAACAAATATTTGGGAAGATTTATGAAATTTTATCCTGTTTGAAATGTGATATGCTAATAGGCTGATTTATTCTTTTTCTTGGGATATTTTCTCTGGATGATTTGTCATTTTTCTTCAGATGTCTCATTTGTCCAGTGATCTTCAGATTACCTAGCTGGATGCCTTTACTCTTCTGAAAACACAGAAACAAAACCCTTCCCTAACCCTAATTTTAGGTAGCTTATCTTTTGGCAAGTTATTTCTAATCAAATGAAAAGTGTTTGTTAGTTTTATATGTTAGTTTAGATTAAACAGCCATGCTGCTTGATGAATTATCTTCTCTTCTAATTAAGAGGTGTCTGTGGTTCAAATCAAATTTTTGTCAAATTTATGATATTCATAGTTTTTCTTCTCCTGTGTAAACAAAAGCAAAACCCCTTCCCCAGCAGAGCACATGTTCTGGCTTCCATTCTGAGGTCAGGACATCTTTAAAATATACCAGCAGATTTAATTGTGTAGCTTATTTTTTCTATCATTCTATGGCTCTCTGCAACTGTTGTTCCTTTCTCATTAGCATGTTGAAATAAGAGTGGCGGGGCTGCGTCCCCAACACCCCATCCGCTTGCACGGCTAGCTTTACCCGAAATAATTACATGGACACTGTATTCTTTTAAGCACTGCTTGGCCCATTAGCTTCAACCTCTTAACCCTTTTCTAATCAGGTGAATAGCACCACGAGGTGTGCTTACCAGGAAGATTCTAGCCTACATCCATCTTGAGTCGGAGTTTCATCCCTCTGCCTCAGAGAGCAGAGCTATCCCGTCTGCCCGCTAGACAGGAGCATGGCGTCTCTCTCTGGGGCGTCTGGCTCTGAGCGGAGCTGCATGCTTTCTGCCCTCACTTCCTGTTCCTCCTCGCATTTTCTTCTGTTTACTCCACCCACCTATGTTCTAACCAATCGGGACCAAGCAGTGTATTTATTTCTTAGCCAATGAAATCAACAGATTAATATATGACACTCCCACATCAATTAGCATTTACAAAATCCAAAGTTAATAAAGAATTATGCATTCTCTTCCTGGGCATCTTTATCATTCCTTTCTGTTTATTTAATATATCCTTTAGAGTTTTATTTGAACTTTATATACTTCCTGCCCTGTATGTGGTATACCTATATTATGATTTATACTATAATAAGCAAAAAAAAATCTTTTATTTTCTTAGAGACATTTGCTAGAGCATTGTCTGTTTTTATTTGTACAGGAATATTCATGGCAACCATAGTTTCTAGCAAATGTGTGATTACTGAATCAGCCTTTTCCAAACTCAAAGCAATTGCCCATAGAAAACATGAATAGGTATCTATGTTATTTCCTGCAGGTAGTAGTGGTGTTTGGTTGTATAAAGAACAAGTAGGACACTTCTTTTAATTTCCTTGGCTTGTTGCCATGTGATGGAAAAGTCTTTTTAAACCTTTGCTATTGATATGGCTTTTATAAAGTTCTGAGGCCTTCAGCACATTTCCAATCAATAATTGATTGATTTCTACACTATCTTGTGCTAGAGGATCCAGTAGACATGTATGGAATCAGATATGTGTCATGTATGTGGGATGATTTCTATTCCTGATTGTATCTTGTAACTGAATAAATAATAAAGTCAATTCTTTATCATTTGAAATACATTCAGCAGTTTCAATTTGAAAAAAAAACCTTATCTGCATATTGCGAATTGGTAACTATGTTCTTTAAAATCTCTTAGTATCATGAGAATAGCATATAATTCTAATTTTAGACAGAATGAGAAGGGTTTAGGTCCACTTTACTTAAATTTTTTGATTTCTAGCATACCTTTAATGATTTATTTGCATTAGAATAGAATGCAGGGTCTCCAGTTATTGATGTTTCCCATACAATGAGAGGTAGGATACAGCTAGTTTTATTTAAGTTAAATTCTCTTGCTTTTTGGATATTTGTTGTTAATATCTCTCAAAAATTATTACAAGCTCTTTGCCAGGGTTCACTTTATGCCCATAATTTTTCAATTTCATCATTATTAAAAGATACTATAATTTCTGCTGGTTCTATTTCTGCTAAATGAAGAAGTCCCAATTTTCCTCTTAGAATTAACTCAGAGACTTTTTCCTCGTAAGTTTTTAATTTTGTAATCAGTTTATTGTTGGTAGAGGCTGCCCATTCATTCCTGGCTTCCCAGACTCGAAATAATCACACAGAAACTACATTAATTAAATCACTGCTTGGCCTATTAGCTCTAGCTTCTTATTGGGTAGATCTTATATCCTAAACTAACCCCTTTCTATTAATCTGTGTATCGCCACATGGTTTTGGCCTATGGGTAAGTTTCAGTCTGGCATCTGGCATCCGTCTCCTGCAGTGGCTACATGGCTTCTCTCTGACTCCACCTACTTTCTCTCTACATCTCTGTTTAAAGTTCCAATCTGACTTTACTCTGTTAAGCCTTTGGCCAAAAGCAGCTTTTTTATTAACCAATGGCAATACATATACATAAGTACTTCCCACACCAGTTTATGTGGTAAAAAGATCCATTCTAAGACATATCTTCCCTCTGCATTAAAATTCCTGGAGGGAAATGTTTGGAGGGTAATATGACCAGAATGTAATTAAGATTTGGATCCACATGGTCCATATGTGCCACCTGTAATTCCACTTCTATCAAAGCCAATTCTCCCTTGATTTCAGCTGATAATTTCCTGACATATTTACATCCTTGTCACTATCTCAGGTTTTGTTCAAATTAATCACTTCATCAGGTTTTATCTCAATAGTAGGCCATAGACTGCAAATGTCTCCTAGCAACCCATGTAAGTGATTAAGAGTCTGCAATTGATCTCTCCTAATTTGTACCTTTTGGTATCAAATTTTTTGTAAACTTATTTTATAGCCTAAATAATTAATATAATCTCCTCTTTGTATTTTCTCAGGAGCAATTTGGAATCCCCAAAAAGGTAAATTTTTATTTACTTTTTCAATTATTCTTTTTATGTTAATTTATTTATTTATTATGAATACAATATTCTGTTTGTATGTATGCTAGCAGACCAGAAGAGGGCACCAGGCCCCATTACAGATGGTTGTGAGCCACCATGTGGTTGCTGGGAATTGAACTCAGGACCTTTGGAAGAGCAGGCAATGCTCTTAACCTCTGAGCCATCTCTCCAGCCCTCAATTATTCTTTTTAAAGTATCTATGTTTGAATCAGCTAAGATGCTGAGCATGCAATGGTAAATTATAGATTGAAATAATTGCTTCCACATCTATTCCAAAGGCTGCCACATAAAATATTGGCATAGAGAATAGAGTGGAGCTATTTAACATTCCCTTTGGGAGAATCTTTCATCGATATCTCTTAGCAGACTAAAAATTATTGTAAGTAGGCACTGTGAATGCAAATTTTTCTCTGTCTTCTTCTTATAAAGGTACAATGAAGAAGCAATCTTCTAAATCATTAACCATAGGAGGCCATCCTTTAGACAATAGGGAAAGTAAAGGCACTCCAGATTATAGAGAGCCCATTGGCTGAATTACCATATTAACAGCTCTTAGATCTGCTACCATTCTCCATTTTCCAGATTTCTTTTTAATAGCAGATACAGAAGAATTCCAAGAGCTGGTTGATTCTTCAATATGCTAACTATTTATATGTTCTTGTACCAGCTGTTCTAAAGCCTGCAGTTTCTCTATTGTTAAAGGCCATTGACAGGTTTTTCTGTCAACCATTTTAAAGATAAGGCTGTTGGTGCCTTTTGAAAATCAGCAGCTGTTGTGCCCTGTTCTTGTACAACCTAAATGGTTGATGACTATTCTTTACAATACCTTCTAATGTTTTTCCCAGAAACATATGTTAATTTATGGCTTGTTTCTAAGATTGGGGGAATGCCAATCTGAGTATTGCATTGCTATAACAAATCATGTCCCCACAAATTCATTGCTATATTAGCAATATATGGCTTTAATTTTACTCTCTGTCCTTCTGGCCCTAAACATTTGACCTGTCTCATGATATGTTATACATGAGATAAAGTTCCAAGTCTTAAAGCTGAATATTATCTCCTAAAGATGACAATTTGGATGCCAAGATTCATGTGAAATTATTGTTACATCCTCATCTGTGTCTACCAGACCTTCTATGACAATGTCATTTATTTATTTGAGTTTGATCTTTGTTCATTTATAGAAACTTGCCAAAATACTTGCTTTATGGTTTTTCCTGAACTTTTTGATCTCTCTTCCATAACGGTTCTATTATTAAGAGCAGTATGGCTTCTTAGATAGGCATTAAGTTCTTTAATTAATTAATTTAATTAATTGCTCTGGAAAGAGTTTTCTCTATGATGGTAGGAAAAAACTGAACTGGATTTGACATAGTGGCCTGAAAGAGGCCCTTCAATGAGTACCCTTGTGATCAAGGGTTACCTTGAATATCTCTTGCTGATCTACATTAATTAGTTCAGTGCCTGCCTTTGCCACATCATCTGCATAATCCAGAAGGGAGGGGCATTCTGTTTGGATGTATGCTTAGAAAAAAATCATTGTTTCTCGGAATGCACAGTTTATAATCCCTTTTAAGATAATGTTTCTTCCCACAGTCTTAACACTTGACATTTTGATTTTTTCTCAAATCTCTGGAAATCATCTCTCCTATCCAAGCATCATCATGGTCATAAAATTTAATATTGATTATATCTTGGATCCATTCTTCCAAGGGTGCTGACTTTGCCTTTAAAGGCCTAATTATTCTTATGCATTGACAATAAGCATTTTCAAAAGTCAGAGATTCAATTATTATTTGTCTACCTTTTGAATTTTATATCATTCAATTTACTGCTGAAGTTAGTCTTTGTAAGATTTGTAAAGACTTCCTTTGGGACCTGTATAACTTTAGTTAATGACATTTTTTTCTCCAATTTTGTTTCAAGCAATCAAAGCTGCTGCTCAGCATAAAGCCAGGGTGTAGTAAGCATGTAAAGACTGCCTTTTCTTAGTAGCAAAATCTCCTTCTCCAAGAAGTTGGTCTTGGCAGATTTTTACACCTTTATCTTTACTCCATAGTTCAGTAGTTTTAGTCATTTCTCTGAACCAGGTATTCAATTGTAAATGTGTGTAAATGTGGACCAGGCTCTAAAGAGCTTTAATCAAGTATATCCAGTCTTTAGGGATAATTTTACATACAAATTGACCACTACTTTAATATTTACTTAACAAAAGGTGAATACATGCCAGTTAAGACTACAGTTTTGTTGAATCTCCTTAAATCTAATATTGACACAGGAGTTCAATTAGCTCTCACAAAGCCTCTATCACTTGGCAATTCCTATAAGGTTACTGGATATATTAAGGTTGGTTGTTTGAAAACTGTAGGCTGTTCCTCTGTTACCTTAAAATGTAATGCCAAGATTGGTTTTCCATTAAATTCTTCTGTCTGTATCTGAATATATCTATGATCTGTTTTATTAAGATTTTCTAAGGCCTGTATCTTGGCAGTCAAATCAAAAAACTTTTAAAGAGATAAACCAAGAATTATCAGAAAGGAAACAAGGATTATCAAAATAATAATTAACAGTATGTCAATAATGGTTAAGTTGATAATCGCTTCATTAAATTGTTCCACTTTTAAATCATGTATTATGTAATCATCTAGAGACATAACTTTCTCTATTGTAATTGTGTCTTCCATTTTTTAATGTGGGAAAAAGCTCTCCCTTTTGTTGTAGGGAGCTGCGGGCTGAGTTCCTGCCACCCAGCTCCTGGCCGCCTGGCTAGCTTATGCCCCAAAATAACAACACACATACTGTATTCTTTTAAACACTGCCTGGCCGATTTCTATTAATGTGTGTAGCACCTTGAGGTGTGCTTACCAGGAAGATTCTAGCCTACATCCATCCTGGGGAGCATGGCATCTGTCTCACTTCCTCTTCCTCCCAGCATTCTGTTGTTTACTCCACCCACCTATGTTCTAACCTATGAGGGCCAAGCAGTTTCTTTATTTTTTAACCAATGACCTTCCTCCATCACCCTTTTAACTAATTCCTCCCTTAAGAATTCCCAATTTTTTTCAACAGATAAAGGGAAGAAAAAATAGTAAGGACTTGGTGCATCTTATAAAAACATACAAATGGGATAACATCTATGCAATGCAGCAACCTTAAGGATGACAATAGCAATGAACCTGTGAGGACTACAGAGTTGCTGTGACTAAACAGCCCACACATTAGAGGACTCTGGCAGTTAGGGTGATAGGAAAATGGATCTGTACAAGCTATTATCAACAGCAGAGAAATATCAATTGAAGAGAAAGACACTTTTCATTGATTCTAAGTCCCAACAGAGTATAGAGAACTTGAACAATGTAATATCCAAGAAGAGCTTTTTAGTAAATGCTCAATCCACATGGCATGCTTTGTGACATATCAAGAGAAAAGGTAGGAAACTTAGTAAAGTACATGATACCTGACACTATAGGCTCTGTGGGTCTCTGTCACACCTGTACAGCTCTGTTGACACAGTCTCAAAGATGAGCAGATGACAGAACAAAAAATGGCCATGCTGTGCTTCAACAATGGAAAGTATATCAAAGATCTTTTTTTTATATATTGATTTTTGCTGTGGTACTTTACAATATCATGATCTTTCTTTCTTTTCTTTTTTCTTTCTTCCTTTCTTCTTTTTCTTTTTCTCTCTTTTTTTAGTTAGCTCTACAGATGGATGCCATGATATATATATATATATCCTTCCATTTGCCCCTCCCTTTCATCCTGGTATGAGTGTGCATCATTTGAGTATATGCACAACAGAGGTATAACTGGGTCTTGAGGTAGATTAACTCCTATTTTCTGAGAAACCACCATACTGATTTCCAAAATAGCTCTACCAGTTTGCATTCCCACCAGAAATGGAGCATTTAGTTTAGTTTTCCCTACCTACCTTTGTTTCTCTTACTCCATATTCTGTCCAGCATAAGTTATCATTAGTGTTTTTAGTATTAAACATTCTGACAGTTGTAAAATGATATCAAAGAGTTGTTTTGATTTGCATTTCCCTGATAGTTAAATGTTGAGCAATTCCTTTAGTGCCTTTTGGTCATTTGAAATTCCTTTATTGAGAATCCTCTGTTTAGATCTGTACCCCATTTTTAATTACATTATTTGGTATTTTGATGTCTAGTTTCTTGAGTTCTTTGTATATTTTGGAGATCAGTCCTCTGTCAGACGTGGAGTTTGTTGTATGAAAACTGTTAGGTCATTCCCAGCTGCTCAGCCCCAAAATAATAACTCAGAAACCATATTATTTGAGTCACTGCTTGGTCAGTCACTTAAACTTATTGCTAACTACCTCTTACATCTAGAATTAATCCATTTCCATTATTTTATATTTTATCATGAGGCTCATGGCCTACCGACAAGGTTCCAACTGGCAGTACAAGTCTTTCCCCTCTGGCAACTACATGGCATCTCCCTGACTCCGCCTTCTTTCTCCCAGCATTTAGTTTTGGTTTCCCCACCTAGTTTTGTTCTACCTGGATATATGCCCAAAGCAGTTTCTTTATTAATCAATGGTAATCATAGCATACACAGGGAAATCCGACATCAGGAGATTTTCCCATTCTGTAGACTGGCCTTTTATCTTGTTGACTATGTCCTTTACCTTACAGAAGCTTCTCAATTTCAGGAAGTCCCATTTAATTAATTGTCAATCTCAGTGTCTGTCCTACTTCAAGTGTTCTCTTGTGCAAATATGTTCAAGGCTATTTCCCACTTTCTCTTCTATGAAGTCAGTGTGGCTGGATTTATACTGATGTCTTTGATATACTTAAACTTGAGTTTTATGCATGGGGATAGATATGGATCTATTTGGATTCTTTTTTATTTTATTTTAAATTTATTTATTTAACATTTCCACCTCCTCCCATCCTCCCTTTTCCCTCTCACTCCCCTCACTTCCCCTCCCCCTCGCTGTACAGTCCTAAGAGAAGTCAAGGTACCCTGCCTTGTGGGAAGTCCAAGGCCCCCCTCCATCCAGGTCTAGGAAGGTGTGCATCTAAACAGAGTAGGCTCCCAAATAGCCAGTACATGCAGGAGAATCAAAATCCAGTGCCATTATCAGTGCTTCTCAGTCAGCCCCCATTGTCAGCCACATTCAGAGAGTCTGGTTTGATCACATGCTCATTCAGACCCAGTCCAGCTGGCCTTGGTGAGCTCCCACTATATCAGTCCCACCGTCTCCATAGGTGGGCAAACCCCTTGTGGTCCTGACTTCCTTGCTCATGTTCTCCCTCCTTCTGCTCTTTATCTGGGCTTTGGGTGTTCAGTCCAGTGCTCCATTATGGGTCTCTGTCTCTATCTCCATCCCTCGCCAGATGAAAGATCTATGGTGATATGCAAGAAATTAATCACCGTGTCTATGGGAGAAGGCCAGTTCATGCACACTCTCCTCTGCTGCCCATGAAACTAGTGGGGGAAACCCCCTTGGATACCTGGGAACCCCTCTAGAGCCAAGACTCTAGCCAACCCTAAAATGGCTCCCTTGGTTAGGATAACTTCTTCCCTGCTCCCAAATCCACTCTTGCTCCATCTTAATTATCCCATTCCCCCATGCTCTCTCCAATCCTCCCCTTCTCCCTTCTCTCTCCCCATCTCCCCTTCCCCCAATCCACCCCCACACCCCTGCTCCCAACTTTTGCTTGGTGATCTTGTTAACTTCCAATATCCAGGAGGATAACTATATGTTTTATTTGGGTTCACCTTCTTATTTAGCTCCTCTAAGATTATAAATAATAGGCTCAATGTCGTTTGTTTATGGCTAGAATCCACTTATGAGTGAGTACATTCCATATTCCTCTTTTTAGGTCTGAGTTATCTCACCCAATAAGGTGTTTTCTATTTCTATCCATTTGCATGTAAAATTCAAGATGTCATTGTTTTTTACTGCTCAGTAGAACTTTAAAATATATTGCCACATCTTCTTTATCCATTCTTCTATTGAGGGGAACCTCGATTGTTTCCAGGTTCTGGCTGTTACAAATAGTGCTGCTATGAACATAGTTGAACAAATGCTTTTGTAGTATGATTGGACATCTCTTGGGTATATTCCCAAGAGTGGAATTGCTGGGTCCTGAGGTAGGTTGACTCCCAGTTTCCTGAAAAACCGCCACACTGATTTCCAAAGTGGTTGAACAAGTTTGCATTCCCACCAACAATGGATGAGTGTTTCCCTTACTCCACATCCTCTCCAGCAAAGGCTATCATTGGTGTTTTTGATTTTAGCCATTCTGACAGGTGTAAGATGGTATCTCGGAGTTGTTTTGATTTGCATTTCCCTGATCGCTAAGGAGGTTGAACATGACCTTAAGTGTCTTTTGGCCATTTGAACTTCTTCTGTTGAGAATTCTCTGTTCAGTTCAGTACCCCATTTTTTAATTGAGTTAATTAGAGTTTTAATGTCTAGTTTTTTTAATTCTTTATATATTTTGGAGATCAGACCTTTGTCTGTTGCGGGGTTGGTGAAGATCTTCTCCCAATCAGTAGGATGTCTTTTTGTCTTAATGACAGTGTCCTTTGCCCTACAGAAGCTTCTCAGTTTCAGAAGTTCTCATTTATTCATTGTTGCTCTTATTGTCTGTGCTGGGGTTCTACATAGGAAGTGGTCTCCTGTGCCCATGTGTTGTAGACTACTTCCAACTTTCTCTTCTATCAGATTCAGTATGGTCATATTAATATTGGGGTCTTAAATCCATTTGGACTTGAGTTTTGTGCATGGTGATAGATATGGATCTATTTTCATTCGTCTACAGGTTGACATCCAGTTATATCAGCACCACTTGTTAAAGATGCTTTCTTTCTTCCATTGTATACTTTCAGCTCCTTTGCTGAAAATCAGGTGTTCATAGGTTTGTGGATTAATATCTAGGTCTTCGATTCGATTCCATTGGTCAACATCTCTGTTCGTGTCAATACCAAGCTGTTTTCATTACTGTGATAGAGTCTCTGTAATAGATACTCTGTAACAGAATTTGAAGTCAGGGATGGTAATGCCTCCAGAGGTACTTTTATTGTGTAGAATTGTTTTGGCTATCCTGGATTTTTGTTTTTTCATATAAAGTTGATTATTGTTCTCTCAAGGTCTGTGAAGAATTTTGTTGGGATTTTGATGGGAATTGCATTGAATCTATATATTGCTTTTGGTCGAATTGCCATTTTTACTATGTTGATCCTCCCAATCCAAGAGCATGGGAGATCCTTCCATTTTCTGGTATGCTCTTTAATTACTTTCTTCAAAGACTTAAAGTTCTTGTCAAATAGATCTTTCACTTCCTTGGTTAGAGTTACCCCAAGATGCTTTATGTTATTTATGAAAGGTGATGTTTCTCTGATTTCCCTCTCTGCTTCTTTGTTCTTTGTGTATAGGAGGACAACTGATTTTTTGGAGTTGATGTTGTATCCTACCACATTACTAAAGGTGTTTATCAGCTGTAGGAGTTCTTTGGTAGAGTTTTTGGGGTCGCTTATGTACACTATCATATCATCTGCAAATAACGAAAGATTGACTTCTTTCTTTCCAATTCGAATGCCCTTGATCCCCTTATGTTGTCTTATTGCTATTGCTAGAACTTCAAGCACTATATTCAAGAGGTATAGAGAGAGTGGACAGCCTTGTCTTTTTCCTGATCTTAGTGGGATAGCTTTGAGTTTCTCTCCATTTAATTTAATGTTAGCTGTCTGCTTGCTGTACACTGCTTTTATTATATTTAGAAATTAACCTTGTATCCCTAATCTCTCCAAGACCTTTATCATAAAAGGGTGTTGAATTTTGTCAAATGCTTTTTCAGCATCTAATGAAATGATCATATGGTTTTTTTCCTTCAGTTTATTTATATGATGGATTACATTGATAGATTTTCATATGTTGAACCAGCCCAGCATCTCTGGGATGAAGCCAACTTGACCATAATGTATAATTTTTTAGATGTGTTCTTGGATTCAGTTTGCCAGTATTTTATTGAGAATTTTTGCATTGATGTTCATGACTGAGATTGGTCTGTAATTCTCTTTCTTGGTTAAGTCTTTGTGTAGTTTTGGTATCAGGGTCACTGTAACTTCATAAAGGGAGTTTGGAAAAGACTCTTCTGTTTCTATTTTGTGAAACACATTAAGGAATATAGGTATTAGCTCTTCTTGGAAGTTCTGGTAGAATTCTGCATTGAAACCATCTAATCCAGGGCTTTTTTTGGTATGGAGGTTTCTGATGATGGCTTCTAATTCCTTGCGACTTACAGGTCTATCTAAACAGTTCACTGGTCTTGATTTAATTTTGGTATATGGTACTTATCTTAAAAAGTGTCCATTTCTTTCACATTTTCCAATTTTGTAGCATACAGGCTTTTGTAGTAAAATCTAATGATTCTCTGAATTTCCTCTGTGTCTGTGGTTATGTCCCCCATTTCATTTCTGATCTTATTAATTTGCATGTTCTCTCCCTGCTGCTTGATTAGTTTGGATAGGGGTTTGTCAATCTTGTTGATTTTGTCCAAGAATCAGCTTTTTGTCTCATTGATTTTTTGGATTGTTTTCTGTGTTTCTATTTTGTTGATTTCTGCCCTCAGTTTGATTATTTCCAGTCTTCTACTCCTCCTGGGTGAATCTGTTTCTTTTTTTCTAGATCTTTCAGATGTGCTGTTAAGTCTCTAATGTGTGCTTTCTCCATTTTCTTTATGTTGGCACTTAGTGCTATGAACTTTCCTCTTAGCACTGCTTTCATAGTGTCCCATAGGTTTGGGTATGATGTGTCTTTATTTTCATTGAATTCAAGGAAGATTTTAATTTTCTTTATTTCTTCCTTAACCCAGGGGTGGTTCAGTAGTTGACTGTTTAGTTTCTATGAGTTTGAAGGCTTTCTGGGGTTAGAATTGTTGTTGAATTCTAACTTTATCCCACGGTGATCCGATGGAATACATGGTGATCCGGTGGGTACTACAATTTCTTTGTATCTAGGGATGTTTGCTTTGTTACCAATCATGTGATCAATTTTTGAGAAAGTTCCATGCGATGCTGAGAAGGTATATTCTTTTCTGTTTGGGTGGAATGTTCTATAGATGTCTATTAAGTCCATTTGGTTCATTACATCTGATGGTTCTCTTATTTCTCTGTTAAGTTTCTGTCTGGTTGACCTGTCCATTGGTGAGAGTGGAATGTTGAAATCTCCTACTATTAGAGTGTGGGGTTTGATGTATGCTTTGAGTTCTATTAATGTTTCTTTTACATATGTGGGTGCTTTTATATTAGGGTCATAGATATTCAGGATAGAGACTTCCTCCTGATGAATTGTTCCTGTTATGAGTATAAAGTGTCCATCTCCATCTCTTCTGATTGATATTAGTTTGAAATCAATTTTGTTAGATATTAGTATAGACACACCCGCTTGTTTCTTTGGACCATTTGATTGGAAAACCTTTTCCCAACCCTTTGCTTTGAGGTAGTGTCTGTCTTTGAGTTTGAGGTATGTTTCTTGTAGACAGCAGAATGTTGGATCCTGATTTCATATCCATTCTCTTAACCTGTGCCCTTTTATAGCTGAATTGAGTCCATTGATATTAAGTGATATTAATGACCAGTGGTTGTTAATTCTGGTTATTTTTCTGGTGGTAGAGTTTGTGTGTTTCCCTTCTTTGAGCTGTGCTGGTGGAGGATTGTCAGATGTTTGTGTTATTATGGGTGTTGTTGGCTTCCTTGGTTTGTGATTTTCCTTCTAGTATTTTCTGTAAGGCTGGGTTTGTGAATATGTAATGCTTAAATTTGTTTTTGTCCTGGAATATCTTGTTTTCTCCATCAATGGTGAATGCAAGCTTTGCTGGGTATAGTAGTCTGGGCTTGCATCCATGGTCTCTTAGTGTCTGTAGCACATCTATCCAAGACCTTCATGGTTTCCATTGAGAAGTCAGGTATAATTCTGATAGGTTTCCCTTTATATGTTACTTGACCTTTTTCCTTTGCAGCTCTTAATATTTGTTTTTTATTCTGTATGTTTTGTGCTTTGATTATTATATGATGAGGGGAGGCTTTTTTTATCCAGTCTATTTGGTGTTCTGTATGCTTCTTGTACCTTCATAGGAATAATCTTCTTTAGGTTGGGAAAGTTTTCTTCTATAATTTTGTTGAATATATTTTCTGGGCCTTTGAGCTGTAATTCTTCCCCTTCTTCTAACCCTATTATTCTTAGGTTTGGTCTTTTCATGGTGTCCCAGATTTCCTGGATATTTTGTGTTAAGAATTTGTGGGATTTGTTTCGTTCTTTAATCTGTGAGTTTATTTCCTCTATAGTGTCTTCAGTGTTTGAGATTCTTTCTTCTATCTCTTATATTCTGTTGGTAATACTTGTCTCAGTAGGTCCTGTTCATTTACCCAGATTTTCCATATCCAGCCTTCCCTCAGTTTATGTTTTCTTCATTTACCTCCATTTCGTTTTTTAAGTCTTGAACTGTTGCCCTTACCTGTTTGATTGCTTTTTCTTGTTTCTCTTGTTTTTCTTGGGAATCTTTGAGAAATATATTCATCTACCTTTTTGTTTGTCATCTCTATTTCTTTATAGCAGTTTTTCACCTCCTGTTTAAGTTCCTCTATTATTTCATAATGTTCCATTTAATGTCAATTTCTTCTATTTCTTCTGGAATAGGGTGTTCAATTCTTCTTGTTTCATGATCCCTGGATTCTGGTGATGTCATGTTGCCTTTCAGGTGTTGGAGGAATTCTTGCATTGGCGTCTGCCCATATCTTCCTTTAAATGGAGCCAGGAGAGTGGATCTCCTCAGTTCAGGAGCAGGAACTGTTCCTGTCTGGATGAAACTCCTCAGCACTGAAACAGGGATACCTGGTAGTTCAAGGACACCACAGACAAAGGGGAAAATGTGGGGGCAGGGCAGGGTCCAGTAGAACATAGAAGACCCTGCAGCAGGAGCTGGGGGGGCTGTGCTCTCTCCCAGGACAGTCCACCCTGGGAAAGCACACACTCACCCCTCTGGATGGAACTCCTCAGCACTAAAACAGGGGTACCTGGTAGTGTGAGGACACCACAGACAAAAGGGCACTAATATCTGTCTTTGAAGTTGAGATGTGTTTCTTGTTTGTAGAAGAAGGATGAATCCTTTTTTCATGTCCATTCTTTTAGCCTATGTCTTTTTATAGGCAAATTAAGACCATTGATATTAAGATATGTTAATGACCAATGATTGTTAGTTCCTGTTATTTTTGTTTTTGTTGTTAGTGGTGGTATTTTGTATATTGCCCTTCTTTATGTTTTGCTGGTATGTAATTATCTATTGATTGTACTTTTATAGGTGTAACTAACTTCCTTGGGTTGGAGTTTTTCTTATAATTATTTCTGTAGGGCTGGATTTGTGGATTTGGTATTATTTAAATCTGATTTTGTTATGGAATATCTTGTTTTCTCTGTCTATGGTGATTGAAAGCTTTGCTGGTTATAGTAGTCTGGTCTGGCATCTGTGGTCTGTTAGTACCTGTAGAACATCTGTCCAGGACATTTTGGCTTTCAAGTTTCCATTGGTAAGTCATATGTAATTCTGATAGGTCTGCTTTTATATGTTACTTACCATTTCCCCTTTTTCAGTTCTTAATGTTCTTTCTTTATTCTGTATGTTTGGTGTTTTGATTATTATGTAGCAAGAGGATTTTTTTGGTACAGTCTATCTGGTGTTCTGTAAGCTTCTTGTACTTTCACAGGCATGTCCTTCATTAGGTTGTAAAGTTTTCTTTCATGATTTTGTTAAATGTATTTTTTGTGCCTTTGATCGGACTTCTTCTTCTTCTATTCCTATTATTCTTAGGTTTGGTCTTTTCATGGTGCCAAAGTTATTCTGTATATTCTGTGTTAAGTATTTGTTGGATTTAATATTTTCTTTGACCAATGAATCTATTTCCTCTATAATATCTTCAATGTCTGAAATTATCTCTTCCATCTTTTATACTCTGTTGGTTATTCTTGCATCTGTATTTCCTGATCATTTACCCAGATTTCCCATTTCCAAAATTCTCTTGGATTCTGTTTTCTTTATTGCCTCTCTTTCAGTATATAAGTCTTGAACCATTTCCTTCATCTATTTGTTTTTGCTTGGCTTTTCTTGATTCCTTTAAGGGATTTATTGCTTTCTTCCAATTTTTTGTCTTTCCCTCCACTTCTTCAAGGGAATTTTTCATTTCCTCTTTAAGTGCCTCTATCATCTTCATGAAGTAATTTTTAAGGTTATTTTCTTCTGTTGCATCTGTGCTAGGATGTTCAGGCCTTCCTGGTGTAGAGCCACTAGTTTCTGGTGTTCTTTATTTTGTTGAATGTATTCTTGCACTGTTATCTACCCATCTTTTCCTCCAATGGGAATAGATGGGACCTGTGCTTCAGGGGGTCCCTCTTCCTCCAATTGGTGTAGGTGGAGCCTTTGGGTTAGGTGGACACTTTTCCTCCAGGTACAGGTGGGACCATGCCTCTGATGGTCACTGATGTGGCTCTGGGTCTCCTATAGGTTCAAGCAGGGCCAAGGCTCTGGTCATTGCTCCTCCAGGGGTCAGTAGGGCCAAGGTTCCAGTAATTGCAGATGGCAGATGAATTGAGGAATGGTTTGGAAGTCTGCTCTTTGGTCTCTAGGGCTTCAGTGGGTGAGGGTAAGGCTTGGGATGTGCCTCCAAGAGCTAGGGCCTAGAAAGAAGTTCCCTCTAGCTAAGAACCATGACATTTACCTCTCCAAGTGTGGTCAGTGGTGGCAGATGTGGTGGAGGATGGCTGGGGTTCATATATTTTTCATAACATGAAATATTCTTCTGAATTTATCTAACTACTTATACTCATAACCACCATTTTCAGCTCACAAAAACAAGTGGCCAGCTAAGGTTGGCAAACATTAGCCAAATATAGCAAGGTACCCCTGTGTGTGTGTGTGTGTGTGTGTGTGTGTGTGTGTGTGTGTGTGTGGTGTTTCAATGAACTTTGTTAACCTCTGATCATGACATTATTAAAACAAAGCTCATTAGGAGCATTGGAGCAAAAAATTTTCTAAGTAAAATCAAACTTAAGAAACAAAGTTTCTCTTTCTCATTATCTTTTTAGAATAACTTTTTTCTTGTGGCTCCGCCCAGCTCCCTCTCAAATTCATGGCCTCTTTTTTTTAATTCTTACTGTTTTACACAGAAAGAGATACACACATACACCCACACCTACTCACACACACAAATTTACATACACATACATACATATACATAGCTATTGGCCATTCAACTTTTTATTAGACCAGTCAGGTGCCTTAGGCAGGTAAGGAAAAACAAATGTAACACACTTTACGTAGTTAAAAAAATAAGCATAAACAAACATCACACATATTTATATAGTTAAAAATTCAGTAAAAAAATGGAACATGCCTTTGCATAGTTAAAGTAATATTTCACAACATCTGCTGCTTACTACCAAGATATAAGTGCCAACATTTCACTTTCAGGGATACCTTGCCGCAGCCGGTGAATGCTTCTTCATTTTCTGGCCGGCAAGACCCAAATAATCACACAGAAACTATATTAATTACAACACTACTTGATCAATGACTCAGGCTCTAATATCTTTTATTAACCCATTTCTATTAATCTGAATATTACTATGAGGCTGTGGCCTACCTGCAAGTTTCCAGCATCCTTCTCCTCCAGCAGCCACATGGCAACTCTTTGACACCACCTACTTTCTCTCTCTCTTTCTCTCTCTCTCTCTCTCTCTCTCTCTCTCTCTCTATATATATATATATATATATATATATATATATATATATATATATATATCCAGCAGGACACAAATGGGGGTTCCTTATAAACCTAGAAGAGGAAGGAATGGAAGGGCAAGAGACACAAGAAATGACAGCAAGACAGGCTTTCTGATCAAGCTGCAAATTTTATTATTCCTCAGAAGCTGTTATAAAACAAACGGGCAGAGGGTAGGGTGTCAGGAAAGCCTTGTCTGCTGGAATTCAAGTTTGGAAGGTCTCTGGCTGAGAGAAAGAGATACTAACTAACAAAAGAGGTGCTGATTGCTTCTAAAGCCTGGAGCCTGTTGTCTCACTAGGAGATAAAATACCAGATTAATTTCCTAGGCCCGGAACTCACACTGCAAAGGGGATAGAGATGAATATTTTACTTAACTTGTGAGCTTAAGATGGCTGTAAACAAAATACAGATCTCAAAATACAGGTCTTTGCTTCCAGCATATATATTCTTTTATATATATTAAAGTTGATCTGGCTATATACTATCCTGCTATAGACCACAGCAGCTTTTTTGTTAAATAATGGTAATAAAACATATTCACAGCATACAGAGGGAAATCCCACATCATCTCCCATTTTCTGTCTAAATAAAGATAAAGATTTTAACTTTAACATAGTAAAATTACATATAGCAAAACAGGTATCAAGCAAGAATTATAATTACAATATTTCTTTATGAGTCTAAAGTTTCAAATCTAATTTATCTTTTATCATAACTAAGGAAAACTGTAATTATAACTATATAGTCTTTATCTCCATCAAAGACCCCCAGAAAGATATATTACCTAAGTAAACGAGAGGTGCATTGTAAGCAACTTCCAAAACTCTAGAATTGACAGACCTATCTCACTACCTAGATAGTCAAAGTTCTTCTGCCACATTGGGGCATCCATCTTCAACCACAGGCCCATAGTGTCTAACAGACTTTTCCATGAATCAGGAAATTTTAAAGAATGTTCACATATATTGGTAGTTTGTCAGTAACTTTCTTCTGTGTCCTACAGAATGTCAGGGAGACTCATGAAACAGGAACCTTGAAGGACTATCTCACCTTCTTTCAGCAAGTTCAGCAGCCATTTTTCTGTGGGTCCTACATGTTTAATATACACAGAATACCATAAAGCAGTCCAGGCTAGAGCAGTTTCTGGCTCATATGGCTAGCCTTGTCACATTGAAGGCAAATGCCCATCAACTTTTCTGAAGTAATTATTCTGCCATAAGCAGACAGTCTCACTGTCAAGAAAAGTCTAAGTTCTTAAAACACTTTAAATGCCATATTTTGTAGGTCTTCAAAGTATTGAAGATTATCTAACTGAATTATATTTCTGTATACCTGGAAAACCATGACTATAAGTTTAACTATTATAAATGACTATTAATCTGTAATTTTAATTATATATTACATTTTTAAATTAACTGTATAAACATAATACCTTAAGCAAGAATAGAAATACATATATAACAAAGTTGATCTTAAATTTGTATCAATAAACCAAAGTCCATACTAATGCAAAATATTAATCCCTGTATCATATCCCCATCTAAATGGAAATAGACATTTATAAACAATTGTTGCAAGGGAGAGGGCTGCTTTTTTGGAAGTTAGGCATAGTTTTCTCTAAACTACTTCCTGCTGTTTGTTGGGCAAAGTATTTTTAGGGTTATAGAGACATTTCATGGGGGTCTTGTTCCATAAAACCACAATAGCCTGTAAGGAATCCACAGGTTTTCATCTTCTATTATCTTGTTGAAGATCTGGTCTATGCATTGTCCTGAGAGTCTTCTCCTTCATCTGTGCCAATAAATAAAAGATTTTGATCTTTCCTGGTGCCCCATACTTCCTATGTATTTATACAGTTTTTTATTTGTTTAATTTTGTTTTGTAAACATTCTTTGCTCATGTGGTCTAATTCCTTTATTAAATTTGAGTCTTGATATTCTGTCTTCTACTTGATCCATTCTATTTGTAAGGCTGTCCTTTAAATTTTTCTAATTGTGATATTGAGTTTTTAAATTTCATCTTCATTTCAACTTGATGTCTCTTCGATAGTTCTATTTATGTTGAATTAAGTTTTCAAATATTGAATTACTTTTGTTCTTTAACTTATCCTTGTGTTTGTGTTTTCTTGTACAACACTCAGGCATCTATTCTCTTTGAGTTCATTATCTTTAAGCTCATTGAAATATTTTTTTAATGACTTCTTTAGACTCCTTAATTCTTTGAGGTTTACAGTTGTTCAACTAAATTCTTGGTCCTAGGATCCTTCTAGGTAGTTCTCACTAAAGAATATTTTTATGGGACTGTTGAATTGAGAGGTGGAAAATATTGCCCTGATTGTTGGGTTCTGTGGATGCGCAAATACTGAGAAACAGATCAACTGAAGTCTATCGATTAGAAACAAACTTTATTCCAAAAACTATGTTGCCAACTCACTGGACCAGGTCAGAGTCTGGGCCTCTGACACTTTGATGAAGGGATCAGGTTTTGAGCCTCCTCTTACAGTGAAAACCAAGCCCCAGGAGGTAGGCCAAAGAGAATTTACAACCTTGAAGTTAGGCTTGAAAAGAACTAAAGGGATTTTTATAATCTTGAGTTTAGGCCTAGAGTGACACTACATTTTAAGATTTACAATTTTTGATTACAGGGTTTAAGTTTAAGATACGTGTAAAAGCTGTGTGTTTGACACAGCTGCTTTCCCCATAGCGGGAAAGAACAAAAGTCAATTAATTCAAGACAGAGGATCACATAGAGGCAACAGTTAAAGGTTAAAGGAATGCAGGGAGTAACCTAGAAGCAACTTTTAAAGGCTAATCCTTGTCCACAGTTGCTGTGGGCTGTAAGGCAGAAAGGTATTGTAAGAAGTTAAGAACACTGTTGTGGATGTGTTTGCAGCATCACACCCCTGCAAGTGAGTTCCTTTCCATGTCATTTCTGTATCAGATCATAGTGAAGTAGCATATGAGGTCATGGATGATTCAACATGAACATACCCTGACTGCATTTTTAAATAGAAATATAGATGGGGGAGTTGACAGGAGTCCAAATTTCCACAAGAGGGGTAAAGATAAAGTGGGGGAATTTTGCACTTATTCCATCAAGCTGAACTTCATTTCAGTCATAACATAATATTGCAAACCATTCTCCTTTAGTTGTGGAAAGGGCTTTCCAATTTATTATTCCATGTGCATTGAGTGAATAGGCATACTTTAATTGTTGAATAAAATTCAATTTGTAAAAAAAGAAGAAAGAAAAAGTTAACCTTTGTAGTAACTGCTGGCTGTAAGGCAGGGAGCAATTGTTAAAAGTTAACCTTTGTCCACAGTGGCTGTCAGCTCCAATTTCCCCAGAATATGTGTATAGGCTTACAGTTTTTATATTTCTGAGCTTTTCAAAGACCTTTCATCTTGTTATTGCAATTATACCTGGGCATATGGGCTTCTTTTGTTGCTTGTGTTTCTGATATGGATACAAAAGGTTTGGCTTTCACACAGGATGTGCCACCAAGCCAGAATCTGTGGTTAGGAAGGATGCAGGTGGATCTGGGTCCAGGTCCAGGTCTGGGGTTTGGGGAGAATGCAGTCTGGGCCCACTCAGGCAGACTCAGCAGGCTGGACCAAAGCACAGGATGTGTGGGCCAACATAAGCCTGAAAATGGATGAGGCGCAAGCAGCTATAGGTTGTTGTGTTTTGCCAGGGTGTGAGTGCCAGGGAACACACAGAGCATACCACAAAGGTAAGTTAAGATGTTCCTGGTAATCAGGTGAGGCACATGGGAAGGGAGAGTGTCTAGAAAGAGGTCAGCATCCCTGGCAAGGGGCTGTGGAGTCAACAGAGTTCTGTGTTTGGGAGTGCAGGTCTAAAATAGCTTTTACTTATTTGTTTGAAAAGTTCATATCTTTATATACTGAAGCTTGATCTTATTCACTCCTAAATCCCCTCTACTCACTCCCTTAGGCCACCTTCCAAATCATTGGCTCCTATCTTCATGACCTCTCTGTTTTTTGTTTGTTTGTTTTGTTTTGTTTTGTTATTGTCATTGCTGATTTGTTTGGATTTTGTTGCTGTTATTTTAAAATCTCTCAATCTAGTTAGTGCTGCCTGATAGAATAATTACTGACCTTGTTGGTTTGGTCTTGTGCAAGTCATGCCCAAGCAGCTATAGCTATAATGAGTTCTTGAGCACAGCAGCCATGTAACATCCAGAAAAACTCATCTTAAAGCACCCCTTCCTGCCTCCAACTCTTTTGTTCTTTTTGCCACCTGTTTTACAATCTTCCCAGAGCCTTGGTTACTCCACTTAGATATCCAACTTAGAGCCAATCAATCAACAGATGCTTAATTGGCATTTTGACTATGAGACTCTATAGTAATTGCTATAGAGAAGCTTCTCTGGACTAGGTTGAGAGTATAGGGAAATCCCACAGAGCATTGCAGCTGACTTGAATTCCAGAGTATTAGCACCTAGACTTTGAATTTCATAACTGTTATGTTTTGTGATGCCCGTCTTCTATTTGAAGTGTTTGAGTCTTATTTGAGTTGTTCCTGAAGGGTTCAAAGCCTCTGTAAAACTCTGTTGTGAGGGAACTTGAAAACTCAAAATAACATGTGACAGCAAATTGCTTTGGCATTTGTTTCCTTCAGATAAGATGTTTTGGTATGCAGAAATTCATTTGCCAAGGTTTACATCTTAATTAAATGTTTTCACCTTGAATTGTGTAACAATTATTTTAAAAGATATTTTGTGAAGCAGATGTAGTCAGTTCAGCCATAATAAATGGCTCCTCTGCTGCTTCTAAGCCAAAATTCATCCTGGAGTGACCCTATTTCTTCTTTCAACTAGGCAAAACCAAATGCCCAAAGTTGAGAAAGACATTAATCTATGGTTATAAATATAAACATTCAAAAGTTCATTTTAAAATATTCCCATTTAGCAAAATATCAATCTATCTGTTCCTAGGGAATAACATCCTAATCTTTAGACCGCATCACAAACTTGAATTCCCTCCTGTGTTTTTCAAATCTATCAGCAATTCCTCGGATCTAATCAGAAAGCTGGTGGCTTCCCTGCACCATGCCATTATTGCATCTGTGAGCATGTCTCCCCTGGCAGGTTAGTATTTTAGCATTTAGGGTCACCACCAGGTAATATCATTGATGGCTTTCTCCTCCAGTGTCCTCATAGTACTATAAAAGTTATACACATGGAAGAAGTTTCATATCTGTTCCAACCTGGAGTCTCTAAGTCCTGTAACAAAAGTATGTTGTATCTTCAGCAATAGAGTCTTAACTCTTGTTCTGGTAGACTACCAAGAGCAACAGCAACAGGCTTTGCTGTCTTTGGAGTATCTACATCCTCCTGACCAGTAACTCTTAAGGAGGTACTCCATGCTTGTCATTGGGATTGCCTTTTAATAACTCACGTCTTCGAAGAAAAGTACTGAGTACCCATTGCTCCCTAGCCTACATTTATTTAAGTTATGTTTTTGATTAGCTTACAAAACAAAGATGTTGTGGTACCATCTCTAGGTGAAAAGTTACAGGAGAATTAATGGCTGCTGAGAGAGGGAGAGTCAGTCTTCTTCGGAGATTAGTCCCTCTTAATTATCCAGTCCCAACTGGCCAACATTAAATATATAACATCAAAACTAATTATACACAGCAGAATGTGTGTATACAAGTATGTGTGTATGTATGTAAGCATTATGTATTTATGTAACAATCATTAAACAAGAAAATGTGAATTTGAGAGGGAAGGAAAAGACCCAGGAGGAATTGAAGATGAAGTTAAGTGTGTAGAAATGATATAAATATGGTATAGACATAGGAAATTCTCAAAATTTAACTCAAAGAAATCTAAATACATGGATCATATACATAATATATGATCATACGTCTTATGATATACATATAACAGAAAAATGTGGTGTTTCTCTCTCTGGGCATGGTTATCCCACTAAATAGGATATTTCCCATTTCCATCCATTTTCTGTGGATTTTTTGTTGTCCTTTTCTTTTTTCAATGTGTATATGTGTGATAAACATCCATGAATGTGTGCATCTTTGAATGGTTTGGGGCCCACGTATGTGGGGTTTTGCACTGTATGTGCTTATGAACACATAAATTGATGTCTGGAATCTTCTTCCATTGCTCTTCTGTGTTCATTGACACAGAGATTCTCATTCATACCCAGGGCTCATCAGTGGAGCAAGTCTATATAGTTTTATTGCTCTGTGGATCCTATCTCAGCTTTCTGAGTCTGAAGTAATAGAGGACACAATTCAAATGCAGCATATACAGGGGTTATTGGGATCAAAATTCTAGTTCATATGCTTTTTCTTTAAACTTGTTAAGTTGCTGCCCCAGATGATATTAAAGTACTGAACTTCGATACTGACAGTACTGAAGAGTATTTAGATGTGTGCACAATAATATTATGCCCAGATCTGTGGAGTCTCTCCAAAATCACCAAGGAGACTGAACCCTGTATGTAAAAGCAAGGAGCCTTTATTCTTCAAGTTTGAACTTGGATTCTTGGTGTGTCAAATGCATTGGCATGATCAAAGAGCCCCAAGCTCCACTAGGGTGAATTTTTTTATATATAATAGCAGAAGTTGGGATGAAGACTTTCTAATATTTAAGACCCCTAATTGGTTGATATTTGTCTAGGAGTATCCTGGTGAAAAGCAACAGGTGTGTGCTCGCAGGTGATCCTATCTACAATAGTTGGAAAATTAGGAATTTCCTTTGGATGATCTGTTCCTAGGTGGTACCTGGGTGGTATCAGTTTGTGGTCTCTTTCATGGAACCAGGTATTACCACAAAGTAAATTACTGGGACTCAGACCTCTATTGAACTTGTCATGATTTGTCCCTACATTCCCCCCTTCATGAGTACCAATGACAGGAATCAGCCATGGGTTCTGCTTGTCCAGGGGTATAAAGGGATGATATTGGGACCTAAGAACCATTTTGGTTAATAAATCCATTAATTCCAACTCTGGACCATCTTTTGGTAAGTCAACAGAAATTACAAATAGCGATTTTGTCCCCCATGCCACGGAGTTCCCTCTTGTCTCAGCATTTCAACCTATGGGCAAGGAGCATGATATAACATGTTTTCTGTAACTACGTTGAGCTGACATTGGGATGTTGTTATCGGTGCCCAAGTGTAGTTGGGAGACTGCTCTTTTATTCCCGGCTGCCCAGACTGACTAATCACACAGAACCTGTATTAATTGTAACACTGCTTGGCTGATAACTCAGGCATATTTCTTGCTAGCTCTTAAATCTTAAATTAACCCATTTCTATTATTTTGTATTTTGCCACAAGGTTTGTGGTTTGTTACTTCTTGCTTCTTGGGCAGCTACATGGAATCTGCCTCCTTCAGAAGTTACATGGCATCTCTTTGACTCTACCTACTCTCTCTCTCTCTCTCTCTCTCTCTCTCTCTCTATATATATATATATATATATATATATATATATATATATATATATTTGTTTGTTTGGATTTCCCACCTGGCTTTATTCTTCCCTGCCATAGGCCAAAGCAACTTCTTTATTAACTAATGGTAATAAACACATTCAGAGCATACAGAGCATAATCCCACATCACCCAAGAAGGTTGAAAGGTTAGTCAAAGGTAAGGAGGGAATTTAGACAATTGGGGCATTTATCAGAAGCATCTGAGTCACTGACTGTGCTGAAGAGACAGGGAGCATTCACATAGGCTGGACTGGTCCACATTAGCTTTCAGCAAGTCCAAGGCTCACAGTCATCTGGAGCAGGTTGTAGTCAGCAGCTAATGCTTGGATGTGCCAGTCAGCCAAATGGAAACCTATTGATAAAAGTTTAAACTAGGAACAGAAATTAAAATTTATGAACTTAAAGGAAAATATTATATTTGAAACTTTCAGGCCTATATTCTTAGTAAGTGGGAAGGGGAGGAGTCCCAGAACAGAGAAGATAAAAATATCATCCTCAGGAATAGATAGGTGAGGAAAACTTAGGCTGTACTTTTGAAGCCTACATGAATTTTTAGTTTACAAAAAGACATAAAAGTTTTAGATATATTAGTATCACCAATCTCTACTGAAATCCACACAGCAGAAACAAATCAGGTAATGGTTGTCTGTAAAAGAGCAGGAGTGAATTCATTTGAATCCTAGCAAAAACTATAGGCACATTCCTATGTATGTTTTTTTGTGTCCTGAGAGCCAGGTAAAAATTAGACAAAGATATCTTTGGCGTGATAAGGAGCACCTTTAAGTTTATATTCAAATGGCAACCAAAATAAATCCAAAATCTTGAGCTTGTGACTGAGCATTAAGTAGTCACTGTTCTACCTACTTATCAGAACTCTATTAAAGGCTAAACTCTGAACTTCTATACCATATAAGGAGAAAATAATCTGAAACACTTTATATATTGCATTTACATCTCAAACCATTTTCTGAGACCCTTAAAGCTTATAAACTTTTATATCCTCAGACATTTTTAAACCCATATCAAGGCTTTATTTTTATATATTAAAAGAGCTAAAAAGCTGGCTACCACCTTGGGGAATAACCTGGTTCTGCTGCTAAGATGACAAAGTTATAGCTTTACCAGCCATCAATACTATCAGAGATCCAAGAAGGATAAATTATACCTGAGTGTAGAACAAGAGGCTGAAAATAACAGGAACCAGTCCATAACCACTTAGCCATACCCAGGACTCCATAGCATTTGAGGCAGAAGTATCAGAACAGCAATCTTCACAAGGCCCATAAGGTGAGAATCTTTTCTTGTGTATAAACATGAGTAAGACCAACCTTATTCTGTCTAGGCAAAAGGCGTACAATCTCTTCTCCAGTGTCCTACTGCTTATTCACAGTCTAGCCTGGGTTCTGGAGGCAAATGTTACATTGAAGTATCTTGCCCAGTGATAAGCATTGTCAAATCCAGGTGGAGGCATCATGGTGTCCCATAATCTTCTTTGGAGACCTTGGGTCACTACCAGGATCTGGTATATAATTATATAATAAGCTCATTGATCAACATTTTAAATGCCATATTCTTCAGGTCTCTGAAGTATTTGAGGGCTGCCCAGGTATACCTGAATAGACAACTTTATTTCTAGTTACTTGTTTTAAGGTTAACTTTTGAAAACATATACAGAGAACTAAGTAAATTTATTCCTATAATTAATTATATCAGTAGTACTTAGCATGGCTACAATTAATGAACATGATCATTTATAAGGACAACTAGTAACTTGTAGTTCGTAATATTTTACAATAGGTTAGCAGAATTTTATAAGACTGCTGTGGGAACTCCTTCAGCCAATAGTCTCTAAGATACTAGCCCACAAGGGCATGGCCTCTTATACTATAAATGCTAACGTACAGCACTTGTGTGTGCGTGCTCTCTCCCCCCCTCCCTTGCTGGATTCAGTTCCTGTTCCCCATTTATGCAGAGGACTGTGATCTGTGACTCTACCCCTAAATAAATAACCCTTTATTTTACTCAATTCTGAGCTGGTGTGGGATTATTTTGTAACTTCCATTTTCATCTGCCTACTGGGGGGACCAGCCTAAAAGGCCCAAAAAGTCCATGGCCCAGGTCTCCCACCCCTACCTACCTGACTTGATTTCACCTCCTAAGCAGTTTTTTGCACAAACCCTGCCACAAAGAAGCTGAGTGCAACTACTTGGAAATTCCCCAGGCTTGTGCATGCTTCCCCCCACTCCACCACTTTCCCTACCACACTGTGACTTGAGCAGTGTTTGCACAGTGTTCCCTGCTCATGAGCTCTGGGATCCTTGATCAAAAAAAAAACCTCTCTTCATGTGTGGAATTGATTTAATTGCTCTTAAGCAAAGAGCAAAGCATATTTGTAAGTATTTAACCAGGCACCAACATGTGGGACTGTTTATGTCACCACCCAAATGAATCTCATCACCATGCAGGTGCAACTGCAAAATCTGCTGACTAATAAAGATTATTACACCTACAACAATTTGTTGTAATAGGAGCTGTGGTGAGCTGCGTTCCCGCACGGCTAGCTTTACACCCAAAATAATTACACGGAAACTGTATTCTTTTGAACACTGCCTGGCCCATTAGTTCCAGCCTCTTATTGGCTAGCTCTTACATATTGATCTAACCCATTTCTAATATTGTGTGTAGCACCATGAGCTAGTGGCTTACCAGGGAGATTCTTAACCTGCATCTGTGTCAGGTAGGAGAATCATGGTGACTCTCTGACTCGGCTTCTTTCTCCCAGCATTCTGTTCTGTCTACTCCACCTACCTAATTTTCTGTCCTATCAAATGGCCAAGGCAGTTTCTTTATTTAACTAATGAAATCAACACAAAACAGAAGACTCCCACATTAACAATTTACCAAAATCTCATAACAAAGGTAACTATTTGGCTAATAATTAAATCAGTAAACTTAAAAGTTATATGATTGCAGACAGTATTACCATCAAGGAATTTAATAATCTTTTTGCTTATACTATGCATGGTATTCTGCAAGGTTTATATTATTTTTCTGATACATCCATTTATTGGTTATTGGGGCTTAGTTTTCTTTTTCATATTATATACATAAGAAAATGGTTTGATAACAGAGACAAGAAGCAGGCACTTTTAAAAATAATACAGTCTTTACAGACTAGTAACGAACAGCTAGCTGACAAGATTAATACCATCAAAAATCAAAACTTAGCTGAAAAAATAATACTATTAAAAATAACACTAATTTGGCAGACAAAATTCAATCCATATCAAAGGGTACAGAGAAATTATCTGAAAGAATCCATACTGTTGAATTTCACAATAAAAATCTGTTAAAAGTTATAATAGGTTATCAGATAGAGTATCTCTCCAGGAAGGCGATCTGCATGCTCTCCAAATAATGTCCAAGGATGAGATGTTATCTTTAAAGGAAAAACTTCAGACCTTGGAATCACATGTACAGAATGAGGATCAGAGGCTAGGTACCTCAATGAAATCACTAGAAATATATACAGACAAAGATACTTAGGCTTTATAAAAAAAACAGTAGTAAAAAGATTTAAAATGATTGAGGAAATCATCAGAGCTGATGAGCAGGAAAGAAAGGTACAAGGACAGTATTTAACATCACCAGTACCTGTTAGAGTCAGAGATGACTTACTTAGGGTTTTAGCTTCCTACCCTGTAACCACCTCTGAAAAAGCATCAAGTTCTAAATTCCCAAAAGGATCCAAAGAATGTAGATGAATACCTATAGTATTAATGAACTAGAAATTAAGCAAACAATGCCATCTTATGGCTTGCATTCACCATTTGTTAGGGAGATGATAAGGCATGGGCTTCTAGCAATAAGGTTACCCCACACATTTGGCTTCAATTAATTTCAGTGGTCATGGAAGATGGGCCACAACTACTGTAGAATTGCTATTGGCAAGAAGAGGCAAAAAATTAGAACAACTGGGAAAAGCAAAAGGACTTGACACTTGCCAAGATCAAATTCTAGGTGAGGGCACTTATGCTGACTCACCAGATCAAGCTATTTACAATGAACAAATCTTGTTCTTATGCCATACAGCAGCCTTAAATGCTTGGGACAGGATTCAAGAACCATAAAAACAAGTTGGATCATACACTAGAGTTAAGCAGGGCCAGAGAGAACCCTTTAGTGACTTTTTACAAAGATTAACTAAGGCTATACAAACAGGAGTAACAGACCCAGAAGCTAGGTGAGTACTTATTGAATCTCTGGCTTTTGAAAATGCTAACTTGGAATGCAAAAAGATCCTTGAACCTTTAAAGGACGGATCAACACCAATAGATGAATGGATCTTGCATACATTGAATGTTGAGACATTTGACTATAGTACTGAGGCTTAGGAGAAGGGATTTCCAATGGTATGAGGAAACACCAAAATGCCAAATGCTTTAATTGTGTTAGAATAGGACATAAGAAAAGGGATTGTAGACAAGGAATTCCTAGGAATAATATCTCTTCTGAGAATGGCAAGAATAGGTGGTCTCAGCCTTCTGGTATATGTAGGAGGAGTGGCAAAGGCTGAGATTGGGCCAATGAATGCAGATCAACATAAGACAGACAAGGCAACAACATACATTGGGAAATTCCTTGGGGAGCTTCTTACAGGCCCCCAAGTCAAACATGGTCCAGTCATTCCCAGCCACTGTGAAGGAAATGTCTCATGATGAAAATTTAAAAATCTATTGCCTGCTGTAAAAAAAATACTTTTCTGGATGATGGAATAAATATGGAGGTTGAATCAAACATTCTAATAGGAAATAGGAATCTTATATTTTAGCAGACTTCTATAAATGAACAAAGACTAAACCTAAGAGTGCATGTAAATAACATTGTAATTGAGGGACTAGTAGACACAGGTATGGATGTATCATTAATCCAGAATCTTGGTGTCCAAATTGGCTTCTTCAAGAGGCAGATGTTCAATTCCCAAAAATGGAATCCTATCTCAATTGAAACAATGCACAAGATGGGTTGAATACATAGGTCCAGAAGGACAGAGAGGAATGCTGAGGCCATATGTGGCAACTATTGCAGTAAATTTATAGGATCTTGACATGATGCAGCAATGGAATACCCAGCTTAACATTCCTACAGTCATGAGTTTCTGGGAAGGATGTTATAAGGTAATATACTCAAAAATCACCAGCCATTCAGGCAGTACAAGAACACAAAACAACTAGCAAACATTTAGAAGTAACAACAGCCCTACCTTTAAAATGGTTAACTGGGAAACCAAAATGGGTTAAACAATGGCCTTTAACAGAAGAGAAATTGCAGGCTTTAGAACAGCTGGTACAGGAGCAACTAGATACTCACCATATTGAAGAATCTATCAGCCCTTGTAGTTCTCCATTATTGGATGTTAAAAAGAAATCTGGAAAATGGAGAATGATGACAGATCTAAGAGCTGTCAACAAGGTAATTCAACTTATGGGCCCTCTACAATCTGGAATTCCTCTACCTTCTCTATTACCCAAAGGATGCCCTCTCATCATAGTTATTGAATTAAAAGAGTGTTTCTTCATATTACCTTTACAAGAAAAGAACAGAAAAAAATTGCCTTCACAGTGCCTACTTTTAATAATTCTCAGACTTCTAGGAGATACCAGTGGATCATTCTCCCACAGGGAATGCTCAGTTGCCCCAACCTGTGTCAATACTTTGTAAGTCAGCTATTGGAAATAATATGGAAAGAATTTTCTAAGTCTATAATTTACCATTACCTGGATGACATTTTGCAATCTGATTCAACTATAGATACTTTAGAAAGAATGTTTGAAGAAATAGAAAAAAGTTTTGCCTAAATGGGGATTATAAATTGCTACTGAAAACATACAAAGAGGAGATTCTGTCAATTACCTAGGTTATAAAATAGGCTTACAGAAAATTAGAACACAAAAGGCACAAATTAGAAGAGGCCAATTGTGGACTCTTAATGACTTTCAAAGATTGTTAGGAGACATTTCCAGTCTATGACTGGTTGTTGGGAAAGCACTTGATCTAATAATTTATTGAAACAAAAACATAGAAGGTGAAAAAGACTTAAATAGTCCCAGATAATTAACAGCTGAGGCTGAGAAATAATTAACTGTTGTTTAAGAAAATTACAGTAAGCACATGTGAATAGGGTGAATCCAAATCTTAATTGCATTCTTGTCATATTGCCTTCTAGAATTTTCCCTACAGCAATTTAAATGCAAAGAGAAGACATTATGTTAGAATGGATTTTTTTACCACATAAACCAAGTAAAAAATTAAAAATGTATGTGAAAAATGTCTCTTATTAATTATAAAAGGAAAATTGGGACTTTGTCATCTAGCAGGAAAAGACCCAGCAGAGATTATAGTGCCTTTTACTACTGATGAAATTAAAAAATTATGGGAAGAGAATGGACCTTGGCAAAGAGCTTGTGCTATTTTTTAGGAGAGATTAATAACAATTATCCCAAAAGTGATAGAATTAACCTTATTAAGAAAACTACTTGAATCCTTCCCAACATTGTACATGACATACCAATAACTAGAGCTCGTACATTCTATACTTATACAAATAAGTCATAAAAGGCAGGTTACAAATCAGAACATTTAAGTAAGGTAGAACAAAGCCCTTATAATTCTGTGCAAAAGGCAAACTTAAATGTTATTCTCATGGTACTAAGGGATTAAAAAGAACCTGTCAATATAGTTACTAATTCACAATATGCAGAAAGGGTTCTCTTGCATATTGAAACTTCTGAATTTATACCAGACTGTACAGAATTGACTTCATTTTTCCTTTGGGTTCAAGATATAATCAGGAATAGACTTAGTCTCATATACATAACACACATCTGATCCCATATGGGTCTGCCAGGTTTTCTAGATCAAGGTAATGTAGAAATTGACCAATTATTGTTTGAAGACCTCAAGATTTCATAAGAAACATCATGTTAATAGCAAAGGCTTAAAGAAAGAGTTTTCTATCATATGGCAACAACCTAAGGAGATTATAAAGAGATGTCCAACTTGATCTTTCTATAACCAAACACCGCTTCCTGCAGGGAGTAACCCAAAGGGTATTCAAAGTAATAAAATCTGTCAGGTGGATGTTGTATGAGTGGTCATTTGATTGTTTTTCAGCCACCCAGACTCCCAAAATAACCACACAAAACTATACTAATTAAATCACTTCTTGGCCCATTAGCTTTAGCCTCTTATTGGCTAACTCTGACATGTTAATTTAACTCATTTCTATTAATCTGTGTATTTCCACGAGGCAGTGGTTTACTGGTTAAAGTTCCAGCATCTGTCTCCGGTGAGGCTACATGACTTCTCTCTTACTCTACCTTCTTCCTCCTAGCATTCAGTTTAGTTTTTCCCACCTAACTCAATTACGCCCTGCTCTGCTATTGGCTGAAAGCAGTTTCTTTATTTTATTATTAAAAAAATACCAATCCAAATTCTCACTCCCTCTCCTCCTCCCAGTCCCCTCCCTCTCCCTCCACAGACTCTCCTCCCACCCCTCCAGCCCTAAGGGAGTTGAAAGAAGTTTCTTTATTCACTAATGAATAAAACCAGCACAAAGACAGAAGGACCTCCCACACCATTTCCTCTTTTCTGTTTAAATAAAAAGAAAGGTTTTAACTTTAATGTTGTAAAATTACATATAAGAAGACAAGTATCAAGCAAGAATTATATTTACAATATTGGTATAATAAGGAAAACTATAACTATTTATTCTTCAACTCCATCAAAGACTCCAGAAGGATATGATATTACTTAAGTAAACACAGCCCTGCCTGCTTGCTCTGCCCAGTCCAGCATGGTGAAGCTGTTTGCTGCCTCTGAGAGCCATGTATATTGCCCCAATTTTATGCACATAGTGGGTCTATGTTGCCATTAAGCAAGTTGTAGCACTCTGCTCACAGAACCCACTTAAATGCTCAGACTCTAGAAAGAGTCAGAATTTCTGTTGGCAGCACAGACCAGAAAGTTGCCATTTCAAAACGATGCAGCTTTTTTTTTTTTTTTTGGCTACCACTAAATCAGGAAAACCTCTCTTAAAGGAGCTATTGTATGCCACCAGCAAACAGCAAGAAGCTGTGTTAAACTCTGTCTGTTTATGTCTAAAATTCCCTTTAAACCTTTCTCAGGTTTTATGTGGATATAGACTACCATGTTGGCATGCCAATTTATAATAGGAGACTTCATGTTTGTTGTAGGCTGCTCAGCTTGAGATAACTACACAGAAACTATGTTAATTAAATCACTGCTTGGCCCATTAGCTCTAGCTTCTTATTGGCTAACTCTTACATCTTAATTAAACCTGTTTCTATTAATCTATGTTTTGCCATGAGGCAGTGACTACTGGGCAAAGTTCTGGCATCTGTCTACATGGCTTCTCTCTGACTCTGCCTTATTCGTCCCAGCATTCAATTTAGGTTTCTCTGCCTAGCTCTGTTATGCCCTGCTCTGCTATAGGCTCAAAGCAGTTTCTTTATTCATTAACAAATAAAAGCTACACATAGACAGAAAAACCGCCCATACCAGATGGATATGTTGCACTTTTCAGATTTTGGAAATAAAAGTACATACACCATACCATTGACACTTATTCAGGTTTTCAATAGGAAACTGCTTTGAGCTCAGAAAAGGCTGATCCAGTAATCAAGCATTTATCAGATATTATAGTCTTCATGGGTATGCCTATATAAATAAAGACAGATAATGATCTACCATATGTCTCTAAGAAAACAAAACATTTTTTCTTATTATGATATAAAGCATATTACAGGTATACCAATCAATCCTACAGGGCAGGCAGTTATAGAAAGATCAAAGCAAACTATAAAGGATATTTTGGGGGTTGGAGAGATGGCTCAGCAGTTAAAAGCATTTGCCTGCTCTTCCAAAGGTCCTGAGTTCAATTCCCAGCAACCACATAGTGGCTCACAACCATCTGTAATGAGGTCTGGTGCCCTCTTCTGGCCTTCAGGCATACACACAGAATATTGTATACATAATAAATAAATATTAAAAATAATAAAATAAATATAGAAAATAAAATATTTTTTAAAAAGGATATGTTAAACAAACAGAAAGGGATATAAAATACCCCCAGAAATAGATTACATAATGCTTTATTAATCTTAAATGTTATTAACACTAATGAGAAAGGAACAACAGCATCAGAGACATTGGATAATAAAAAAAAACTTCTGAATTAAATCAGCTGGGTTATTTCAAGAATGTGTTGATCTCACAATCAGGAGAAGTGGTACATTAGGGAAGCAGTTTCACTATTGTTTCCACAGGAGAAGAAAAGCTGTAGATACCATCAAAATTAATACAGATTCAGTTTGAAAAAGAAAAACCTCTTGAGAAATAGAAATGACGGCTCATCCACAGAGATGAAAACCATACAGGTGGTAAGGAAACCTCATGAGCATTAGGGCAGGGTTCTGTTCTTGTCTTTGCGTGGAAATACTTATCTTCAAAAAAAACAGGGTAAGACAGAATTGAAATTTTTCCTGCCTCTTAAAATGGTCTGTAAATTACTCTAGGACTTAGCCAAAATTGGTTGGTCCAACATTGCAAATGAGACTTGGGGTGTTTGACAAAGTAGCAGTTGTTTCTGTCATCTACTGCACATTTTGGAAGCTGCTTGATTGCACTTCCTGCCTACTCAAGTAATATTATCTAGTAACTAGATAGTTGTAGTTACTTTCCTCTCATGACTTGGCCAAGCTATTTCTTTCTTTTTTTTTCTTTTTCTTTTTTTTATTTATTTATTAAAGATTTCTGACTCTTCCCCGCCACCGCCTCCCATTTCCCTCCCCCTCCCCCAATCAAGTCCCCCTCCCTTGTTAGCCCAAAGAGCAATCAGGTTTCCCTGCCTTGTGGGAAGCCAAAGGACCACCCACCTCCATCCAGGTCTAGTAAGGTGAGCATCCAAACTGCCTAGGCTCCCGCAAAGCCAGTTCGTGCAGTAGGATCAAAAACCCATTGCCATTGTTCTTGAGTTCTCAGTAGTCCTCCTTGTCCACTATGTTCAGCGAGTCCGGTTTTATCCCAGGCTTTTTCAGATCCAGGACAGCTGGCCTTGGTGAGTTCCCGATAGAACATCCCCATTGTCTCAGTGTGTGGGTGCACTCCTCGCGGTCCTGAGTTCCTTGCTTGTGCTCTCTCTCCTTCTGCTCCTGATTTGGACCTTGAGATTTCAGTCCGGTGCTCCAATGTGGGTCTCTGTCTCTGTCTCCTTTCATCGCCTGATGAAGGTTAATATTAAGGAGGATGCCTATATGTTTTTCTTTGAGTTCTCCTTATTTAGCTTCTCTAGGATCACTAATTATAGGCTCAATGTCCTTTGTTTATGGCTAGAAAACAAAAGCTATTTCTAATACAGACTTAGACTTCTTAGGATAGTATAATTATTGAAAAAATTAGCATATGTCTCTTGCTTGATATTGTTTATACTTGATATCTGTTCCTTTTGTACATAGTTTTTTGTTGGGTTTGGAACTCTCTTATTGAAACAAAAGGGGGAGGTGCTGTAGGAACTCATTCAGCCAGGAGCCTTTAATGTAAATGTTAACTCGATTCATGAAATAAGCAGGCCAGCTTGAAGATAAACAATTATATTTTTACTTATTATAAGGGGAAACTCATGCCACGAGAATGGGAAGTCCAAATTTGGCAGGATTTGTCCTGTGGGAATCACCAGAGAGAGCAAGCACCTAGTCCATCCCATTTTTTCTTCCTGGGCTCCAGGTAGCCCATGCCTTAATTAGGCTCCACTTCTTAGAGGTAATTGGTTAACAAAGCTTCCCCCATCACCTCCACCTTTTGTCTAAACAAGATGGATCCAAACCCAATACAACTATATACAGTAGGAACAGATACCAAATATAAAATTACAAACAATATAAGCAATATTAAGCAAGGAACATATAACAAAAGCTTTAATAAACATTCTATTGTATTGGAAATAAGCTTGGCTAAATCATGAGGAAGGTAACTACGACTGCCTAATCTTCAACCCCATCAAAGATCTGAGAAAGGAAACAATATTACTTGAGTAAGCAGGAAGTACAGTCAAGCAACTTCCAAAATGTGCAATGAATGACAGAGACAACTGGCTACATGAGCAATCACCCAAAGTCTCATTTGCAACATTGAAGCACCCAACTTTGACTAAGGCCTAAATAGATTGACAAACCATTTTCAAAGGCAAGAAACTTTTCAAAACTATCTTATCCTGTCTTGGCAGGATTTGACAGTCCTGTTTTATCCATTTATGGATACAATGTATCTTGTCAGTGGTTGAGGTATTGGCATTTCTTTGCCCAAAGGCTAGTTCTGCCAAGAAGAAAACAAACTCCAGGTGAAGTGTCTTAGGTGCTCAACCTTCTCTGGGGGGAATGGTGCTGCCAGGAGCGAGTATGTCTCACTTCCACAGAACTCTAAGTTATTTAAATGCCATTTTCTACAGCTCTTTGAAGTGGTTGAAGATTATCTATCTATGCAGAATATAATCTCTGTGTATCTAAAGAATGTGATTAGTCTAACTATAAGTGACAAACATAGATGACTATTGATCTATAATTCTTAATACCTATATAACTTAAAGACTAAGATAATAGACAACTGTGCAATAAATGAGGATAATGACCTCCAAATGTAAACAATGTATAAGTATCTTGATCAGAGGTAGAAATGTACACTGCAATATTGTAAATATATGTCAATATATAAAAATGTTTTAAATAGAGGTAGAAGCATGCATGTATACAATATTCAATATAATATAACTTTGTATCAATATATAAGAATCTATACCAATGTAATTGTATATAAATGATAACTCACAAGTATTCACTCTACTACTCACTATTATTAGTATGAGTAAGCTCATACCAATCTATTACTATCCCATCCAATTTTCCCTTTTTTTTTCAAAGAGATCCCTGAGTGTATAAAATTTCTTCCCAACCCTCAACCATATATCAATTATAATCAACCCCTAAATGAAATCCCTAATCCTGTGGACAAACTTTGTTGGGAGAGGGGACATCATCTTCTAGAATTATTTGGAGCTATCATGGGTACAACTTTCTTTCTATGGGATCCTGTGAAAGTAAAATGATGCTTAACTTTGAAGATTAATGTCGGTATGATTGCAAATACTCTCTGAATATTTTGTAGAGGTCTGCCCTAAAATGTACACCATTTCAACTAACCAAGTTGGAACCATCTTGTGCAACTGGAACCTAAAACAGGTCTTGTAGTAGTGCTATCAGCATCATGACATCATATCAAACAGGTAGAGTTGTTGTTGTGGGGCCCCATTTTCTTCCCGGAAATTTCAAAAATTACTGCAGAAAAATTCATTGTTCATTGTGGAAAACTTAAGAATTATTTATATAGACATATACAGACATATATAGTCAATGAAAGGTATGATAAAGACAAAAATAGATATGAATAAAAGTAAAGACTTTTTCTAAATTCCTTTTTCTTTCTGTCCCATTTCATGGCTCCTGACATGAGACAGAAATTATGGGCTTTTCTCTTAACAACAGGTTTGGAACTAGAGAGGGACTAAGCCAGTGTCCAACTCCAAAACCAGCTCTATATATTAAAAAATATAAATATATATACATATACATATATAAACATATATTCTCAATATTTATATTTACGAAACATATTCAGTTTTCTTTTTTTATTACTTAAAAAATACCAATCCAAATTCCTACTCCCTCCCCTCCTTCCAGTCCACTCCCTCTCCCTCCTCAGACTCTTCCCCGACCCTTCCAACCCTAAGGGAGTGACATGCACCCCATATTGTGGAAAGTCCATGGCCTTCCCTACTACATCAGTCTTCCCTAGCTGTCAACCCCCTTCAGAGGGACTTGGTTGTTCCCCTGCTTGTTCAATCCCAGTCCAGTTGGAGTTGCTGTGATTCCATTAGCTCAAGCAAACTGTCTCAGTGGATTGTTGAAATAAGAGCGGCGGGGCTGCGTCCCCAGCACCCCGGCCGCCCACACAGCTAGCTTTACCTGAAATAATTACACAGACACTGTATTCTTTTTTTCCCATTTTATTTTATTTATTTTATTTTTCTCCATTAACAGATTCAACTGGGTGTGGGGCAACAGAACCATTCCCAGCACAACCATGGGTGTGGGGTTCCCCGCACTCTCCCCAGGGCGATGGTTCCTGCAATGATCTCTAGGGGGAAACGGCTCCCAAAAGATCCCCTTCTCCCTCTCATACAAAGGCAGGCAGCTATCATGTGGAGAGCACCAGTCAGAGTCAACCATGGTGTCAGACCAAAGGAGAAGGGACTGACACAAGGAGAGACCCTCCTCTCGAGTGGTGAAGCAATCCACCTCTCCTGGGAACAGAGGGGTGCCCGATGACTCCTAGGTCGAGTGGGGACCAGGCCTATTTTCTTTCCCCCTTACCCGTCCTAGGGTTCCCAGGGCCCTGCCTTAGGTTGGGGGATTATCCTGCCATAAATCGCCCGTCCTTGGAGCTCCTCAAATAAAAGGCATCTAGCAGGATTAAAGTAAGCAGATCACAGGGCACCCTGTCTTAGGCCATGTGGAGAGCGCCCTCATACCTGTACCATGCCATGTTGAGCCGGTTTCTACAACCTCTGTATGGTGTGCTACTCAGGCGAGGATCCACACTAACTCCCGTCATTGGGCCCCTGCGTCTATCATTAATGAAAAGACTGTGAGGAGCTCCTCAAACAAAAGATATAATGATATAATTTTGGCACCAATAACTCCATCTCCAGACAAGAAGAAAGGGCTTTTTCCCAACCCAGTATTCACCTTTTAGTCTGGCCTATGGTATGTCCTCCTTCCTAAGTGCCTACTCCACATAAAGTTATGTGTGCTGCCTGCCAAAAATTAGGGCAGTGTAAAAGGGATCAAAATCTAAAATTTTTAACATATGCATTAAACCCAAACATTTTACAGCATGTTTCAAACTTTTCCCAACATCTATAAGCAGTTACAAATATCATTAGAACAATTTCAGTAGGAGTACAATGACATACATTGATGTTATCAAATACCACCAGTTCCAGTCTCTGAGCAACAGTGACAGGAACCCCCAAATTTCCCCCTTCTTAAGTGAAGAGAGGTTAATATTTTAATTAAAATGAGTTCTGTGTCCCAAAGTTTAAAGCAGTCTGATGTTTAGTCTGCAACTCAGCTCCAAAGCAGACCATAGTTCAAGCTGCAGAAGCAGTTTAACATTTGTGCTCCAGGACAGGTGGGGGAACCTGGGTGAGGCAAGCTGGATTCAGCTACATGAAGCATATCCTGGCACTTATGTCCGCCAGGTCTCCGTGGACTCTGGAGGCAGGATGACACCCTGCAGCGTGGTGTAGCTGGTTTTGTTAGCAGGCACTTCTTTCCTTGGGGGCAGGGAAGACCGGACCAAGGACCTCTCCTCAATCATCTCTGGAAGTCTGGAACTCCTTTGTGTCCGCAGCCTCGACATCCCATCCAGATTTTATTTTCTTTCTGTGAAAAAAGCACAAACACATCCTCGACCCCAAATATATATACAGGTCGGGTTTTTTCATAATGCATTGCAAGGGCTTTTTCACCTTGTCTTATCAAGGGTAAGCTTGGTGACATAAAGCCAGATCCGTTTGCATCAGGATCTGCTGGCAACTTTTATGAGTTGCTTTGAAGGAGCCTTGTTATGCTCCATAATTTTTATTATTGTTAGCCATATATGCAGTTCCTCCATTGGAAGAGTCATTTGTAAAATTTAGCATAAAATCTTTTAAGGGATTTTTTTGCTATAACATTAGCAAGATACAGGTGCATAAATAGTAGCAGTGATCTGGGAAAAGACCATTGTTTTTGGCCTTTGAATTTAGCACAGGCAATTGTCCAGGAATCAATCTTAAAATTATCAATGAATCTACTGTTTAGTATAAGAAACATTGATCATAGTCAATAATTTGTGAAACCATTGTCCAGATTCTATCCTGTCCTTTTATATCAGGCAGGCTACTGGTTTAAATTAAGAGTTTAATATCTTAACTAGCAAAACTGAGAAGATTTAATCATAAGCAGCATGTTTTATAAAGCTGTTGTATAATAAGTTTTACATCTAATATACACACTTGCCATAGCTGAATTATAATTAATATACTGTATTTGTTGATTATTGTATACTTTATCTGTTGATTTATACATTAGCTGCTTGAGTACCTGTTAGGCAGCTGTTTTAAGCTCTCTATTGGAAACTGTTTTTTGTAAGAATTTTACCTAGCAGCTCAAGGTCTCGCATAAGAATATTATCACTAGAGCTTTAACCATTGGACATCCAACCAAAAGTTTGTAAGCTATCCTCTTTTTTTTTAGTTTTTTTTATATTGGAAAAAAAAAGAAATTTCTGCCTCCTCCCCGCCTCCCATTTCCATCCCCCTCCTCCCACTCCTCCCCCTCCCCCCTCCTCCCCCTCCATATCCAGACTGAAGAGCAGTCAGGCTTCCATGCCCTGTGGAAAGTTCAAAGTCCTCCCCCTTCAATCCTGGTCTAGAAAGGTGATCATCCAAACTGGCTAGGCTCCCACAAAGCCAAGACATGAGGTAGGATCAAAACCCGGTGCCATTGTTCTTGCCTTCTCAGCAGCCCTCATTGTCTGCCAAATTCAAGGAGCACGGTTTTATCCCATGCTTTTTCAGTCACAGCCCAGCTGACCTTGGTGGGCTCCCAATGGATCAGCCCCACTGTCTCCGTGGGTGGGTGCACCCCTTGTGGTCCTGACTTCTTTGCTCATATTCTCCCTCCTTCTGCTCCTCATTGGAACATTGGGAGCTCAGTCCGGTGCTCCAGTGTGGGTCACTGTCTCTATCTCCATACTTTGTCAGATGAAGGTTCTTTATTTATCTCTAGAAACCAATTATGAGTGAGTACATCCCATGTTCATCTTTTTGGGTCTGGGTTACCTCACTCAGGATAGTGTTTTCTATTTCCATCCATTTGCATGCAAAATTCGAGAAGTCATTGTTTTTTACCGCTGAGTAGTATTCTAATGTGTATATATTCCACACTTTCTTCATCCATTCTTCCATTGAAGGGCATCTAGGTTGTTTCCAGGTTCTGGCTATTACAAATAATGCTGCTATAAACATAGTTGAACAAATGTCCTTGTCATATGATCGGGCATCTCGTGGGTATATTCCCAAGAGTGGCATTGCTGGGTCCATGGGTAGGTTGGTCCCGAATTTCCTGAGAAACCGCCACACTGCTTTCCAAAGTGGTTGTACAAGTTTGCATTCCCACCAGCAATGGATGAGGGTACCCCTTTCTCCACAGCCTCTCCAGCAAAGGCTATCATTGGTGTTTTTGATTTTAGCCATTCTGACAGGTGTAAGATGATATCTCAATGTTGTTTTGATTTGCATTTCCCTGATCGCTAAGGAGGCTGAGCATGACCTTAAGTGTCTTTTGGCCATTTGAACTACTTCTGTTGAGAATTCTCTCTTCAGATCAGTGCCCCATTTTTTAATTGGGTTAATTAGTATTTTAAAGTCTAGTTTCTTGAGTTCTTTATATATTTTGGAGATCAGACCTTTGTCTGTTGCAGGGCTGGTGAAGATCTTCTCCCAGTCAGTGGGTTGTCTTTTTGTCTTAGTGACAGTGTCCTTTGCTTTAGAGAAGCTTCTCAGTTTCAGTAGGTCCCATTTATTCAATGTTGCCCTTAATGCCTATGCTGCTGGGGTTATACCTAGGAAGCGATCGCCTGTGCCCATCTGTTGTAGGGTACTTCCCACTTTTTCTTCTATCAGGTTCAGTTTGTTCAGATTGATATTGAGGTCTTTAATCCATTTGGACTTGAGTTTTGTGCATGGTGATAGATATGGGTCTATTTTCATTCTTCTACAGGTTGACATCCAGTTGTGCCAGCACCATTTGTTGAAGATGCTTTCTTTCTTCCATTGTATACTTTTAGCACCTTTATCGAAGATGAGGTGTTCATAGGTTTGTGGGTTAAAATCCGGGTCTTCTATACGATTCCATTGGTCGACTTCTCTGTTTTTATGCCAATACCACACTGTTTTCATTACTGAAGCTCTGTAATAGAGTTTGAAGTCAGGAATGGTAATGCCTCCAGAGGTTCCTTTATTGTATAAGATTGTTTTGGCTATCCTGGGTTTTTTGTTTTTCCATATAAAGTTGGTTATTGTCCTTTCAAGATCCGTGAAGAATTTTGATGGGATCTTGATGGGGATTGCATTGAATCTATAGATTGCCTTTGGTAGGATTGCCATTTTTAGTATGTTGATCCTCCCAATCCAAGAGCAAGGGAGATCCTTCCATTTTCTGGTATACCCTTCAGTTTCCTTCTTCAATGCCTTAAAGTTCTTGTCAAATAGATCTTTCACTTCCTTGGTTAAAGTTACCCCAAGATATTTTATGCTGTTTGTGGCTATTGTGAAAGGAGAAGCTTCTCTTATTTCCCTCTCTGCTTCCATATCCTTTGTGTATAGGAGGGAGACTGATTTTTTGGAGTTGATCTTGTACCCGGCCACATTACTAAAGGTGTTTATCAGCTGTAGGAGTTCTTTGGTGGAGTTTTTGGGGTTGCTTATGTACACTATCATATCATCTGCAAATAACGCAAGTTTAACTTCTTCCTTTCCAATTCGAATCCCCTTGATCCCCTTATGTTGTCTTATTGCTATTGCTAAAACTTCAAGCACTATGTTGAAGAGGTATGGAGAGAGTGGACAGCCTTGTCGCGTTCCTGATTTTAGCGGGATGGCTTTGAGTTTCTCTCCGTTTAGTTTGATGTTAGCTGTCGGCTTGCTGTAAATAGCTTTTATTATATTTAGGTATGACCCTTGTATCCCTAATCTCTGCAAGACTCTTATGATAAAGGGATGTTGAATTTTGTCAAAAGCTATTTCAGCATCTAAAGAAATGATCATATGGTTTTTTCTTTCAGTTTATTTATATGGTGGATTACATTGATAGATTTTCGTATGTTGAACCAGCCTTGCATCTCTGGGATGAAGCCTACTTGATCATAATGGATAATTTTTCTAATGTGTTCTTGGATACGGTTTGCCAGTATTTTGTTGAGGATTTTTGCGTCGATGTTCATGAGTGAGATTGGCCTGTAATTCTCTTTCTTGGTTGAGTCTTTGTGTGGTTTTGGTATCAGAGTGACTGTAGCTTCATAAAAGGAATTTGGCAATGACTCTTCTGTTTCTATATTGTGAAATACATTAAGGAGTATAGGTATTAGGTCTTCTTGGAAGTTCTGGTAGAATTCCACATTGAAACCATCTGGTCATGGACTTTTTTGGGTAGGGAGGTTTTTGATAACAGCTTCTAATTCTTCACGACTCACAGGTCTATTTAGATTGTTCACCTGGTCCTGATTTAGCTTTGGTATATGGTATTTATCTAAAAAAGTGTCCATTTCTTTTACATTTTCCAGTTTTGTGGCATACAGGCTTTTGTAGTAGGATCTAATGATTCTCTGAATTTCCTCTATGTCTGTGGTTATGTCCCCCTTTTCATTTCTAATCTTATTAATTTGCATATTCTCTCTCTGCCGTTTGATTAGTTTGGATAGGGGTTTATCAATTTTGTTGATTTTCTCCAGGAGCCAGCTTTTTGTTTCGTTGATTCTTTGGATTGTTTTCTGTGTTTCTATTTTGTTGATTTCCGCCCTCAGTTTGACTATTTCCAGTCTTCTACTCCTCCTAGGTGAGTCTGCTTCTTTTTTTTCTAGAGCTTTCAGGTGGGCTGTTAAGTCTCCAATGTGTGCTTTCTCTGTTTTCTTTAAGTGGGCACTTAGGGCTATGAACTTTCCCCTTAGGACTGCTTTCATAGTGTCCCATAAGTTTGAGTAGGTTGTTTCTTTATTTTCATTGAATTCAAGGAAGACTTTAATTTCTTTCTTTATTTCTTCTTTGATCCAGGTGTGGGTCAATAGTTGACTGTTCAGTTTCCAAGAGTTTGTAGGCTTTCTGGGGGTAGCATTGTTGTTGAGTTCTAACGTTAGACCATGGTGATCTGATAAGACACAGGGGGTTATGAATATTTTTTTGTAACTGTGTAAGTTTGCTTTGTTACGGAGGATGTGGTCAATTTTCGAGAAGGTTCCATGAGCTGCAGAGAAGAAGGTATATTCTTTCCTATTTGGGTGGAATGATCTATAGATGTCTGTTAAGTCCATTTGATTCATTACCTCCATTAATTCTCTTATTTCTCTGTTAGGTGTCTGTCTGATTGACCTGTCCATTGGTGAAAGAGGAGTGTTGAAATCTCCTACTATTAGTGTGTGCGGTTTGATGGCAGCCTTGAGTTTTAGTAATGTTTCTTTTACGTACGTGGGTGCTTTTATATTAGGGGCATAGATATTCAGGATTGAGACCTCATCCTGATGTATTGTTCCTGTTATGAGTATAAAATGTCCCTCTCCATCTCTTCTGATTGATTTAAGTTTGAAGTCAACTTTGTTAGAAATTAGTATGACCACACCTGCTTGTTTCTTAGGACCATTTGCTTGATAAACCTTTTCCCATCCCTTTACTCTAAGTAAGTGCCTGTCTTTGTGGTTGAGGTGTGTTTCTTGTAAACAGAAGAATGTTGGATCCTGTTTTCGTATCCAATCTCTTAGCCTGTGCCTTTTTATAGGTGAGTTGAGTCCATTGACATTAAGGGATATTAATGACCAGTGGTTGTTAACTCCGGTCACTTTTTTAGTCATAGAGTTTGTTTGCCTTCTTTGAGTTGCACTGGTGAAGGGACTCTAGATGTTTGAGTTATTGTGTTCATTGTTGGGCTCCTTGGTTTGTGATTTTCCTTCTAATACTTTCTGTAAGGCTGGATTTGTGGCTACATATTGTTTAAATTTGTTTTTATCCTGGAAAATTTTGTTTTCTCCATTTATAGTGAATGAAAGCTTGGCTGGGTATAGTAGTCTGGGCTTGCATCCATTATCTCTTAGCTTCTGCAGTACATCTATCCAGGACCTTCTGGCTTTCATGGTTTCCATAGAGTAGTCAGGTATAAGTCTGATAGGTTTACCTTTATAAGTAACTTGACCTTTTTCCTTTGCAGCTCTTAATATTCTTTCTTTATTCTGTATGTTTTGTGTTTTGATTATTATATGGCGAGGAGATGTTTTTTTTTTTTTGTCCAGTCTATTCGGTGTTCTGTAAGCTTCTTGTACCTTCAAAGGAATATCTTTCTTGAGGTTGGGAAAGTTTTCTTCTATAATTTTATTAAATATATTTCTGGACCGTTGAGCTGTACTTCTCCTTCTTCTATCCCAATTATTCTTAGGTTTGGTCTTTTTATTGTGTCCCATATTTCCTGAATGTTTTGTGATGAGAATTTGTTGGTTTTGCTGTTTTCTTTGATCAGTGTGTTTATTTTCTCTATGGTATCTTCAGTGTCTGACAATCCTTCTTCTATCTCTTGTACTCCGTTGGTAGTACTTGTCTGTGTAGCTCCTGTTCATTTACCCAGATTTTCCATCTCCATCCTTCCCTCGGTTTGTGTTTTCTTCATTACTTCCATTTCATTCTTCAAGTCTTGAACCGCTTCCCTTACCTGTTTGATTGCTTTTTCTTGTTTCTCTTGGTTCTCTTGGGTATCTTTGAGCGATTTATTCATTTCCTCTACCTTTTTGTTTGTCATCTCTAATTGTTTATGGCAGTTTTTCACCTCCTGTTTAAGGTCTTCTATTATTTTCATAAAATTCACTTTTGAGTCGATTTCTTCTAATTCTTCTGGAGTAGTGTGTACAATTCTTCTTATTTCAGGATCCCTGGATTCTGGTGATGTCATGTTGCCTTTCAGGTTGTTGGGGGAATTCTTGCATTGGCGCCTTCCCATCTCTTCCTTCAAATGAAGCCAGGAGAGGCCTGGTGTCTTGGTCCAGTCTTTGCTGTGACTGAGTCTCTGGGTGTATCTCTTCAGTGTAGGAGCAGGAACCGACCCATCCAGGTGGAACTCCTCAGCACCACAACTCGGACGCCACTCTGGGTGGGTAGCCTTAGTGTAGGAGCAGAAAACTGCTCCAGAGCAACTGACCTTGCAGAGAATGCAGTCCTTCCAGATGGAACTCGTAAGCACCTGAACAGGGCCGCCTCTGGCTAGCAGACGCTCACCCGTCCAGATGGAACTTCTCAGCACTTAACCAGGGCCGCCTGGTAGCCCAAAGATCCAGGGAGAAGAGGGAGGACGTGGGAGGCAGTGCGGGATCCAGGAGACCCCTGGAGACCCTGGAGCCCAAGCTGTGGGTGCCCGAGCTCCCTTACAGGGAACCTTGAGACCTGCCTGAATGGCAGGCCCTCCCCGGTCTGGGTGGCTTGCCTTAGTGTAGGAGCTTAAAACCGGTCTTGAGCACTGGTCAGAACACACAGCAAAGCAGGGTTGGGGGTGGGGTGCTGGGGAGTTGGGTCGTGCCTAAGAAAGACAGCCCTGCAGAAGGAGCTGGGGGAGGGGGGTTTGTGCTCGCTTCTGGGACACACCGTCCCTGGTTAGCAGAAACTCACCCGTCCAGATGGAACTTCTCAGCACCTGACCAGAACTGCCTGATAGCCCAAAGATCCAGGGAGAAGAGGGAGGACGTGGGAGGCAGCGCGGGATCCAGGAGACCCCTGGAGACCCTGGAGCCCAAGCTGTGGGTGCCCGAGCTCCCTTACAGGGAACCTTGAGACCTGCCTGAATGGCAGGCCCTCCCTGGTCTGGGACACTGTATTCTTTTAAGCACTGCTTGGCCCATTTCTATCTAGCCTCTTCTAGGCTAACTCTCACACCTGGACTAGCCCATTTCTAATAATGTGTGTAAGCACCCCAAGGTGCAATTACCGGGAAGATTCTAGCCTACATCCATCTTGGGTCAGAGCTTCATCGTGTGTGTCCTGCTCTGAGAGGAGCTGCGTGATTGCTGAGCTCACTTCCTCTTCTGCTCAGCATTTTGTTCTGTTTACTCCCCCCACCTATGTTCTAACCAATCAGGAACAAGCAGTTTATTTATTGCTTAACCAATGAAATCAACAGAATGATATATGACACCCCCACATCAGTGGATGAACCCCTCATGGTCTTGAATTCCTTGCTCATACTCTCACTCCTTTCACTCTTCAACTGTATCTTGGGAGCTCAGTCCAGTGCTCCAATGTGGGTCATTGCCTCTGTTCCCATCTGTTGTTGGACAAAGGTTCTATGGTAATATTTAAAATAATCATCAATCTGACTACAGGGTAAAGTCAGTTCAGACACCCTCTCCTCTATTGCTTAGGGTCTTAGCTGGGGTCATGTATATATATATATATATATATATATATATATATATATATATATATATATATATATATAAATTTATTTTTTATTGAAAAAAATTTCCGCCTCCTCCCATCCTCCTATTTCCCTCCCCCTCTTCCCACTCCTCTCCTCCTCCCTCTCCAGTCCAAAGAGAAGTCAGGGTTCCCTGCCCTGTGGAAAGTCCAAGGTCCTCCCCCCTCCATCCTGGTCTAGGAAGGTGAGCATCCAAACTGGCTAGGCTGAGGGGCCACTTATAGTGACACTGGAATGTGTCTCTACTTGCATATACTGGCTTCATGAGATTCTATACCTTTTAGGAAAATATACCCACTTTTTAAAAGCTCAAACCCTATGCTTATGGCCATATCTCTAAAGTCGTGTAAATGACCTAGTATCAAAGCCAAAAAAAGTCGTGATTTGAGTCTGTCCCATTATATCACTTTTGTAAGTCAGAAGGAGGATGGACAAAAGACAAAAAAAAAAAAAGCTCACAAAGCAATACAAAGGCCTTCTGGTACCTGGAGGCAAAAGGAACTGAAGATGCCAACTCCGTGCCAGAATGCAGGTGCAACCTGATACTTCCCTTTACAGAAACCAAAGATATTTGATCTCATACAGAAGAGACTTGGGACCCAAAATTAACTAGAGGGATCAATCCCATACAGATGGACCCTGGAAAATCTTCTCAGGGATCCTGCCTGTGGTGTTCTCAAGTGTGTCTGCTCAGACTATCTACACTGTCATACAAACTCTGGGCCTACTTACAGAAGAATATCCAAAACAGAATGACAAAACATAAATATAGAAAACTTACCAGCTGGCTGAAGGTTCTACAAAGTGGTGGTCCCAGTGGGCTTTGGGGATCCTGGAGAACCCCCAAATGTTATGACCAGAGTCTCAGAGTCCCCCAAAAAAGCGAGGAGACTGAGTTCCATGTGTAAAAAGCAAAGAGCCTTTATTCTTATTCAAGTTCTTACAGGGACTCTCAGACTCCCCAATTACCCAATGCATTGGCACGTTCAGAGAGCCCCAAGCTCAGCTGGGGTGGTAATTTTATAATAACATAGGTTGGGGTGAAAAGTGATGGGTGTGTGCTAACAGGTGATCCTGTCTACAATGGTTGGTACTTTAGGAATTTCCTTTGGGTAGTCTGTTCCTGGGTGGTACATGGGTAGTCTCAGTTTGTGGTCCTTGAGACTCAGGCCTCTCATGAGCTTGTCATGGCTGGGTCCTACAAATATAGATACATCCCAGATGAAAGTCTTGGTGAGCACAGCCTAGGAAAAGTTGAGCCCTCTCTTGTCACCTTTGGAAGAAATGGTCTGACCGGGCATATCTTGGCCATAGACATGAGAGGTCAGCATGCTGCACTCAGGAGATGGTAGATGTTGTCCTACCGAAGACAATGAGAACATATCTGTAGACCTATTTCAGATGCAAGTTGGGCCCTGAAACCAGTTTTTCAAGAGCTCATTTTGTGAACTGCTGCTGTGCTCTGTGCTCCCCTAAAGTTTTCTCCAGCACCTTGTCTAAGATAGGACAAGCAGCTGCCTTGTACTTTGGACAACCTGAGGTACTGAGGAATGAACTTGGATTCTGGTTCATGGGGCATCCTCCTATTTCTCTTATCTTGATCTCCTTCCAAAGAAGATAATGAGATGAGCTATTTGTGCAGATCCAACCTTGGAGAGAAGAGTCCTCAGGAGGAAAGAGGTAGGGCGGGAGGCAGAAGCCAGCCAGTTGTGCTGTGGCTAATCATGGGGCAGGTTAAATCGAAATCAAGTATGCTAGTTTGTTTTCCATTGACAAGAAACGGAGACTGGGTAACTATTGTTATTCTTGTTGATTGACTGTTTGAATGATGGATGGATTGATTGACTGACTGATTATAGCCCAGGAGGTTTCAAAAATTACCATTAGGAAAAGCTGGCCATGAGTTCTTGACCCTCTGCCTCTGTTTACTGAGTGATGAACTATGGGAGTACACCATGGTGCACAGCAGCTTTTTGTTTGTTTGGTTGGTTGCTTGGTTAGGTTTTTTAATTTTTTGTTTGTTTTTAGAAGTTGTATATTTAATTACAGTTCTGGAGTCCAGAAGTCAGAGACTAGAGACTATGGCTGCCCTACTTAAGAAAAAGTATACAGGCAAGTGGGTGCCCGCAGGACAGAAAGGGAACATGTACCCACAGCAGCTTACCATTCCTAGAAGAAAAGTATTGATCAGTTAGTAAAAGGCCTGCCCCCTTGACTCCAGACACTCACACCAGACCCTTGTCCACTTGCTGTTATACTGGCAACTGGAGTTTCAACATTAGTTTCAACCTGAGTTTCAGTGGGGACAAAAGACATTCAAACAGTAGCCACAAGAAAGGCTTGCTGTAATCAATGACATCTGGAAGCAGTACAAAATATGCTTGAGGCTGCCAGGCCTGGGGAAAGTGGACCAAGTCAATGTCCTGAGACATCAATTCTATGGAATCCCAAGACCATCCCTTCAGACCCAGAATCTCAGGACTTACAGAATGATGTTGTCAGGATTGAAATGGTGGGGACCAATGGGATCTCTCAGGAACAGACAGTGACTTTAATGTCTATAGTTTTCTCCAGTACTCCATGGCCGCCTACATGGAAAGACCACAGCCCCCAAATTACAGATGAGAAAGCAGAAACTCAGTGGAGCTATGAGATCATCCCATAAACAGAAAGAGGACAAAGCTGTGTCTGTGAACTCACTCTTTAATTTCAACCACTAGAGCAGATATGGCACAAACATCAATAAATATCTGAAGTGTGAATGAACATCATACACCACTATTATTATTAATCAAGTAAAGATTTGAACTAGATTCTTCTACTCTAAAGCTCACATTCTTTGCACTGTACTGTTCAGAATATCCCAGCACCGACAGCCAATCTGCTGTACAGCTTAGACAGATGCCTAAATCATCCAAGTGTTGAGGATGGAAGAAAGAAAGAAAGGAAAAAACTAATTGAAACCAAACAACACTAATGTATTCATTCATGCTCCATCTTTCTTTCCTAATTTGTGATTCCTTTCAGAAACACATCAAAATAAAGGAAGAAAGAATTTTTACCCCACTAAGTCCTGGAAAAAGAAGAATGCCCTACAAAATTTCACTCAGCTACTACTTCTACCAAAACCTTGCCTAAGAGGCTGGAAGACCTTGAACAGGGAAAACTTCCATAAAAGTCAAGGAGGGGAAAGAAGATACTGGATTAAAATCCAAAAATTATTTGACCCAGACCCAGATACCCAGGACGAGCCTCAGTTAGTTGTATTAGAGGGAGCTGCTGGGATTGGGAAGTCAACGCTGGTCAGGGAGGTGAAGAGAGCATGGGGGGAAGGCCAGCTCTACAGAGATCGCTTCCAGCATGTCTTCTACTTCAGCTGCAGGGAGCTGGCCCAGTACAAGCAGCTGAGTCTGGCTGAGCTCATAGCAAAAGACCAGACTGTGCCTGCAGCTCCCATCAGGGAGATCCTGATTCACCCTGAGAAGCTGCTCTTCATCCTGGATGGAATAGATGAGCCTGGATGGGTCTTGAGGGAGAAGAATCCTGAGCTCTGTCTACACTGGAGTCAGCCACAGCCAGTCCACACTCTGCTGAGCAGTTTGCTGGGAAAATCTGTCCTGCCTGGGGCTTACTTGTTGCTCACAGCTCGACCCACAGATCTGAAGAAGCTTATTCCTTCTTTCAGGCAGCCTTATTTTGTAGAAGTCCTGGGTTTCTATGAATATGGACAGCAGAACTATATCTACAAATATTTCATAGATGAAACAGAAGCAGATGCAGCTTTTAACTTGGTTAAATTAAACCCAGTGCTCTCAGCACTGTGTGTGGTGCCCTGGGTGTCCTGGCTGGTCTGCACCTGCCTGAAGCAACAGATGGATCGAGGAGAAGACCTGTCGCTGACCTCACAGACCACCACAACCCTCTGCCTGGAATACCTTTCCCAGGCTCTCTCAGGTCATGTCCTGGGAACCCATCTCAGAAGGCTCTGCTCACTGGCTGCTGAGGGGATCTACCAAAGAAGGACTCTGTTCAGTGAGAGTGATCTCTGGATCCAAACATTAGGTAGCAATGTTATTGTCACTTTCCTGAAGGTGGGCATTCTTCAAAAACAGCCCAACTCTATGAGTTACAGCTTTGCCCACTTGTGTCTCCAGGAGTTTTTTGCAGCAATGTCATTGATCTTGCATTTTAATGAGAAGAGACATGATTATATGGGAATCTACGGAACTATGGAAACGCTGAAGGACATCTATGGAAGACATGACCTGTTTGAGGCACCCATTGTGCGCTTCCTATTTGGTCTTTTAAGTGAAAATGGAATGAGAGAAATGGAGAAGATCTTTGCCTGCAGGTTGCCTTTGGAGACAAAGTTGGACCTACAGTGGTATATCCTAGAGGAAACCCTGTGCCATCAACCATATTCTCTGGGTTTACTCCATTGTCTGTATGAGATTCAGGATGAAGAATTCCTGACACAGGTGATGCAAAATTATCAAGAAACAAATGTACATTCCCCAATGAATACAGTACACCCAGTGTCCCAGACAGGAGTGAAGTACATGGTGGTCCAGACAGACATGGAACTCATGGTGGCCACTTTCTGCATTAAGTTCTGCTGCCATGTCAAGTGGCTTCAACTGAATGGGGGTGGACAGCAGAGGAAAATCTCAAAGGCCCCCAGGATGGTTCTGTGAGTATCTATGGATCCCATGATCACACATGTTCTGAGCACCAGTAGCATTCTTAGCTGGCTCCAAGACAAAGGATACAGGTCATCAGTGGCATCTAACTGCTGAATCTGATCACCTTTTTCTAATTGTCTCTATATGCCGGATTATGTGATGGGGCTATGAATTTTTACCTCTCCACCTTCTCTGATTCAATTCTCTTCACCCTTCACAGGTTCAAATGGCCCACTGATCCTCTCTTACCATATTTTCTCTCTGAGAAATTTCTTACTTAACCTATAGAGATAACCATCCCCACTCCCCATGACAGTGGCCTTGACACTGAGGTCTTCCCAACATACCTTAGAAGGAGTGTTTTTTACATTCCCTATGTTTTCCAACCCAGATCACTTTCCTATATTTATCAATGAAGGCAACATGAACCTTGCACTCAACCTGGAGGCTTCCCAGCTTCCTATCAATCTCAGCAGAAAGATAGACCTCTCATTTCAGGGGCCCCTACCACTGTGCAGAAGGTGACTCGGTATCAGGATGTGTCTTTTTGCTCTCTAGATGATTCATTAAGCATTTATTTTTAAGTCAGGCCCTAACAATCAATCTCGAGAGAAGAAATACAGTCGCTGTCCTGATGATTTCAAAACTGAAAGAGAAGACAATCAACTACTCTAATTACATAGGGCGTGGCTGTTGCAATAGTCAGGAACATGCTAGTTATCTAGAGTTGAGGACTTTGTCATCAATCTGATCAACACAGCAAAAGCCCATGCAGAAAAAAAAAAGTACTGGAGCAAAGGTTAGAGAACTGTCATGCCCACCTCGACCAGCAAGGATGACAGGACACCGAAGCTCTTCTTGCAGCAGTTTATTCAGGACTTTATTCACAGCAATCTTTCTCTCTCTCTCTCTCTCTCTCTCTCTCTCTCTCTCTCTCTCTCTCTCTCTCTCTCTCTCTCTCTCTCTCTCTCTCTCTCTCTCTCTCCTCTCCGGGCAAACCTCTCCCAGCCCTTAAAAAGGCACAGGCTTCCAACCCCGGATTGCCAGGTGGACACTGCCCATATGTTCACGCATATGCAAGCAGCTGACAATCATTGCGTGATAATAGCATAAGTCAGGCCTTAGCCATAGGAGTTGATTATCACAGAGAGCACTCGTTTTTGGGATCGTGGAGGGCAGAAGCCAGCACCATCAGGTGTGACTCCATGCAGCTCTCTACAGAGAACAGGAAGAGGATGAAGAAAGGAAGGGAAAGTGGTAAAAGAGAACAAACGTAATCAAACTATCTTACACACATATAGGAAGTTGTTTTGTATGTATATAAATGACTCTTATTTTATACAATTAGGATGGACTAATAAAAAACATACTTGATGTAGAAAAGTGAGGATACATAAATCATCAAAACAAAAATTTGTATCAACCAGAATTCCATTTCTCAGAGAGGTCAGCATTAAGAATTGTTGTAGTTGAACTTGGTCATGCACACTTGTCTTCCCAAACTCAGAAGGCTGAGACAAGGTCAGATGTCCCAGTACAGCCTGGGATACATAGTGTAACACTATCTCAAAATAACATTGTGCACGGGTTAACTTTCTGTCGCTGTGATAAAACACTATGGCCAAGACATCTTATAGAAGAGTTTGTCTGGGATTATTATCCAGAGGGATCAGGGTCCATTTGGCAGAGGGGAAGGATGTGACTGGAGCAGCAGCTGAGAGCTCATTCTTGAACTCCAAGCAGGAAGCAAAAAGAGTATACTGGGAATGGCTCAAAGCTTCGAATTCTTAACTTCTGCCCCCAGTAACATTTCCTACCACAAAGGCACACCCTTAACTGCCTCCCTAGAGAGGAATATAAGATGGGAGGAGACAGCTCTCACACACAGTCTCATTCTGAGATTCCTGGAGGCAGGGTCACCATTTCAGACTGAGGTAGAGGTAAGAGCCAGTGTTTTTCTTTTCTAACCTTCAGGTTGAACCCCAATATCTGTCTCTGGGTTTTATTAATCATGCTACTCATTCAAATGACATCTCATTCAAAACACCACACCTAATAAATCCAAGACCCTAGGTTTTACCCACAGCATGGAAGAAAATATGCAATATGCCCTTTAATCTTTTTCTATATATAATTTTACATGGAAAAACTAAGTCACACTATCTCTCTTGTCTTATATTCATATTTATTTTCTCAATGATTCAAGGCTGTCTTCTCTGGTTACTAAAATGTCTAGTACAATACCATTCTGAATAGCCTTAGATATTACCTGGGGAGAGGACCTTAGTGAATTGAATCATTTTCCTTTTCTTAGCCAGTATAAGTTGTTTATAAATGTCTATCATTATAAAAAGAGAACCTTGGAGGATCTTGATACAGATGTTGAAAGTAGAAGTTGTCTTCTGTGGACCTTCAGAAGAATTCTGAGTGTGTCCAGAGACAGAGACCAGATAGGGCAAGAGAAACAAGGAACACCAGCCTGCTTGAAAAGGACAGTGGCCTTAAGAGCCTGGAGACAACTGTACTAGAGAGGGTGAGGCTTCAGCTGCTAATGAGAAGGTAAAGGCAGGGAAGTCAGTGAGGAGGTCATTTCACAGTAAACAAACAGGGGTGGAGGCTCCTGATAGTCAAGGAATTGAAAGTGGCAGGTAAGTGTCTTAGTTGGGATTTCTATTTCTGTACAGATATAACATGACCGTGGCAACTCATCCAAAGAAAACATTTAACTATGGTGAGTTGCCTACAGTTCAGAGGTTCAGTCCATAATCATCATGGTGGGACATGGTGTGCAGGAAAACATGGTGTTGGAGAGTTAGCTGCTACATATTGATATGCAGCAACTGAAAATAGCCTGTTTCACTAGACACGGCTTGAGTACATATGAGACCTCAGAGCCCACCTCCACAGTGACACACTTCCTCCTGTAAGACCAAACCTACTAGAATGAGACTATTCCTCCTAATATTGCTGCTCCCTTTGGAGGTCATTTTTTTTTTCAAACTACCACAGTGTGAAACTTTTGTGCGGGTGACTCATAATGGTGCCTCATCTTTCATGATAGCACATTCTGAAGTTCCACTTTCAGTCAGTGTAAATGCTAAACATGCATCAAAACTACCATCTTTTGGCAGCTGAGAGACTGGTTCCATGGTAGAGATCTTAAAGTTCTTACAGAGGGTGTAGAGGTGGATCCATTCCCAGCACCCACATCAGATGGCTCATAATTATCTTTATCTAAAGTCCCAAAGGATCTGATGCCCTGCTTTAAGTCTCTGCAGGTTTCTACATGCATAGATTTCACACAGACAAGCAGTCATACAAACATACACTGTCTTCATTAGGGTTTCTATTACTGTGAAAAGACATCATTACCACAGCAACTCTTATAAAGAAAACACTAAATTGAGATGGCTCCCTTACTGTTTCAGGGTTTTAGTATGTTATCATCATGATGGGGAACATGACAGAATGCAGCCAGACAAGGTGCAGGCTACATCTTGATATGCAGGCCTTAGGAAGTCAACTGACATCCTTGATGGTATCCTGAGCAAAGGAGACCACAAAGCCCACCCTCACAGTGACACACTTCCTCTAACAAGGCCACACCCACTACAAAAAAAGCCATACCTCCTAAGAGTGCCACTCTCTATGAGATTATTGGGATCAATTACATTCAAAGTACCACATATGTATAAAGTAAAAAATATATAAAGCATACTAAAAAACACCATCCTTCACAGTTTAGTATTCCTTTTCCTTAACATTCTTTGGTTTTGTAAAATTAAAAGAAAACATCCTATACTTTTTGTTTCAGTCAAAGTTGGTCATCTCTAATCTGAGTCTTGTATCTTGTGGTTTTGACTTTGTTACACTGTTTTGTTTAGAGTGTTAAGGATCAAATGTTGCACACACCAGACTCAAAGCTACTTACAGCCTCTTGCAGTTTGTAGCTTAGCCTGGTTTAGAATTCAGGTTCTCCTGACTTTGTATTCTTGGTATCTGACATTAATATCTCTCCCTATATATCTCTCTCTTTCTTCTCTCTCTGTCCCTGTATGCCGTTCTGTGTGTGTCTGTCTATCTCACTCTGTGTGTCTCTCTCTGTGTCTGTGAATTTATCACTCTGTCAATTTTTCTAAGATTCTCTGTCTCTCTGTGTGTCTCTCTGTCTCTGTCTATCTATCTATCTATTTATCTATCTATCTCTCCTCTTCCTGTCTCTCTTGGAAAGATATAGAGACCACATGAACCAGCACATCTGTAGAGTTTATGATCATGTTCAACATCCCACCACAGAGTCACACTCAATCATTTCTCCTGAGCTCTCTTCTCACCCCCTCTTTCCAGTTTTCATTTATGAGACTCTAGAATGCTGTTCCAAAGGAAATAAATTATATTCACATCAAAACGAAGAGGCTGTCTAAATTACCAAGATCCTCCATAATACCAGACCCTGTGCTAGGTACTATAGATTAAAAAGAAAAGATGCCAAGCACCTGTTCACACCCTGTGGGACACCTAGACTAGTCAGAAACAGACACACAAAATAAGCACACAGCATGCTATGATATAAGGATGTAGATAAGGAACCACCCAGAGGAAAGGATCCAGATGTTGGAGAAAAAGAGCAAATAAAAGCTAGTGAATCTTGGGGATGACATATTGACACTTGGTGCTCAGACAGATAGAAACCTAACCTGCTGTGTGGGGCTGAGCACCTTAAAACATCCACACATAATTCAGTTCCCTCATGTCCTTCTCTCTTTTCTTTCTATATCTCTCTCTCCCTCAGGTACAGGTGCACCAAAATCACTAATTCCAGTTGGCAGGTTCTCTTCTCCACTCTTGAGTCCACAGGAAGTCTGCAGAAGCTCGACCTAAGTGGAAACCCACTGAAAGACCCTGCAGTGCAGAGCCTTTGTAAGACATTGAGATGCCCTACGTGTAAACTAAGGATATTGTGGTGAGTCTGGCCTGGGCTGTACCCTGAAGCACGGATGAATGGCAAGAGAACAAAGGAAAAAGATGTATCTAGGGTGAAGCTAAGTATCATCAAATATTCACTAAACCCTCTTGACCACAGCTGTGACAGATGGCAGACTTGTTACGATAAACAAATAGATTCTTGGAGTCATAAAATACTGATATTCATCAGGGAGCCCCACCAGCTATTGCTAACAGCAGGCCCATGAGGGCTCCAGTGGGACAAACATCCTGAGGAAGGGGCTGCAGGAGAACACAGAGGAGGAGGCTAAATGAAGCAGAGGGAAAGAAAGCTCCAGGCCAGAGAATGGCATCCCCACTTCCTCCTGCTCTCTGCCCTTATAACCAGCCTTCTGCTCTGTTTCTATGAACTCAATCTTTACTAAGATTTCAGATGACTAGTGAAATCATGCCCTATTCTATGGCTGGTGAATGACGTATCAGATGTCTCTTGAAATACACCAGTCAGTTTTCCTGGGTCTCGAAGAGCTCTGCCATGGCCAGTCAAGCAGAGCAGAGGTCTCCAACTTGTACTCCACTGCTCCTGTACCTCAGCTGTGAGAAGCATGAAATTATCTACCCAGACTAGAAAAGGCATTCCAGAGGGCTAAGTACTGATAATACAATGTGCCAGGGTTCACAAAAGGAGATCTGAACTCAGTTCCCAAGAGCAATGAGTCCAGGAGAAGCTGATGGTGAGCATCTCCCATGCAGGCTTGTCAACTGTGGCCTCACATCCAGCCACTGTGAGGACCTGGCCTCAGTGCTCAGTGCCAGCTCCAGCCTGAAAGAGCTAGACCTGCAGCTGAATGACCTGGGAGACAGTGGTGTGAGGTGGCTGTGTAAGGGGCTCAGGAATCCTGCCTGCGACCTCAAAATCCTGTGGTAAGTAAGACCCTTGGATTCCTTCTGGGCAGAAGACAGGGGGAGGGACATAGGTGCATTACTAGATGACAAGACATATAAAAGAAAGGGACAGATAATGCATAGTCAGCCTGGCTCATGATCAGTGACTTTGGCAAGTTACTGCCTTCTTTAAAACTCGGTTTCCTCACCTATTAAATGGAATGTCATACCCACCTTATGGATTGCAATGACACAAAATGTGCATATGTACCAGGTAGGGAGCTGGGCACAGTGGAATCGTATGTATTAGCAAAGCTGTATATCCTGGAAGACTCCCAGGTTTGCCTTACTCCAGGACAATGCTTCAATCATTTATTCATTCAAGAATGCATGCATATATCCTTATCAGGGCCCCTGTGTGTCAAGAACTGGTCCAGACACTAGACATACAATCACGAACACACATGGCTCTGTGTTGACAGAGGTTTCTGTCCCTTTCGGTCCAGCAGCCATTCAGTCCCAAAGATACACACAAAGGTCTATATGAATCATAAGCTGGTTGGCCTATTAGTTCAGGAATCTTATTAACTCTTATAATTTATATTAACCTATAATTCTTGTCTGTGTTAGCCACATGGCTTGGTACCTTTTATCAGCGGAGCATTCTTATCTTGCTTCCTCTGTGTCTGGCTTTCTCTGTGACAACTGCAGACTCAGGCTTTTCTCCTTTCAGAATTCTCCTATTCTCCTTGCCCTGCCTCTACTTCCTGCCTGGCTACTGTCCAATCAACATTTTATTAAAACACAAGTGACAGGATACAAGGCCATTGTTCCACAGTAGCTGCTGAAGCTAGGTAGAAATAGACTGAGAGGGATTACCCATTAGCCCATGATTCTATTGACAATTTGTACTGAATGCTGTGGAGTCAACAGTATTGTGAGAGTATAATGTTGTAAGAGGGTCTGCTTCAGGCTTTTCTAAAGGAGAAATTGATCTTGTTTGGGCCAACCAGGAGACAGCAGCCCAGACAAAAGCCAAGTTGGGCAAAGCCCTAAAACAAATAAGGATGGGAGTCCTGGAGGGTCATTGTGTTTCACCACAGGAACTTCTTGTCCTCTGTCCAGAATCCCTTTAGGATTATGGTCATGACCTCCAGCCACTGTGAATAGCTGATGGCTACTCTGTGGCCCTTTGTCAACAAAATCCCCTCATCTCTGACCATGTTATTTTCCCCAGGACAGTCTTTTTCCAGTGACTGACTTGTGTGGGAGGGGTATAAAGGGCCAGGCCCTCCTTTTATCTCTGGAACATTCCAAAGGTCTTCATCCTTACTTCAGATCTCCCTGCACACTGACCAAGCCCCACCTAGAATTTATCATGGACAAATTTCTCTCTGTTCAGCCTGGGCTCTCTGTCTATCATCCTGATTTTGGCTCAAGAATAAGCCTTAATAAGATTTCTTACTGGCTCAGTCTAAAGACGCCAGAGTCCCAGATCGTGGTCCTGTGCTGGATTCCAGAAGAAACATCCCCTCTTGTACTTTCAGGCTAGACCAGGCCCATCTCAGTCACCAGGTGATGATGGACCTCAAGGCCCTGAAGGCAGAGAATCCAAAGCTGTACATCTCAAGCATATGGTAAGCTCTGGGCATAGAAGTCTCTCTGATCAACCTGCCCTATATGTGGCTGTTTCAGAACTGAGGGGTGGGAAAAGAGGATTGAGGTGATGAGAAAGAAAAACAGAACCAGGAAGAAACCAGAAAACCACAGCAAAAGTGAGTAAGGGTTCTGTGTATTGGGAAATTGAATTTTTTAATTTTGAAAAAAAAAGAGAATCATATTATATGCTTATATAAGTTCTTCCATCTGAAAAATAGGATATAAGATGTGAACTAATGGTAACTTCTCTGCAAACGGCCATAGTGACAATGGTAGCCATCTGTAAACCCAAACCACAGGAACAATGAAAGCAGAAACCACTCTTAAGAAAAACACAAAAAAAAATCTCTTAGAAAACGAAACCACTATGAGTATTACTATATATCACTGTCCCAAACCTAATGATCAGACATACACATACAAACAGGATTATGTGCATGCCACACACAAGAACACACACACACACACACTATACTACGGAATTAAGGACCTCAGGAGAGGAAAGTCATTTTCCACCCCACAGCCTCTGCTAAAATCCCATGTTCTCCCAGTTTAGTCAATTTCAGTTCGTGACCATGAATTCCTTCTTCCTAAAGTTCCTAGCTGCCCTGCCACATGTGAGACCGAGGGTTCTATAGACATAGGATGGTCATCCATTCGTTGAGTGAACATTTGTGCAAAACACACTGTGCATCATACACTCTTTTGGGGTCTGAGGGCATATCAGTGAGCAAGGCAGACAGACCCACCATTTGTTATCACTAGATACCAGCAGTGAAGGGAGGCTTGTTCCTCAGTATCTACAAAATTGTACCTGGGAACCTATGAGTGTAGCAATAATCTGTCTGACCTCATCCAAAACTGAGGTGAGATCTCAAATATGAGAAATATGGGGTTGATACTAAAAGAAAATTCCAGCTCCACTAAGAGACAAGACACCATGTATGAGACCATCTGTTCTGCCTCATCATCACCAGGGAGCTCCACAGAAATGCAGGTGCTCAGACCCCACTCCATCCCTGCTGACTCAGAATCTCAGGAGGGGCAGCTTCCTTCAGTGACCTTTCTGATTTAGCAGCCTGTCCAGGTGACATTTTAACACAGTGATTTGAGAGACACTTGTCTACATCTGAACAGGAAAAAGTGACATAGGGAGGCCTGGAGGGGGACAGGGGCCACAGAAAGAACTATGAACCACCCTAAGAACCTTCTGTTTCTTCCCAGAGGAAATGAGAGACAACCCAGTCATGAAGGGACATCTCTACCAATTTTTTATGGTCAGGTACTATGTAGAAAATGTGCCAGAAGGAACCAGACCTGAAGCAGGGACACCTGCCAGAGGATGGTAGAGAGATTCAGAACAATGCTCACTCCATCCTGGGACAAGGATGGAGTCTGTAGAAGGGAAGAGTAGAGAACAGAAAGGAGAGAGATTTAGAAAATCCTGTGTAGATGATTGGCATTCAGGGTGAGTAATTATTTGTTTGTTTTGTGCAGCTGTAACACAATGTCTGACACTGGACACTAAACATATAGAATTAAGGTTAATTCTTACAGTTTTGAACACAGGGAAGGGAAAGGGCATGGACTGTATATCTAGAGAATCCTTCTTCCTGTTCCATATGACTGTGCAACTGTCTGAAAGTGAAAGGCCAAGCTGGCTTTTGTGACAAGTCCTGTTAGGGCACAGGAATCTACTCATGTGATGATGTCATTAACCCCCTCATGACAACAGAGCACTCGTGACCTCCTTGTGTCTTATCCTTCATCCTGTCAGCACTGTGACATTGGGGATTAACATTCTAATGAGTAAACATTGGGGAACACATTCAAATTAGAAGAAAGAGGAATCGAGATGATCTCAGGTATAGTGCATGCATGCTCAGGAAGATAGAGGCCTTCATAGAGTTCTGGCCTACCTAAGATGCATGGTACTGAGTTTGAATTCAGATGAGTTGGATTTTATGTAGGGATATTAAGAACAAAGCCCTGGTTTCCCTGACATCTAAGGGAAAGAAAATCTTTTTTTTTAGGAATCCACATGAGATGGACCCTACTAAGAATCCAGATGGAGAAAAAATGAGTGCCAGCATGATCTCATTCATGCAGGAGAGACTACAGTTGGGTATGTAAAGAATAGATTCAGAGCATCATGATTGGTAGACGAAGGAGTATCTGTGGGAGGAAGTCATCATTTTTTTCTCTTTAAATTTAATTTCAGAATTTAATGCACAAGCACTATATTTATATCATTTCTAACCATAAGTCTGCCTACTCTAACAACTCCTCTGTCCCACCAACAAACTCATTCAAATTTATGACCTGTTCTTAAATATTATTGTTAAATACATGTACATTTACACAACTTCAGTCCATTAAATAATCTATTGAGTCCAACTAGATAACCTATCAGGAAACTCTTCCTCAGGAAGACTGAATTTTTATCCCTCTTCTATCAGCTATTAATTGCCTATTACTCTTCATTTAGAAGTGGGGCACTCGGAGGATGGAGAGATAGCTCAGTGGTTAAGAGCATTGCCTGCTCTTCCAAAGATCCTGAGTTCAATTCCCAGCAACCACATGGTGGCTCACAACCATCTGTAATGAGGTCTGGTGCCCTCTTCTGGCCTTCAGGAATACACACAGACAGAACATTGTATACATAATAAGTAAATAAATAAATATTTTTTTTAAAAAAAGAAGTGGGGCACTATCAGATTTTTCCCATCCACGTAAGCATGTCAACTAGTGTTGTCATTTTGCAGATTTTGTTGAGGAAAAGATAATCTTGAGATTTTATTGGTACAACATCCCTTGAGGGAGGGGAACATGACCTGCAATAGATGATCTGAAAATAGTCATCATATCTATCCCTCTGTCTCTGATGTGGAACAGGAGATGCTTTCCAATAAGAGTAACAGCCCTTGCAAGAGGGAATACTGCTTCCTTCTCTCCCAGCCTTGGGGGCTGCTGATGCCCCTTACTCAAGTGTTTTGCATAAGGCTCTATATCAGGGCTCTGTGTCTCATTCTGGGGTGCTATGGCCTGGGTTTCATATGCCTAACTCTGCTCATCTATGTTTTGAGTTATGTTCTGGTCTCAACATATTCACTTGAGACATGCTGGAAAACTCAGCACCTATGGACTAGAAAGAAAGGGATGGTTAAACATTAAAACATCTGCTAATGTAATCTACCATATAAACAAACTGAAAAAAAACCCACAGCATCATCTCATTAGATGTTGAAAAAGCATTCAACAAAATTCAATATCCCTTCATAATAATGGTCTTGGAGAGATAAAGGATACAAGGAAAATACCTAAACATAATAAAGGCATTTACAACATATCAAAAGCCAGCATCAAATTAAATGGAGAGAAACTCAAAGCGATTCCACTAAAAACAGGAACAAGACAAAGCTGTCCACTTTCTCCATACCTACCCAATATAGAGAAAGAAAGAAAGAAAGAAAGAAAGAAAGAAAGAAAGAAAGAAAGAAAGAAAGAAAGAAAGCCAGGCCGTGGCGGTGCACACCTTTAATCATTTTAATCCTTTAATTCCAGCACTTGGGAGGCAAAGGTAGGCAGATCTCAGTGAGTCTGAGGCTAGTCTGGTCTACAAAGTGAATTCCAGAACAGACTGTACACAGAGAAATCCTGTCTCAAAGAGAGAGAGAGAGAGAGAGAGAGAGAGAGAGAGAGAGAGAGAGAGAGAGAGAGAGAGAGAGGAGAGGAGAGGAGAGGAGAGGAGAAGAGAAGAGAAGAGAAGAGAAGAGAAGAGAAGAGAAGAGAAGAGAAGAGAAGAGAAGAGAAGAGAAGAAGGAACTAAAACACAGGAGCTGGTGTAAGAATACATGTTATGGTTGGTCAAAAAAGAAGAGTAGGAAAACAATAAAACCAAATATATATGTATAAATGAAAAGCACGTAGGTAGCCTGAGAAACAGCAATAAAAACTTAAGCTTCACTTCCTGCTAAAGTGTTTAAACTGGAAAAGAGTTTAGCCATGGTCCAACACTAGAGAAAGCTCTGGAGATGAGCCTGGACAACAAAGGGTGACCTCTGTCTGGCCTCTTCTAGAGGAGGGATGCTCATAATTTGCATCACTAATGACCTTCCATTCAACTTCTCCTGCCTCTCCAGGACATGAGTGCATGGAACCACTGGGGACTGAAGATGACTTCTGGGGTCCTACAGGGCCTGTGACTACAGAGGTGATTGACAGAGAGAGGAACCTATACAGGTGAGTGAGCCCTGCCTGGAAAAGGTGACTTTCCCCAGCACACTTTCCACACTTTTCACCTGGTCTCTACTGTGTCCTCTCCTCCCCTCACCAATGCAGGTATCAATGTCTGGACAGGAGTAAGAAGTTTGGGCTGTTATAAAAATAGGGGACTTTATCATGAAATTTTCAAACATTTACACAAAACTGGAGAGCACAAAAACTTCCCTATCTAATAACTCAGCTCCAACAACCATTTTCCCAAGTTTGTTTCAACTACTCACATTCCTCCTTTGTCATCACTGTCACAGTAGTGTGAGTCCAGGACATCAGGTGACTTCACCCACAAACATTTCACTCTACCTACCCCATAGTTAAGATAGGATCTTGTCTTCCATAACCAGCACACTATTATCACATGAATAGAGCTGATGGGATTCCTTCATTTCATCTAAACATCTGTGCTCAACTTGGCTCATGATTTGAAACATGGACTTTCTGCTGGTTATTTTATTCGTGCTATAAGCAGCATCCCTGCCATCATTATATTTGGTTTCTTCTGTCTGTTGGATTTCCCTCCAATCCTTGTAGTCTCTGTACTCCTGCTTCACTAACAACCACTGTGTGCCAAGAACCCACTAGGAGCTGAGACCATGAGGATGCGTACAGCAGTCCTGTCCTCCAAGGGATCATAGTCCTATGAGTAATGGATGACTATATCCATAGTAATGGTGTCCTCCATAACTTGTATCCTCCTCCAATACTCTAATAGTCACTGTCTCAGCTGGAGAAACTGTCACTTTAATATCCTCCCACAGAAACTGACACTTGTCCACTAGTTACCAAATGGGAAGCCTTGAGAAAAACACTGAAAATCTTGGTAAAGCATTGTCAGGGCCAAGATTGGTCACTAATACTAACAGATGGAATCTTATTTTGGGAAAATTAAATCTTTACGAATATAAACACCAAAAACTGAAAATGTACTTCAGTAGTAGAGTCCTTGCCAAGTGTGCACCAGGTCCTAGTTTGAGCCTCAGAAACCACACACACACACACACACACACACACAAACACACACAAAACACACCTATTTCATCACCCTTATTATTATCACAAGAACAGCTAACTGCCCTAGGTATGTTTTACCCGTAGGTTTGCTCTAGATCATTCAATACTCACAAGTCTATAAGATTGTGCTGTTGTTACCCCTATGTACAAATGAGGAAACAGACTTGGGGGTTAAATGACTTTGTCAGGGATCCATATAGAGACAGCAGAGGAACAAGAACTCAGAGTGATATGGTATGTGTTGTGTCCCCAGCCCTGCACTGCCCCATCCAGCAGATGAGCAGCGTTGACATTCACTAGTGTCTGCCTCTCCCCCTTCTAGAGTTCAATTCCCTGTGCCTGGTTCCTACCACTGTTCCAACATTGGACTCTCCTTTGTTGTGAAGAGGGCAGTGACCATCAAGATTGGATTCTGTGCCTGGAGCCAACACCTGGACCAGACTCCCTTGCAGCGCAGTCACATTGTAGCTGGGCCTCTGTTTGACATCAAGGCTGAGCAGGGAGCTGTGGCTGTTGTGTACCTCCCTCACTTTGTGAATCCCAAAGGTAACCAATCAGGGAGCGGTGAGGGTTTAGGTGAGAGGCTGGGGTCACCCATACATGAGTTCAAAGGGTGAGGTGGAAAGGGGTTGTCTGAGATGAGCCAAGGACAAAAGCTTTACCCAGTCAAGGTGAAGTTCCTGTGACATCTTAACAAGAGTATTTTCTAAAGAGCGGTTAGTTTGTTCTACTTTCCCTGAGGACTGAGGGTGGTATGGGATATGTTTCCTGTCTTGGTACTTTTCTGTCAAATTCATCTTTTCTCTGTAAATTCAGCTTTATTCACATTCAGGGCATTGACACAATGAAACTAGATTCTTGGCCAAACTGTCACATTAATGGATCCTTTTAAAGTTCCCAATAGAAACTTTGCTACTCCTCTGAAACCTCAGGGACTGATCTCCACTGTCTCTCAGCATTCTTGTCTTCCCTGCTTTCAGCAGGATATCCCAGTAAACTCTGTTCTCAGCATAGTAGGGCTTTTCAATTCCTAAGTACCAAACTCTTCCACATCCTAACCACAAAACAGTTCCAAAGGCCTAAGGACAATATGATCAGGTTTATTATAGCAATGACCCAACTGCCGGTACCAATTTTCTATCCAACTTCCATGTCCAGTAGCACAAACAAAATACCTGACCAAAAAAATCTTAAGAGAAAAGATGTATTTTGCCTCACATTTAAAAGAAATGGTTCATCCTACTTGAAAGTCTAAGAAGAGGGAATTTTTGGTGCCTGGTAAATTGTGTCAACAGAGGGAGCAAGGAACAGTGAGTGCTTCTGCTCATGTGGCCTTTTTCACTTAACATAGCCCTGGATCCTAGTCCATGGATCCCACAGTGTGTAAGTACTTCAAAATCAATTATTCCAGTCTATTGTGCCCTGAGGCCTGCATCCAAGGTGATTCTAGATTTCATCAAGCTCATATTTGATATTAACTATTCCAGGGATCATCCAGGTTTGTTTTCAGTGGACAAAGGTAGGTACCTCGGGTCTCTTTCATAACAGCAAATTCCATCCTGCAACAAAGAAATTAGTAGATACTACCATTCCCAAAATACAGAGGCTAATGATGGAAGCATTTCATAGAACCTGATGGGTGTAAAGTTTCTGACAATGGCTCTGTGGCTGTATTCTTATAACACTATGGATGAGACCATCAAGACTCTCCACTACATTGTAAATGCCTCCCTGAGCAGCTAGCCAGGGCCAAAGACAAGGCTGCTCCAATGAGAGACAGTCCACATGAATCACCTCTAGCAGAAGGTCACACTCATCTCCCTGGCATTGTGAATCAATACTATGGAAATGTTTTGTTGATCTTCTGTGTTCTCATTGGGGAATAATTTTTAAAATTTAATATTTTGGGTCACAGTTTGCTTCTCATAAACATCAAAAAAATAAGTAAATGTTAAAAAGACATCATGACCAAGGAACTTATAGAAGAAATATTTTATTTGAACTTAAAGATTCAGAGGGTGAGTCCATGACTGCCATGGCAGCAAGCATGGCAGAAAGCAAGCAGGTGTGGCACTGGAGAAGTAGCTGAAAGCTTACATATTTATCTTCAGGGAAGAGAGAGAAAGGAAGCTGGAAACAACACAAGCTGTGACACCTCTAAGCCCACCCTAGGGACACACCTCCTCAATAAGGCCACACCTCCTACTCCTTCCCAAACAGTTCCACAAACTATGGAAGCAATTCTTATTCAAACCACCACAGTCATTCTAAGTCTATGGTGCTATTACTTCAGCCATGTATGGCTCAAGAGAAACACTAAATCTACATCTTTGAATCTTTTCATTCACAGAGAGAAAGAAGAACATCTTCTTGTTCCATGTGGCCCACTTTCAAGAACATGGGCTGTCCCTAGAAATTCCAGCCAGATTGGAGCAGAATTATGCAGTACTGAAAAACCCAAGCTTCTCCCCAATGGGAGTTCTACTGAGAAAGATCCCTGCCATCAAAAACATCGTTGATATTCCTATCACTGCCATCACATTGATATACTATCAACTCAATGTCGAGGAAGTCACCCTTCATCTCTACTTGATCCCCAATGACTGCACCATTCGGAAGGTGACACTGAGGACCAGCAATGTGGGGCTAGGTTGGGCTGACAGAAAACTTAAGATACAGTTAGTGAGCCCTTGGAGAAAATCTCTATTTCGAGGGGATATACAGTTCTATAAAGTGAATTATGATGGTACTTATAATTCTGCCCTCTTCTTGAGTCCCTCACACCAGAGTCTTCCCCAACTGTCTTTAATTCTCCTTTATCTCTGCATGGCCTTCTATGTCCTCTTTCTACCTATCAGAAGGATGGGAATGCTCCATATTCAACATGTAGTCAAATCCCTTCTTCTCTGGCAGGGACCCTGTTCCCACAAGGAACCTGACAGAAACCAATAATTCAATAGTCTGTGTGACAGAACATAAGGCAGAAGGGTCCTCAGGAGGTGTCATCACCCCACCCCACACAAATATACTAATCAACCATTATACCTTACTCAGACCAGATGTTATAGACAATAAATTTGCTAAATCACTGTCTCCAATGTTCCCTAGGCAATTGATGATGAAGAAATGAGGTTTCAGTTTGTTCGAATAAACAAGCCACACCCAGTAGACTCTCTTTATTTTGGCTTCCGCTACATTGTTTCTGCTACCCAGAATCTGGAAATCATCCCAAAGGTGAGCATGTAGGTGTTTGTTTTTCTTCAAGATTAAATTCCATGCTTGGAAATCTTGTGGGGCAGGTTACAAGGCTTTGTTGTAAACTGAGACTGGGAAGAAAAAAAACAGAAGCAAAAAACAACTGGGATGTTGAATGAGTAAGATTATAGGTGGAAAGCAATTTAAGGAACCACATGGGAATACAGAAGGTCTGGCTAACTGCGGGATTTGATTCAATATGGCACCGAGAAGTGATAAACCTAACATAGACAGCAAGCCCTGGCTTAATATGCATGAGCAATACCTTGAAGGTGAGCTCTCATTCATTATGGTTTAAATCTGAAATGTCTCCTAGAAGTGTAAATGTTAAACACTCTATTCCCAGATAGTGCTAGTGTTTGGAGAGTTGTGAAAACAGATATGTGAGGCCTGGCCATGAGAAGCAGACCACTAGTGGCAGGACATAAGGGTTATAGCCATACCCTGTTCCCCACCTCAACTAGCTAATTGCTGATCCACTGGGATATAACAAGCTGTGCCACAATCTCCTGCCACCAAGAAATGTAGCCCCAGGTTACATGCATTTCCCACCACTAAACTGTAGATGGAGTTGCGGGTTGCTTCCCACTGCCTGCTTTTGTTGCCCAAAATAATTACATGGAAACTGTATTCATTTAAACACTGCCTGGCCCATTAGCTCTAGCCTCTTACTGGCTAATTCGCACATCTTGGTTAACCCATTTCTCTTAATGTGTGTAGCACCACGAGGTGGTGGCTTACCAGGAAGATTTTAACCCATGAACATCTTGAGCCGGAGCTTCATCACATCTGACCCACTTCCCTTCTTCCTAGCATTCTGTTCTGTCTTCTACACCCACCTATGTTCTGACCTATTAGGTCAAGAAGTTTCTTTATTAATTAACCAATGAAAGCAACATATAGAAAGAAGACCCACCTACATCATTTCTCCTTTTTCTGTTAAAAAAAAGGAAAGGCTTTAACTTTTTTTATGTTAACCTAAAAATTTAATAAAAATTAAAAAGTTAAAATGTAATTTTAAACCTAGTTTTTACATCTAAAAATGTGCAGTGTTTACCATTTAGAATCTGGCTTACTTTGCTAAACATTATTTCCATTTACATCTATTTTCTTTTTTTTATTGAAAGAAAAAAATTCCTGCCTCCTTCCAGCCTCCCATTTCCCTCCCCCTCCTCCCATTCTTCTCCTCCTCCCCCCACTCCTCTCTCCCTCCCTCTCCAGTCCGAAGAGAAGTCAGGGTTCCCTGCCCTGTGGAAAGTCCAAGGTCCTCCCCCCTCCATCCAGGTCTAGGAAGGTGAACATCCATACTGGCTAGGCTCCCACAAAGCCAGAACATGAAGTAGGATCAAAACCCAGTGCCATTGTCTTCGGCTTCTCATCAGCCCTCATTGTCCACCATGTTCAAAGAGTCCGGTTTTATCCCATGCATTTTCAGTCACAGTCCAGCTGGCCATGGTGAGCTCCCAATAGATCAGCCCCACTGTCTCAGTGGGTGGGTACACCCCTCATGGTCCTGACTTCCTTGCTCATGTTCTCCCTCCTTCTGCTCTTCATTGGGACCTTGGGAGCTCAGTCTGATGCTCCAGTGTGGGTCTCTGTTTCTATCTCCATCCATCGCCAGATGAAGGTTCTATGGTGATATGCAAGATATTCATCACTATGGCTATGGGATAGGGTCATTTCAGGTTCCCTATCCTCAGCTGCCCAAGAAGCTAACTGGGGACATCGCCCTGGGCACCTGGGAGCCCCTCTAGGTTCAAGTCTCTTGCCAACCCTAAGATGGCTCCCTTAATTAAGTTATGTGATTCCCTACTCCTCTATCCAACCTTCCTTTCTCCCAAACATCCTGTTTCCCCAAGTTCCCCCCATTCTCCCCTTCTTACTTTTCTCTCCCCATCTCCCCTTACCCACATCCCACCCCACCCCCAAGTTCCCAATTTTTTGCCTGGCAATCTTGTCTACTTCCCATACCCAGGATAACAACTATATGTTTTTCTTTGGGTTCACTTTCTTCTTTAGCTTCTTTAGGATCACAGATTATAGACTCAATGACCATTATTTGTGGCTAGAAACCAATGATGAGTGAGTACATCCCATGTTCATCCTTTTGGGTCTGGGATACCTCACTCAGGATAGTGTTTTCTATTTCCATCCATTTGCATGCAAAATTTGATAAACCATTGTTTTTTACCGCTGAGTAGTACTCTAATGTGTATATATTCCACACTTTCTTCATCCATTCTTCTATTGAAGGACATCTAGGTTGTTTCCAGGTTCTGGCTATAACAAATAATGCTGCTATGAATATAGTTGAACAAATGCTTTTGTCATATAATAGGGTATCTCTTGGGTATATTCCCAAGAGTGGTATTGCTGGGTCCAGGGATAGGTTGATCCCAAATTTCCTGAGAAACCACCACACTGATTTCCATAGTGGTTGCACAAGTTTGCATTCCCACCAGTAATGGATTAGGGTACTCCTTCCTCCACAACCTCTCCAGCAAAGGCTATCATTGGTGTTTTTGATTTTAGCCATTCTGACAGGTGTAAGATGATATCTCAAAGTTGTTTTGATTTGCATTTCCCTGATTGCTAAGGAGGTAGAGCATGATCTTAAGTGTCTTTTGGCCATTTGAACTTCTTCTGTTGAGAATTCTCTGTTCAGTTCAGTGCCCCATTTTTTAATTGGGTTACTTAGCATTTTAAAGTCTAGTTTCTTGAGTTCTTTATATATTTTGGAGATCAGGCCTTTGTCTGTTGCAGGGTTGGTGACGATCTTCTCCCAATCAATAGGTTGCCTTTTTGTCTTAGTGACAGTGTCCTTTGCTTTACAGAAGCTTCTCAGTTTTAGGAGGTCCCATTTATTCAATGTTTCCCTTAGTGTCTGTGCTGCTGGGGTTATACGTAGGAAGCGATCTTTTGTGCCCATCTGTTGTAGTGTACGTCACACTTTCTCTTCTATCAGGTTCAGTGTGTTCAGATTGATATTGAGGTCTTTGATCCATTTGGACTTGAGTTTTGTGCATGGTGATAGATATGGGTCTATTTTCATTCTTCTACAGGTTGACATCCAGTTGTGCCAGCACCATTTGTTGAAGATGCTTTCTTTCTTCCATTGTATGCTTTAAGCTCCTTTATCAAAAAAATGAGGTGTTCATAGGTTTGTGGGTCAAAATCCAGGTCTTCTATACGATTCCATTGGTCGACTTCTCTGTTTTTATGCCAATACCACACTGTTTTCATTACTGTAGCTCTGTAATAGAGTTTGAAGTCAGGGATGGTAATGCCTCCAGAAGTTCCTTTGTTGTATAAGATTGTTTTGGCTATCCTGGGTTTTTTGTTTTTCCATATAAAGTTGATTATTGTCCTCTCAAGATCAGTGAAGAATTTTGATGGGACCTTGATGGGGATTGCATTGAATCTATAAATTGCCTTTGGTAGAATTGCCATTTTTACTATGTTGATCCTCCCAATCCAAGAGCAAGGGAGATCCTTCCATTTTCTGGTATACTCTTCAGTTTCCTTCTTCAATGCCTTAAAGTTCTTGTCAAATAGATCTTTCACTTCATTGGTTAGAGTTACCCCAAGATATTTTATGCTGTTTGTGGCTATCGTGAAAGGTGATGCTTCTCTGATTTCCCTCTCTGCTTCCATATCCTTTGTGTAAAGGAGGGAGACTGATTTTTTGGAGTTGATCTTGTATCCTGCCACATTACTAAAGGTGTTTATCAGATGTAGGAGTTCTTTGGTGGAGTTTTTGGGGTCACTTATGTACATTATCATATCATCTGCAAATAACAAAAGTTTAACTTCTTTCTTTCCAATTCGAATCCCCTTGATCTCCTTATGTTGTCTTATTGCTATTGCTAAAACTTCAAGCACTATATTGAAGAGTTATGAAGAGAGTGGACAGCCCTGTCGTGTTCCTGATTTTAGTAGGATGGCTTTGAGTTTCTCTCCATTTAATTTGATGTTAGCTGTCAGCTTGCTGTAAATAGCATTTGTTATATTTAGGTATGACCCTTGTATCCCTAATCTCTCCGAGACTTGTATCATAAAGGGATGTTGAATTTTGTCTAATGCTTTTTCAGCATCTAATGAAATGATCATATGGTTTTTTTCTTACAGTTTATTTATATGATGGATTACATTGATAGATTTTCATATGTTGAACGAGCCCTGCATCTCTGGGATGAAGCCTACTTGATCATAATGGATAATTTTTCTAATGTGTTCTTGGATTCGGTTTGCCAGTATTTTGTTGAGGATTTTTGCGTCGATGTTCATGAGCAATATTGGCCTGTAATTCTCTTTCTTGGTTGAGTCTTTGTGTGGTTTTGGTATCAGAGTAACTGTAGCTTCATAAAAGGAATTTGGCAATGACTCTTCTGTTTCTATATTGTGAAATACATTAAGGAGTGTAGGTATTAGGTCTTCTTTGAAGTTCTGGTAGAATTCTGCATTGAACCCATCTGGTCCTGGGCTTTTTTGGGTAGGGAGGTTTTTGATAACAGTTTCTAATTCTTCGTGACTAACAGGTCTATATAGATTGTTCACATGTTCCTGGTTTAACTTTGGTATATGGTATTTATCTAAAAAAGTGTCCATTTCTTTTACATTTTCCAGTTTTGTGGCATACAGGCTTTTGTAGTAAGATCTAATGATTCTCTGAATTTCCTCTGTGTCTGTGGTTATGTCCCTCTTTTCATTTCTGATCTTACTGATTTGCATATTCTCACTCTGCCGTTTGATTAGTTTGGATAGGGGTTTATCAATCTTGTTGATTTTCTCCAGGAACCAGCTTTTTGTTTCATTGATTTTTTGGATTGTTTTCTGTGTTTCTATTTTATTGATTTCAGCCCTCAGTTTGATTATTTCCAGTCTTCTACTCCTCCTAGGTGAGTCTGCTTTTTTTTTTCTAGAGCTTTCGGGTGGGCTGTTAAGTCTCCAATGTGTGCTTTCTCCGTTTTTTTTTAAGTGAGCACTTATTGCTATGAGCTTTCCTCTTAGGACTGCTTTCATAGTGTCCCATGGGTTTGAGTGTGTTGTTTCTTTATTTTCATTGAATTCAAGGAAGACCTTAATTTTTTTCTTCATTTCTTCTTTGATCCAGGTGTGGTTCAGTAGTTGACTGTTCAGTTTCCATGAGTTTGTAGGCTTTCTGAGGGTAGCATTGTTGTTAAATTCTAACTTTAATCCATGGTGATCTGATAAGACACAGGTGGTTAATAATATTTTTTTGTAACTGTGGAGGTTTGCTTTGTTACCGAGTATGTGGTCAGTTTTCGAGAATGATCCGTGAGCTGCAGAGAAGAAGGTATATTCTTTCCTATTTGGGTGGAATGTTCTATAGATGTCTGTTAAGTCCATTTGATTCATTACCTCCATTAATTCTCTTATTTCTCTATTAGGTTTCTGTCTGATTGACCTGTCCATTGGTGAGAGAGGAGTGTTGAAGTCTCCTACTATTAGTGTGTGCAGTTTGATGGCTGGCTTAATTTTTAGTAATGTTTCTTTTACGTACGTGGGTGCTTTTATATTAGCAGCATAGATATTCAGGATTGAGACTTCATCCTGATGAATTGTTCCTGTTATGAGTATAAAATGTCCCTCTCCATCTCTTCTGATTGATTTAAGTTTGAAGTCAACTTTGTTCGAAATTAGTATGGCCACACATGCTTGTTTCTTAGGTCCATTTGCTTGATAAGCCTTTTCCCAGCCCTTTACTCTGAGTAGGTGCCTGTCTTTGTGGTTGAGGTGTGTTTCTTGTAAACAGCAGAATGTTGGATCCTGTTTTCGTATCCAATCTCTTAGCCTGTGCCTTTTTATAGGTGAGTTGAGTCCATTGACTTTAAGTGATATTATGACCAGTGGTTGTTAACTCCAATCACTTTTTTAGTAGTAGAGTTTGTGTGTTTCCCTTCTTTGAGTTGCACTGGTGAAGTGTCTCTAGATGTCTGAGTTATTGTGGTCATTGTTGGACTCCTTGGTTAGTGATTTTCCTTCTATTACTTTCTGTAAGGCTGGATTTGTGGCTACGTATTGTTTAAATTTGCTTTTATCCTGGAAAATTTTGTTTTCTCCATTTATAGTGAATGAAAGCTTGGCTGGGTATAGTAGTCTGGGCTTGCATCCATGGTCTCTTAGTTTCTGCAGAACATCTATCCAGGACCTTCTGGCTTTCATGGTTTCCATAGAGAAGTCAGGTGTAAGTCTCATAGGTTTATCTTTATAAGTAACTTGGCCCTTTTCCTTTGAAGATCTTAATATTCTTTCTTTATTCTGTATGCTTTGTGTTTTGATTACTATATGGCGAGGGGATTTTTTTTTTGATCCAGCCTATTCGGTGTTCTGTATGCTTCTTGAACCTTCATAAGTACATCTTTCTTTAGGTTGAGAAAGTTTTCTTCTATAATTTTATTAAATATATTTTCTGGACCATTGAGCTGCACTTCTCCTTCTTCTACTCCTATTATTCTTAGGTTTGGTCTTTTTATTGTGTCCCATATTTCCTGAATGTTTTGTGATGAGAGTTTGTTGGACTTGCTGTTATCTTTGATCAGTGCATTTATTTTCTCTATGTTATCTTCAGAATCTGAGATTCTTTCTTCTATCTCTTGTATTCTGCTGGTTATGCTTGTTTCTGTAGTCTCTATGCGTTTACCTAGATTTTCTATGTCCAGTCGGCCCTCTGTTTGTGTTTGCTTCCTTGTCTCCATTTCAGTTTTCAAGTCTTGAACTGTTTCCATTATCTGTTTGATTGTTTTTCCTTGGTTTCCTAGGGTAATATTCACTGCTTTATTCAATTCTTTAAACTTTCTGTTATTCTTCTCATCCATTTCTATAAGAGCATTTTTTACATGCTATTTAAGGACATCAATCACTTTCATTAAGTCCATTTTTTCTACTTCTTCTTGATTAAGGTGTTCATGTCCTCCTGTTGTGAGGTTGCTGGGTTCTGGTGGTTTCATGTTGTTTTTCAGATTGTTGGGTGAATTCTTGCATTGGCACCTGCCCATCTCTTCCTCTGAATGCTCCCCTAAGGATCTTCTTTTACAGGTTCAGGTCTCCTTGCCCACTGATGTACCTTCCCAGTGATGGCACTCTCCCGTGATGGCTCTTTAGGTGCCCCATTGATGGTTCTCCTGGTGCTGAGATCAGATGTCTGTGCTGGTTGGGTAGCTCATAAACAAAGTGCCTACCTTGCTTGCTGTATACAGGCTATTGAAACAAAGGAATTCCCACCCGCCCGGCTGCCCTCTGGATTCGATCCCAGCACCCAAACAGGCTGAGCGGGGTGATGTTATGTGTCCAAAGATGGCAGGGAGGCAGAAGTGGGGAGGGTTCTGGATGCACGCTGGGTGAGATAGGAAGAGAGAGGCGGTATGAAGGAGTATAGGCCCTGCAGGAAGTAGTTCCTTGTCCCGGGCTGCTGCCGTGGGTCAGAAACTCACTCACTCCAGAGATGGTTCTCCTGGTGTCCAGATCAGATCTCTGTGCTGGTTGGGTAAGTCATAAACAAAGCACCTACCTTGCTTGCTGCAGGCATGCTATTGAAACAAAGGAATTCCCGCCTGCCCGGCTGCCCTCCGGATTCCATCCCAGCGCCCAGACAGGCTGAGCTGGGTGATGTTATGTGCCCAAACATGGCAGGGAGGCAGAAGTCGAAAGGCTTTAACTTTAACATAGTAAAATTACATATAACAAAACAGTTATCAAGCAAGAATTACAGTTACAATATTTATATCTATTTTATCTTTTACCATAACAAAGGAAAACTATAACTAACCATTCTTCAACTCCAACAAAGACTCCAGAAGGATATAATATTACCTAAGTAAACAAGAAATAAGCAACTTCCAAACTCTAGAAATGACAGAGACATCTCACTGCCTGTACAGTCACCCAAAGTTCCTCTGTACCATTGGGGCCTCCATCTTCGGCCTATAGACCCATCGTATCCAGCAGACATTTCCATGAAACAGGAAATTCCAAAGACAATTCAGTCACTTTCTTCTGTGTCCTGCAGAATGTCTTGCAGACTCTTTCATGAGTCAGGAACCCCGAAAGACCATCTCACCTTTAGGCAAGTTCAGCAGTCCTCTCTCTGAGGGCTCTCTGTCCAGTTTATGCAACAGTCCAGGCAAGTGCAGTTTCTTGCCCAAATGGCTATCAAATTTCATAAGGAGCCTCTTCAGTGCCCATCTTCCTCTTGAAGTAGCTGGTGCTGCCAGGAGCAGATGTGTCTCATAGTCATAAAAAGCCCTAAGTTATTAAAACATTTAAAATGCCATATTCTGTAGTCTTTGAAAGATATGAAGAATGCATATTTAACTGAAATATATCGCTATATATCTAGAAAATCTAGCTAACATGACTACAAGCTTGACTAATATTGATGATTATCCATTAACAACCTATATTTTCTAATTATACATTACATTTTCAAGATGAACTACACAATCACAATACTTTAATCAATATTAGAAATACATATACATATAACAAAATTGACCTTAAAATCCATACCAATGCAAATTATTCATATCTATATCATATCCCCCTTTAAATGTAAAAGAACATTTATAAACAATATTTGGGAATATGGGCACAGTTATTTCTCTCCAAACTGCTTCGTGCTGAATGGGGCCGTTGTTATTCAGGTCTTTCATGGTATAACCTGTGTGCTAGATTCATCTCAGTTAGCAGTTGAGTGAAGTAATTTTTTAAAGGTATTCACAGTAACCTTTCAGGAGGGTGTGGTCCATCATACCATATTGGGATAGAAGCAATCCACAGGCCTCCCAACTCTCTCTCTCTCTCTCTCTCTCTCTCTCTCTCTCTCTCTCTCTTTCCAGGAACTGAAGCTGTGCTACCGGAACCCTGGGCAATGCCAGCTCTTCTCTGAGATCTACGTTGAACACATGGGTTCAGGGATTAATCTCCAAATCAAAGACAAGAAACATAGCACTCTCGTATGGGAAGCCTTACTGAAACCAGGTAAAATTCATTTAGGTACAGATACCCCAAAGGTTGAAGAAAGGGACTGAGTGGGGAAGGTGTGTTGTCATTAAATCTTGGTGTCATGATCGGTTATATGGCTTTTGCTAGGTCTAAAACAGGTGGTTAGACTTAGAGTGAGAGCAAGTGGGGGAGAGGAGCAGGAAAAGGTGAAGAGAAGAACAGACGAGGAAGAGGGGCAGAGGAGAGAAGAGGAGAAGAAAGAGGCAGGAATCCCCTGCAAGAAATTCTATTATAGGTCATGCCTCCAGTGACCCAGTTCCTCCAAAGGTGCAAAATATAGTTTCCAATAACTTTCTCAGAACTCATACAATGATGAATGAACTAGTATAAAATCACAGCCCTCAGGGCCTTCAACACATGATCATTTATCTGGGAACACACATTATGCAAACCACCGCATACCCTAAGTCCATTTTCTCTGACATGCATCCTGATTTCTGCCCCCAATACATTAGAAATGACAGATTTTTGGGACACCCAAAGTGTACAGGCACCAGTTTACATTTAAATGTGAACAGTTAAATTGAAATGACTTTTGCCATCATGAGATATTTAATCTTAAATCCATACGTAACTTTAAATACATTTTGTGTTTTGACAATTTTATACACACTTAAAACGTACCCTAAACACACCTTTCTCCCTCCTGCTCCTGTCAGCCCCTCTTCTTTTCTACAAATCTCTTCCTCACATAAAGGTTTGTTTTATGTCTCTCAGAGTTTAACTAGGACCATCTGAGTGCCTGCCAGTTTGAACTACCCAGTAGAAGCAAGTGAGTTCAAAAGTGGGTACAGATTGATTGTATACATTCCCTTCACCCATAATCTATTTGTTAATAGTTTAGCAGTAAGTGGTACTGTCCCTGTGAGCTGTTTCCCCACATCTAGTTGACTAATGGGCAGGCCCTACTTGTGTGGTCCAGAAACAGTAGGAGCAAGTGCTCTGAGTTCATGATGGCCATGGTCATGTGACACTTAGAAGAGAGCACAACGTCTTCTCCATATCTTCTGTCCTTACATTCTTTCTAATTTCTTTTCCACAGTGTTTCTAGAGTCTCAATGGTGTGGTATAAATACCTATTGATAGAGATGAGTACTCAACCATCCAATATTGTCAGTATCCTATACATACATAGATATCTACATTCATCTCCATTCACAGCAATGGGAGGCTTTTCTGAAGACAGCTGAAAGGAGCTGTTGTCTGCAGTATAAAAATAGATATTTAGAAGGACATTGACACTATGTCCATTTAGCTAAGCAGCAATAGTAGCTTCTCTCAAGGGCCTAAGACTTTCAAAGACCTGGGTTTGTTTGTTTTATCAGTTTAAAATGCTAGGGGTGGATTCTATTCTGTGGCAGTGGCCTGAAGAATAATCAGGGAGCTTCCATCGAAGTTGTGCCTACTACTTTGCACAAGGACTATCTTGTCTGGCAGGATGGTTTGCTGATACCTTTTCTTCCTCAGCAGCCTGCAAAATACCACGGTGTCTTCAGCAATAAGGTCTTGTCCATTAGTTCTGCTAGGGAGCCAAGAAGAAGGAAATGCACATGTATTGTCTTGGGAACCTCCAGGGCCTGCATACCCAACAGCTACTGTAGGGATATCCCACACCCGGAACTGGGTTTGTTTTTGAAACGTTACTTCTAAGATCTCCCATTTGAATACTCATAGGGTATCTTGTATTCAAACTCTTTATGATTTCTGTATTGGGTTGTCAAATAATAGGTTTTATTGTGACTTTTAAATACTGTCTTCCTTTTCCGGAACCCATTCCACTGACCTACTTATCAATCGCCCCTCCCCCACTCCTCTTGCAGTTTGAACATCTCTGCCCCCAGTATTCCCTCTCTACCCTCATTTTATCAATACACTACTGTCCTACTTTCCTCCCTGAGGCCCTGCCCATTTTTAGTTTTCTGGTTTCCAGGGGTTCACCAAGTTAAACCCACAGAACTAAAGACTCCAGGGTAGAAACTGCATGGGAGAGATGTGGTGGTTTCTTTCTGGGCCTGGTTCTTCTTCAATATTTTTCCTGTTGTATACACTTACCTTTCATAATGCCATTTTCGTCACATCTGAAAAACATCCATGGTATGTAAATGCCACACTTCTGTTATCTGATTAACTGTGGATGGACAGCTAGGCTTGTTGCATTTCCTAGCTATTGGGAACAGAACTTTATTGGGGGCTACTGAGTCCCAGCCTCAGAACTCCCTTGGGGTTCAGAACAGGGGTTCAGAACATCTAGGGCAAGCAAAAACTGGCTGGGAGAAAGGATCTGAGGGGTAGAACAAAGTGACTCAAGCATGTTTCCTCTGCATGTTTCTTTATTCCTTGGTGGAGGAAGAAAAAAGGACAAGCCCCACAAGGCTTTCCATTTATATAGACATGCAGACAAGTTTGCAGTTCTCTAGGCAGTAACAATAGTATCAAACATGCATTTCCCAGAATCACAAAGGCAGGCAAAGGAGGCACCTCTTACATCTCAGAGGGGGAGGCATGGCTGTAATGCTCTCCAGCAGCTACAAGGAGGATTAATTAAGAATGGGACTTTAAGAAGCTAACCCAGGAGCCCTTTGAAGAAGCTGCTTGAGCAGCCAACAATGAGCCTTGTTATTTTTTTTTAACTGGTATCAGGATAGTTCCAGAAAGTTCTGGGATTTTGAGACACAAAGAAAAAGCCACAAAACGGAGTAAGGCTCTGTGTAGCATAGATTTGTGGGGTGTGTGTTTGTGTTTGTGTATGTATGTGTGTGTTTGTCCATGTCCAGAGAAGAATCAGCGTTCTAGAAGAGAATACAGTTCTGAGAAGACAGGGCCCTGGACACTGGTGGGAATGGAGGGGAGGGTTTTGAATTCAGCAGCCAGGAACTCAAGGAGGATGGCACATCCTAGCGAATATCTGAGGAGGGAACAAGGCTCATTTTTGGCTGCTCAAGCAGCTTCTTCAAAGGGCTCCTGGGTTAGCATTTTTGTTCTTAAAATTACGCGCGCCGGTGGGTGTGTGGAGACGAACACAAGACAAGCAAAACAGACACAAGAGCTCCCACGTGGGTGCTATTTAATGGGGGAGGGGAACACGAAAGGGTGGGTGGTGTGCGGGACACACAAGGACAGACGGAAAGAGGAAGAGAGAGGGGGCAGGCCTCGGGTGGCCTTGCCTTTTTAACGGGGGGCACAAGGGGGTCTGGGAGGATGTCCCATACCTGTGCGCACACCTGCGCACAGGTATCCGTAGTCCAGGAGGAGTCTGGGAGTTGTAGTTTCCAAAGGAATAACATTTCACCCTTTTTGTTTTGTTAAAAAAAATTGGGGGGACCTTAGGGGGTAGGGAATAGGGGTGTAGCCCGGTCTCTCATGACTGCCTCCTGCTGGCTTTGGGCGTTGAGGGGTCCAGGGGGTGTCCGATGATCTTGACATGTCCTGTTGGTTCTGTCCAGTCCGCTGGCGTCCTGAGATGGTTGATTGAAGAAGTCACCTTTGTCTGGCTTTTCCTGAGTAGCTGGGTCATTGTTAAGATGCTGGAAGGCAAAAGCAGCATTAGTAGAGAAAAAAAATTGAAGGGGAAAGGAGGTCTGGAAGATTTAAGGGAAAATTTAGGGATGGGGGTGGGGGAAGAGTTTTAAGAGGTCTGAGGTTAGGATGGTAAGAAAAATTAAATGATACTTATTCCGTTAACGATCCGTTTGTGTTTTATCTGCTTAGGTGGGGCGGGCTGGCATCCTGGAGCTTAAAGAAAGTGTCTTAAAAGAGTTACCGCTGTAGTTCGATGACTGACCTGTTCTGTCAAGTAGCTTTGTTAAAAATCTGCTTACCGCCTGAGCCCTTGACTTAGTATTTGATGATCTGTAACGACAACTGGATGGTTAGTTAGGAGTTTAAAGAAGGGTGTATGAACATAGAAAGATTGAGTGGCGGATGGTGCCACTGTTTTCCTTAGACTGGAGTAGAGGGGGTTGAGTCTGGCTTTTTTTGGAACTTAAGGGAGCAAGGCCCTGTCTGAGTTACCGTATATGACGGATTATCTTGAGCCAATCGAGGTGGAGTTCCTGTGACATCTTGATGAGAGCTTCCTTTAGAGAACGGTTAGTCCGTTCTACCTTACCTGAAGACTGAGGGTGATATGGTATGTGGAAATTCCATGAAATCCCAAATGCTTTTGATAAATTTTGGGTAATCGTGGGCATATGAGTGAAATCCAGCTGCCAGTCAGTTCCCGGAAGGGAGCCCCTGGCTTGATGGGTGGGAAAAGGGAAACTGCGATATTTGGTCCTGGGATCTGACTTTTGGCAGATCTGACAGGAGGCAGTGGTGGCTTTTAGAAACCTGATGTCCTCAGGTGTGGGTTTGATATGTGTTTTTACAAAATGAAGTAGGGCTTTTTCATTGGGATGAAAAAGCTGATGTAGGTAGGACAGGATCTGTTGGGTGTTAGGAGGTGTCTGTGAGGCTGGGGGCTGTGCTGTAAGTACTCCCTGAGGTAGTTGAGGCAGGCCTGTATTCTGGAGTGCTGCCATCTTAGCTGCTCTGTCGGCTCGGTTGTTTCCCTTGGAGACAATGGAACTGTCAGATTGATGAGACCGGCAGTGAATAATTCCTATAGCTTTAGGGAGATGAGAAGCTGTGAGTAAATCCATAATATGCTCTGAGTTGGTAATGGATCCTCCCTTCGCCGTGAGGAGCCCACGTTCCTTCCAGATAGCCGCGTGAGACAACAGGATATGAAACGCATATTTAGAATCTGTGTAGACATTTAAAGACTGTCCCGCAGCTAACTGAAAGGCTCGGGTAAGAGCTATCAGCTCAGCCTGTTGGTTAGTAGTTTTGGCAGGGAGTGCCTTTGCCTCAATTACCTCTGTATCTGATACTATGGCATAACCTGCTCTGCGAACCCCGTCACATAGAAAGGAGCTACCGTCCGTGTACCAGGTACAAGTAGCCTGGGACAGACTGCCCTCCTGTATATGTGAGGGGTGGGGCAGTAGGTCCTCTAAAACCTCAGTGCAGGAGTGGGATGGGGGATCATTAGCATTAGGTTGAGGTAGAAGATTTGAGATATTAACCGGGGCACAATTTTGAAATGTGATGCTCGTATCTTCCACCAGCACCACCTGAAGGGAAAGAACTCAAGAGGGGGGCAGGGTCTGTAGACCTTTGTAGGTTAAGAGGTTGGACAAGTTATGATGGGAGAAAACCGTAGTGGATGCTCCGAAGGTTAGTTTTTTTGACTCACGAATAAGAAGTTCAGCTGCTGCCAAAGCACCCAGCCACGGATGGTGAGGTCCATCTTCTTTGACAGGTAAGCTACAGGTGCAAAGGAGGGTCCCAGTTGATGACCTAGGACTCCCAGAGCATAGCCCTCCTTCTCTGCTACGTAAAGAGAAAAGGGGCGGGTTAAATCCGGAAGATGGAGAGCTGGGGCTTGGGTGAGAGCCTGTTGAAGTCTCCGGAATGGCTTGGCGATGGATTGGAGAAGGGGTTCATGCAGAGAGCCAAGAGCTGCTTCATATAGAGGGCGGGCAAGGAGGGAGAAGGAAGGTATCCATGAACGCAGGAAACCAGCCACTCCCAGGAATGACAAAACCTCTTCTTTGGTGGAAGGAACTGCAAGAGATTGAATTAATCTTTTTCTGTCCAGGGTGATAGCCTTTTGCGTTGGAGTTATGGTTAATCCCAAATACGTTACCTGAGTAGTGGACAATTGGGCCTTAGAAGGAGAGACTCTGTAGCCCTTTTTGGATAAGAAATTTAATAAGGCAGCAGTATCAGTCCGGCTGGTCTCCAAGGATGGGCTACATAGCAGGATGTCATCGACATAGAGTATCAGTTTTGATTTAAGGAGAGACAGTGAGAGCAGATCAGAGGCCAGAGCTTGGCCAAAAAGGTGTGGGCTGTCCCGGAATCCCTGAGGGAGGACGGTCCATGTCAGCTGTGTAGAGAAATTAGTATCGGGATCAGTCCAGGTGAAAGCAAAGATGTTTTGAGACTGAGGACTGAGGGGAATAGAGAAAAAAGCATCTTTCAGGTCCAAAACTGAGAAGTGAGAGGTTCCTGGAGGGATGTTGGACAGAAGGGTGAGAGGGTTTGGCACTACCGGATGTAACGGCACGACAGCAGAGTTGATGAGCCGGAGGTCCTGAACCAAACGATAAGTTCCATTAGATTTTTTGACAGCTAATATTGGGGTGTTAAAGGGGGAAGAGGTGGGACGGAGCAACCCCTTTCTCAAAAGGTCAGAGATTAAAGGTTTTAACCCTCTGAGGCTTTGGGAAGAGAGGGGGTACTGAGCTTGGGTGATGTACTTGGTGGGGTTTTTTAATTGGATAACCACAGGTGAATGGTGTCTAGCAATGGCGGGATTCTGCGTGTCCCACACAAGAGGGTCCACTTGGGAGGCTGGAAGGGGAAAAGACACGTTAGCATCAGAAGATCGCGGGGCCAAGAGAAGAAGCAGCTGCGTCACCGATGAATCTGGAACAAATCGAGTGGAGGGTGCAAAAGAAATGAAGGCTCCCAACTTGGTCAGAAGATCCCTTCCCAAGAGTGGGACTGGGCAGGATGGCAAAACTAGGAATGAATGAGTAAGAAAGATGCCTCTAAATACACAATTGAGAGGTGGGGTTTGGTGAGGTAGATAAGGCTGTCCTCCAACCCCGACAATAGGGGAGTTTGAGGGAGAAGTCGGCCCCCAGAATTCTCTTAGGACCGAATACGTTGCTCTGGTATCTAAGAGAAATGAAATCAAACGACCTGAAACGGTAAGACATACCCGCAGCTCCTGGTTGAAGATGGGTGTGGCAGTCGGGTCAGTGGAGCCCGGTTACCGTCAGTCTTCCAGGGCCAGGCCCAGTAAGTCGGCCTGGGGAACCTCTGGGCCAGCTGCCCCCGCATTATCGAACGCACGAGGGCAGTCCACGGACCAGTGGCCCTCCCTTTGACATCTAGGGCAGGGGCCCCGTGGGCTGCAGCGAGGATTGGGGCACCCCTTTGCCCAGTGACCTGACCTACCGCATTTGAAGCATGGGCCGGGCAGCTCACGTGGGGGCGGGGGGGCAGCGCGGACAGGGCGGGCGGTGGAGTCCATTGCCTCAGCTGGTCGGGCGGGCGCAGCAATTACGTGGCAGCGATTTCTGGCTTTTTCGTTCCTGGCGTGGTAAATCTTGAAAGCCATCTCCAGGAGCTCTGCCGGTGAAGTTAGGGGGCCCTTCTCCACACGCCTAAGTTTTGCACTGATGTCTGGGTAGGACTGGTTGATAAAATGGGACATCAGGAACTGTCTGCCCTCAGTAGATTCTGGATCCATATTGGTGAACTGTAACATAGCTTTGGTTAGTCGGTCAAGAAATGCAGAAGGATTTTCCTTAGTATCCTGGTAAAGTTCTGCGAGCTTAGAATAGTTTACTGGTTTTAGCGCAGCTTTGCGAAGTCCCACCATGAGGCAGGTTAAGAACCGGTCCCTAGCCAGAATTCCCCCTGGCGAGTTGTAGTCCCAGTGGGGCTCCTGGTCTGGCACTGCCTCCGCCCCCGGAGGGTGGGAGGTCTGGGTTTGGTGTACCTCATCAGCGTACTGTCTCCCCTGCTCCCAGACTCGTCTGCGCTCCTCGGGGAGTAAATTATTAAATAATATTGTATAGACATCGTGATATGTAAGGTCGTAGGATTGCGTTAAAAATTGAAATTCTCTCGTGAAATTGGTGGGATCGGCTGTGTATGACCCCAGCAACTTAGAGACCTGAGACAGTTCTGATAAAGCAAACGGAACATGAACTTTCATTAACCCCTCAGCACCAGCCACTTCTCGCAAGGGCAGAACTGTGGCTGGCTTAGTTTGACTAGCTGCAGCCCCCGCTGTGGCCCGCGAGGCAGTCTCCGCCGTGGCCCGCGATCGGGTCAGGGGCGGGGTGAACTTTGGGGCAAGATGGCGGATGAGGGTGGAGCTTAGAGGCGCTCTGGAGGGCCGAGGGGGCCCGGTTGGGGGAGGGGAAGACAAGGAGGAGTCCGAAGACGCTTCCGGCTTCCTGTGGCGGAAGGACACTGTTGAATGTTTGCGCGGACCGGTACGGGAAGAATCTAGAGGTGTATCAGAAAGGCTGGAGCCGGAACTCCAGCGAGAGCGGGAACGTCTCGGAGAAAGAGACCTGGATCTAGAGAAATGTTTATGTGGCGGGGAACGGGAGAGAGACCTGGGGGTGGAACGGTTAGATGCGTCACGGGGGGAGGCGGAAGGTTTAGGTGAGCCCTTCCGGTATCCGGAACCTGTTGGAGGAAGAGAAGTGGTTACGGTGTCGCAAGACCGGACGGGGCGGGAGGGGGTGGTCCCTCGAGGCCGGAGGGGCGGATGCTCATCCACTGGATCCATTGTCATGGCTGGAGCAGAAGGTTCCTGTGAGGCAGACATAGCTAGAAACATATGAGCGGGAGAACACTGGGAAGTTGTAGACGGATCAGTTTTCAGAGCCATGTAAAAGAACGCCATTACGTACGTCATCTCTTTCCATTTTGCAGCCCGGTGACAAAAATTAGCTAGCTCCCGTAAAATATCAGGGTCAAATGAGCCCTGGGGGGGGCAGTGAATCCTGTCTTCCAGCTTATAACGGGGCCAGGTTTTGGAGCAGAGACGCGCCAACATCTTTAGCTTGATGGAGGGAATCAAAGCATGAGGCTTTAGAGATTCCAGGAGTTGACCGAGGGGGGAGTTAGGTGAAATCGGCTTTGAACTTTTATTTCCCATGGTTAACCGGTAAATTCCACCTGCAAAAAGGCACCGAGAAGTGCCACGAACGAAGCGTTCCCAGCCCAGGCGTCCCTGAAAACTCGGAAGGCTGCGCTATAGGCAAAATCGCCCGGGCCTAGCGACGACGGGAAAATCCCGGCTAGGAGGGGAAGATTAAGCCTTTTGGGGCTGACCGTTCAGCCGAGAAGAGGCGCCCGTACCGTAACGGGCCCTCACGTGAAAGAAAGAGAGAGAAAGGAGGGGAAAAAAGGAGCAGAGGGGGCCAGGAACACCAAATCCTGGCCGGAAAGTCGAGGACACCAAGCCCCGACTCGCAGGCAGAAGTACAGTTAACCAAGGGTGGGAGTGGGTAGGCTGCTCAACTCAAAACGCGCCAGAGAAAGCTGGCCAGGCGTTCCCTAGGCGGGTTAGAGAGTGAGAGCCAGTAGCCAGTGGGGGTAAACTCACGAATTAGTTGGTGTCGGTTGGAGATGGAGGTGATCGTAGGCAGGTCCTGGTTGCAGACTTCGGTCCCGGGAAGGAGATCCGGCACTCCGGGAGGTGCCAAAGGCCCAGAGGCCAGGCCTCAGGTGGAAGGCCCGGGACGGGGAAGTCCCCGAGTCGGATGGCACCAATTTTGTTCTTAAAATATTGCGCGCGCCAGTGGGTGTGTGGAGACGAACGCAAGACAAACAAAACAGACACAAGAGCTCCCACGTGGGTGCTATTTAATGGGGGAGGGGAACACGAAAGGGTGGGTGGTGTGCGGGACACACAAGGACAGACGGAAAGAGGAAGAGAGAGGGGGCAGGCCTCGGGTGGCCTTGCCTTTTTAACGGGGGGCACAAGGGTGTCTGGGAGAATGTCCCATACCTGTGCGCACACCTGCGCACAGGTATCCGTAGTCCAGGAGGAGTCTGGGAGTTGTAGTTTCCAAAGGAATAACAAGCATCTCAAAGTGTCCCTCTATCCTTATAACCCCTGCTGTGGGCTATGTGTGCAGCAGTCACCTCTGCCCCTTGCCCCATCTTGGTCTCAACCATTGAGCTGGATGCCTCCTCATTCAGTGCTGGCTGCATTGCTTGGCAGGCACCCCCTGGGTTCAGCTCACAGTGAGCAGAGAACATAGCTAGCTCATCTCTCCCGAGTGTTCGATGTGGAGTAAGAGCCCAGTGAGTACCTATGGGAAAAAAGGAAGAAATGAACTGAATTGAAAAGATAGCTGTAGCAGTAACTTCAAATTACTAACGGAGGTGAATCATCCTTGCCACCAAAGAGATTCCAGAGGGGGGAAAAAACCCTCCTCCCACCAGCAAGCCGGTCATAGGTAGCCAGTAACGGTCATTAACTGTGGGCAATTCGTTCTACTTTTAAAAGTTCAGTCGGCGCTCAAGGAGGCCGGCCATAGATAATGAATGGTCTAGAGCAGAGGTCAGAGGTCAACAACCAGTTCTCGGGGCAGGCAGAGATGGCGGCCACCTTTCCATGATGGATGGCGGCAACCTTCAGCTTCTAATTGCTCCAAAAGACCACGCGTATGGCAACAGCCCCAAATCACACACATGGGGAGAAAGAGAAGGACAGAAGCCCAGGCAAGTGGGTCAGTCAGCAAAAGCAGACTGTCTTGAGAAATGATGGTTGTTCCCCTCCCCACTGACTCTTCTTAAGTGTCTCTTTCTTAAGTCATTAATAACTAATTTCACAATCTCTGCATCATATGACAGTCATAAAATATTGCCGGTGCTTTTCCCAGCAAATTTTAGTATTGAGCCAATAATTGAATCCAAATTATCTATTAAGTTAATTCCTTGGTAGACAATATTTTACACTTGAGGTCATTTTTCACAAGTCCGCTGGTGTGAAGTAAATGTGGAAACAGGGATGACGCTTCCTCTCCTGAACAAGTAAAAATAAAATTGCCGGGTCCCGCCTGGAGGGTGTCAAAAAAAAAAAAGAATGGGACTTTAACTCAATACAAAATTCTAAACAGAAGTTTTCATGCACTAATTACATTTCTTAAGTGTAACTAGTTAAGCTAGAAGTTTATGAATAATAAATGTAGAAAATACAGCAGTGCTGTTGCACTTAACTTAAAACTTCGACTTCCTTTCACTGGAGGCTGGGAACACAGCATTGGTAACCATAGTAGCCCATGGGCCTGGAAGGAAGGCTAAAGTACTTGATTTGCATCAGCATCTAGCTACCTGAATTAAGGAAATTTCCTTGTAGCTCTATTGGGGTGCCTGCTGGCACCCAGGTGAGAAGGAATTTCATTTTCTAGGGCTGGTTTAGTGACCAAAGCCTTTTTCCTATATCTCTAGGGGTAAAGGCATAAACAGTTAATATCCTGGGCTATGATCTTATGTTAATTGAATCCAAGGTGAAGGGTAAACACACAATATTAGTAGTGTGTTATGTTAGAGAAAAAGGCCAGTAGATTACAAGTTCCTGAGTCTGCTGCTAGAGAATTCAGGGCCATCCAGACTTGTTTATCAGGAAGAGCAGGCATATTGCCTCTCTGCTCAGTGCCTCCTGCTTAGGGCTCCTTTCTTTGTGGAAGTCCTGTCAACTGTCAATAAGGATAGCTGTGGAGAACTAGTTTTCTGTAGATCTGACTATGAGAACAAAGGTTTGCCTGGGTGAACACTTTCACACCAGGGTTTCATGGTGTGAGAAAAGGAATACAGTTGCCCTTACTGGAAAAGTCAGGTTTAAAGAATGGTTTATATGCTGCTGGGATACTATAAAAGGGAAAAATGTCATGATATCACAAAATTTCTACAGAATTGACAGTGATTATCCAAAAGACAAGTTTTCCCAAAGCTCTGCAATTGGGTTCCCCCTATGGAGTATATACACACTCCTGTGAGTCTGCCCATTGGTCTGTCAGCTGTACTTTTGCTATATACTCTTATGGGCATATGGCAGAACTGTTGTCAGAGGCTGTTCATTTGTTCCCAGCTGCCTAGACACAAAATAACTACATAAAAAAAATGTTTTAATTAAGTCATGGCTTGGCCTATTAGCTCTAGCTTCTTATTGGCTAGCTCTTACATCTTAAATTAACCCATTTCCATTAATCTCTGTTTTGCCACATGGTTGTAGCCTACCAAGAAGGTTCAGTCCGGCGTCAGGTGTCTGTCTCCTTCAGAGCCTCCATGGCTTCTTCTTGACTCTACCTAATCTCTATATATGTCTCTTCCAGCCTGGCTTTACTCTGTTAAGCCATTGGCCAAAAGCAGCTTTTTTATTAACCAATGACAATAAAACATATTCACAGCATACATTGTTAGGAATATTTTCTAGACGTGAGCTCTCTGCCGACACAAAATCCCTATCAAGGCAAATTGAAGCAAACCAAATTAAAAGATATCCAGGTTTAATTGGACTCCTGCATTCTCAGGTGGCTCCTAGGGGAACAGAAAGTTGCTAATGCGACCACCAGAGAGAAAAAGGGAAAACTGCTTGTTCATTTTCTTGGGAGTAGTTTAAATAGCCTAGGGGAGTGGTCTTGACCTTCCCTGGGGAGGGGCCAAGATTCAAAGGGCACAAGGGAGGGGCCTCCAAAGATGGAGGCTGGAGACTGGAATTTACATTCCAGGCTGAGTCAGCCTTGGCATTGCCTAAGGCCACTGGGTCCTTGGAGGACTGGTGTTCCCAACAGTGAATAATGGCTACTTCTGCAGGGAGATAGAGGGCCTCCAAAAGTTTGGCTATAAGGGGTCCGTTAACTATGGGAGTGCCCTTGGTGGTAAGGAAGCCCCTTTCCTTCCAGAGTTCAGAATGAGTATGGGCTATTAAGAAGGCATATTTAGAGTCAGTATAGATATTAGCCAGGTGGTTTCCTGATTTATCTATAAGAGAACTTCCATCAACAAACAGGATGAGTTAGGGGATCTGTAAGTGGCTGGTCTAGAAGACCCTGCCAGGTGAGGTTAAAGCCTCTGTAGCCTCTGGGCAAGAGTGAAAGGAGGTACCAAAGGGGGAAGGAACAGGAAGGAGAGTTGCCCCGAGGTTTAGGGCATGACTGGAGGCCAAAGTAATTTGGGGGATTTCTAGAAACAGTAAATGAAAAGCCTGGACTCATGAAGGCCCAAGGAGAGAGAGAGAGAGGGAGAAAGAGAGAGAGAGAGAAGAGAGAGAGAGAGAGAGAGAGAGAGAGAGAGAGAGAGAGAGAGAGAGAGAGAGAGAGAGAGAGGTGTCTCAGAAGGTCTGAGAGGCGGTGGGTGGAATATACCATGATTGGCCCAGACAAGGTGATCTTGAGAGTCTCCCAAGTGAATTCAGCTGCTGTTGCCAGGGCTCTCAGGCATAGTTGCCACCCACAGATGGTGAGGTCCAGCTGTTTGGATAAAAAGACGACAGCCCAATTCCAAGGCCCAACCTGTTGGGTTAGAACTCCTGTGGCCACTCCTGACCCCTCACTGTATTGAGATGGTAAGGCATCGTAGGGTCTGGAAGAGCAATAGCAGGGGCTATTAGAAGAGCATCTCGCAGTAGAGAAAAATGACAACTGACAATGGCCAGATGGATGAGAGGTCCCGTGAGGGTCTCTCTGGCTGCCTGGTACAGAGATTATAATGGAAAGTTAGGGATACAATGGTGGAAGAACCCTAACATCCCCAAAAATGAGAGGATCTGAGCCCCTGTGGTTAGAGGCTATAAATCCTGCAGGGTCTGTACCCTGTCAGAGGTGAGGGTCTTAGACCCCAGGCTAAGTTGAAGACCCAAATATACCACTGTAGGAGAGCATAGCTGAGACTTATTTGGTGAGACTCAATATCCCAGGGATCCAAGGAAGTTCAGGAGCACAGAGGTGGCCTGTTGGGACAGAGACAATGTAGGACTGCAGAGAAGTAGTTTGTCCACATACCAGAGGAGTGTGCCAGGACCTGGGTCAAAGTTTGAGAGATCTTGAGCCAGAATTTGGCCAAAGAAATTGGGGCTGTTCCAAAAACCCTCAGGAGAACAGTCCATGTAAGCTGTCTGGAGGACCAGGAGTCAGAGTCCTCCCAAGCGAAGTCAAAGAGGAAGTATGAGTCAGGGTGTAAAGGGACAGTAAAGAAGGCATCTTTTAGGTCTAGAACAGTAAAGTAGGAGGTGGTAGGAGGGACATTAGACAGGAGATTGTGAGGGTTGTTAACCAGAGGGTGAACTGGAATGACTGCCTCATTTATGAGGCTTCATTTATGAGGCAGAGGTCTTGAATGCAGCAGTAAGCACCAGAGAGCTTACAGGCAGGAAGAATGGGAGTGTTGCAGGGTGAGTCCATAGGAATCAGAAGTTCTTGAGATAGGATACAGGTGATAATAGGCTTAAGGCCTAGGCAGTGGGTTTCAGAAATAGGAAACTGGGGTCTGGAAGGGAAGGACGAAGGCTCTTTAAGGTAGCCTAGGATTGACTGGTGGTGAGTAGCAACCACAGGAGTGGAAGTGTCCCATACTCGGGGATCTACTGGATCAAAGAGAGAAGGGACAGACAGTCTGGAGTAGGAACCTGAGAGGCTGTTAAAGTGAGAAGAAAGTGTGACTCAGGAAAGTGTGTGGAGGCCAAAGTGAGTGTGGACCCAACGCGGCTGAGACTATCTTGACCCAGTAAAAGTGCCGGGCAGGCAGATATCACTAAGAAAGAATGAGAGAAAAATTGTCCTGCAAGAATGCAGGGCAGTGGCAACGTTTTAAACACGGAGAAACGGGTCCCATCTACCCCCATAACTGAAATTGGTGAGGGGAACATAAGGCCCAAGTGAGATGTTAGAACAGAATAGGTAGCTCCTGTGTCCAAAAGAAAAGTAGTGGACTTACCCGCTACCTGCAGTGTTATCCTAGGCTCAGATAGGATTACGGGATATACCAGGTCGGGGTTGCATAATCCTCTGCAAGGCTGAGAAGTTCAAAGGCTGGCACAGTCTCACTTGTTGATGTTGGTGAGGCTGGACCTCTGTCATGCAGCATAGAGGATGAGAGCACATGGGGGGATTGTGATTTCCAGTGTCCAGGTTGCTGGCAGATAGAGCTTTGTAGGAGGTCCCAATCAAGCCAAATCAAAACAAACCAAATTAAAAGATATCCAGGTTTAATTGGGCTCCTATGCTCTCAGGTGGCCCCGAGGGGAACCAGAAAGCCACCAACATGACTACTGAGGAGGAAAAGGATAAACCACTTGTTCATTTTCTGGGGAGCAGTTTAAATAGCCTGGGGGAATGGTCTTGACCTTTCCTGGGGCGGGGTCAAGGTTTTGAGGGTTACCTTGACCCTCCTTGGAGAGGGGCCAAGGTTCAAGGGGCACAAGGGAGGGGCCTCCAAAGACAGAGGCCAGAGACTGGGATTTACATACTTCACCTCCCACATCACTTCCTCTTTTCTGTCAAAATAAAAAGGAAGGTTTTAACTTTAACATGGCAAGATTACATATAACAAAACAGGTATCAAGCAAGAATTACACTTATAACATTTTTTTTTTTTTTTTTTTTTTTGGTTTTTCAAGACAGGGTTTCTCTGTGGTTTTGGAGTCTATCCTGGAACTACCTCTTGTAGACCAGGCTGGTCTCGAACTCACAGAGATCCGCCTGCCTCTGCCTCCCAAGTGCTGGGATTAAAGGCGTGCACCACCACCACCCGGCCACTTATAACATTTATATCTACTTTATCTTTTATCATAACTAAGGAAAACTATAATATAATTATCTATTCTTCAGCTCCATCAAAGATTCCAGAAATATATAATATTACCTAAGTAAACAAGAAGTGCATTGTAAGCAACTTCCAAAACTCTAGAATTGACAAAGACGTCTCACTGCCTGGACAGTCATCCAAAGTTCTTCTGTAACTTTGGAGCATCCCATCTTCAGCCTACAGGATCATAGTATCTGACAGACTTTTTCATGAAACAGAAAATTTGAAGATCTGTTCTGCTTTGTAATGGCAAAGTCCATCAGTTGCTTTCTTCTGTGTACTACAGAATGTCTGGCAGACTCCTTCATGAAGCAGGAACCCCAAAGGAGAGTCTCACCTTTAGGCAAATTCAGCAGTCATATTTCTGTGGGTCCTGAAAATCCATTTCATATAGCATAACATTGGGCAAGAGCAGTTTCTTGCCCAAATGACTAACAAACTTCATAAGGAGCCTTTTGAAGTAACTGGTGCTGCCAAGAGCAGATGTGTCTCATTGTCATGAAAAGTCTTAAGTTCTTAAAACATTGTAAATGCCATATTCCATAGATCTTTGAAAGGTTCGAAGATTATCTATCTAACTGAAATATATCTCTATATATCTAGAAAACCTAACTAGCATGACTACAAACTTGACTGTTATAAATGACTATCTATTAACCTGTATTTCTTAATTATATATTACATTTTTAAATGAGTTGCACAAACACAATACCTTAATCAAGAGCAGAAATATACATATAACAAAATGACCTAAAATGTGTATCAGTAAACAAAGATCCATATCAATGAAAAGTATGCATTTTTGTAACATATCCCCCTCTAAATGTAAAGAAACATTTATAAACAATATTTGGGAATTTGGGCATAATTCTCTAGACTACTTCCTGCTGATTGGCGATGCTGTTAATCAAGTCCATCATGGGTCCAACTCAGTCAGCAGTCCAGAAGCCGTTATGGATGTTGAAGTATCTGGGCCATTGTTTCAGGAGGTATTGTTTGGTCAAACCACATTAGTCTGTAAGGAATCCACAGGTTCTCATCCTCTGTGGAAACAAAAGAAGAACCTGTTTTCCAAAACAACATATCCTTAACACAAATTTTGAATTCAAGATACCTTTAAAATATATATATATATATATATATATATATATATATATATATATATATATATATGTTGGTTTAGCTTGGCAGTTCTTACAATGAAATGTCTCTCTGTACTTAGCTCATTCACAGTCAAAAAAATTCAAAGAAAACACAATAATATACATAATCCAGACTCTCTGTATATCCCATCTTTATATGGTTTATTTGTCTTACTCTATACTTTTTCTACAAGTTTAATATTTATTTTATTATCTTTACTCCTTTAATCTATGACTGTCTTACTCTTTTATATTGTAACTGTTCTCTTTCTCTCTCTCTCTCTCTCTCTCTCTCTCTCTCTCTCTCTCTCTCTCTCTCCTACGTATATTTATCCAACACTGTGACCCATTTAGAGGTCTATTTCATCTGAATTTGTCTTTATTGTGTGCGTATCTTTAATTATTTTTAGATCAGGGGCTTTTATTTTACTTTTTTCAACTCCCACATCACAGAACTAAAATGAGCGTGTTTGTGCAGATGTCTCCATAGTAGAATATATATTGCTTTGGACACATTACCAGGAGTGGTAAGGTTGATTTATATGGTATTTCTATTTCTAGTCCTTAAGAAGCCTCAAGATTCATTTTGAAGGTAGCTGCACTTGTGTGCACTCCCACAGACAATGTATAAATGTTCATCTGTCTCTACACACACATCAGCATTAGTTATCATTTGTATCCTTGATATTGGACATTCTCAAGGGATGAGAAGGGAATCATAGGTAATTTTAACTGTGTTTCCCTAAAGCTAGGTGTTTCCTAATTATGTATATTTCCTCCTTTGAGAATTCAGTTGTTACTCCTATGGCAATACTCAGAAGTATGCTATTTTCTTGTTGTTTAGGTTTTTCAGTTCCATGTATATTTCTATTACTAATCTTCTAAAAACAGGCTACACATGTGGTCGGAGAACAGGCTTTGCTCAGCCTTGACCTGAGTGAGGCACAGGTGGAGATATGACATGCCCCAACAATAGATCAGGATTGAATCTCACTCAAGCCTTACTCTCAGGCAATCTTGGAAAATTATTTAACTCATGAGCCTGACCTTCCTCATCTGTAAACTGAAGATCAGAATGAGTAACTTGTAGGATGGTTAAATACTGTTCATACCCATCTCATAATGTGATCCTTAGTTTATGAGAACAATGTTATTTTTCTTTATTAATCCAACCCCTTTGTCATGATTTTGTTTTGTTTTAATTTATTTTTTTACATACCAATCCCAGTTCTCCCTCCCTCTTCTCCTCCCACTATCACTACCTTCCCAATATAGGGACTCATTAAGATATACTACCTTCCATGTGGGAAAGTATTTGAATACTGGAAGATTAAAATCATAATACACATGTATTTCCAAACTTACATTTTGGTTTTTAAATTGATTGTTACTCAATCAGTTTTCATTAGATGCTCCAGTATATCTACAAGTCAGGATGCACCAAGATGGTCTAGCTAGCATGGAGTGTGAGAAATAGCATCCTTCCTTCATACAAATGGAACCAGGGCTCCCAATACTATGCACTGGGTGATTGGGCTGAATTCCCTGACCTGTTAGAGCACAGTAAATTTAGAGTCTTCTCAACCCTGTGGCTTAGTCATGAGCTGAAATTTATTAACATCCTTCACTTGATGCTAAAATTAACTCACTGTTCTCATTTGCTCAGTCGTGCTTCATCTTGATTCTGCAGTCAAATCAAGAACACCCATGGTGGCATGTGACTCTACGAGGTCAAATAAGAACCAAATATAGCTTTCTACCCAGGATCAAATGTCTAATGATTTAGGCATGCAAGGGACTTAGTTAATTCTCTACAACTAATTCAGTGTAAGATGAAATTGAGGTTGTGATCATGTGGAAGAATTATCTATTGCTCATTCATATGTCTTCTCTATCAATGGTGATAGAACTGGTGCCTAGATTCTATGTGTGAGTAAGGCTATGTTCACCTTCCAGATTATATCAGAATTTCTGTAGCTCATTCTCAAAATCTCAGGCATGGGTGGGAGTTTCACAGAGAGCACTGAATGGTGGTGACAGGCATCATTGCAAATGCTTCATCTCTCTTTTCTTCCAGGGGATCTCAGATCTGCACCATCCGTGATCCCTGCAGCCCACAAAGGTCAGTAACAGTTATTTGAGGCCAAAGTAGCCAATAGTATTCTGCAGGTAAATCATCTGATCCTTGAGAGAAGGGCAGTGAGAAAGAAGAAAGTATTGTTTTGCAAACTTCACCAGGACTGGCAGAGGAGGTGCATGCCGAGGGCAGAGTTTTTCTCATGCCCCTTGCTGTTCCCATGTTGACAATAACTCCACCCACTTCCAACCTGAATACTCCACCATGAAACCCCCTGGTTAGGCAGAACAGCAAACTAATAACTGGCCTCAAGAAGGGTATAGATACGTTTTCTGATGACTTCCCAGGGGAAGAAGGGAGCCAGGGATGCAGATGAGGTATGTGACAAGAACAAGAAGTTGGCAGCCAGTGGGAGAGTCCATGGAGGAATGTTTCTTTGCTCAGTGTGAGTTTCATCTTCACCCCTAGGTCCTCCTGCCTTGCTACACTTTGTGGACGAGCACCGGGAGCAGCTGGTGGCACGAGTGTCATCAGTGGACCCTGTCTTGGACAAGCTGCATAGGCTGGTGCTGAGTGAAGAGGAGTATGAGGCAGTGCGAGCTGAAACCACCACCCAAGACAAGATGCGGAAGCTCTTCAGCTTCAGCCGGTCCTGGAGCTGGGACAGCAAAGACCGATTCTACCGAGCTCTGAGGGAGACCCATCCTCACCTGATCGTGGACCTCCTTGAGAAGTCAAGAAGTGTCTCTATGAGATCCTGACATCTTAGTTGATGAGGGTTTGGCACTCGTTTGATTTCTGGCTCTGCCTGACTTTCCTTTTGCCCTAAGTTTCTAAATCCATAAACCAGGGGCCATCTGAGTTGCTTTTCTGATGGCACTGTTTCCAGGAGATCTCTTGGGGGACCCAGATGTTTCTGCTTGGTCTTTCCCAGCAATATGTTCATGTGGGATGAACATCTGATGAAACTTACAGTGGAGCCAGCAAATCTATTCAGGCCTTGTCCAGCCTACTCTCATGGTCTGAGTGGCCAGGCTTGTGCCCAGCTGACCCACCATGATACAAGAGGACTGAAATGCATGGGAATGGAGACAATGAGATGGTGCTTTCCCTGGAAAGTGAGTGTCTTATGAATAGAAAAGAAGGGAGCTTCTGAAACATTTCCCACCCTCAGTGTGGTTTTTCTTTATTGATTCTAATTCCCTTATCAAGTGTTGAACAGTTTCATTCATTTTCTTCTACTGTGTCTTTTTTTTTGATGTTTTAAGGGATTTATTCATTTCCTCACACTATTTGTATTTTCCTGGATTTCTTTAAGAAATTTATTAATTTCCTTTTGAGGACCTATAGAGTCTTCATACAGGCTTTTATGTTCTTTTTCTTGTGCTTTTACTATGTTGGAATATCCAGGACCTGCTGTGGTAGGGTAGCTGGGCTCTCGTGGAGACATATTAATCTGGATATGTCTTTGTTTTTGATATTGATTGTGTTTTTATGCTGGCATCTAGGCATCCAGAATTGGGATGATTATAGGTCTAGGGGCTTATTTCTGGATTTATTTTTATTTAGGTGGGTGTTTTGTTCCTTGGTTTCTGTTTCTTCTCTGGATTTTAAGGGAGTGTGATAACTGTTGCCTAGTAAAAAATTTTATTGATCTTATATGTGTGGTCTATGGGGTTTCCAGGTATTTCTTGTCACTGGAAGCTGACACTTGAAAATGGGGATAGGCTAAGGGTCTGAAGGAGTTCAGAGGAGGGAGGAGATCAGAGTGTTCAACAGGATTTGCTTCTTGAGTCTCCTTGAAATGAGGGAAGGGACAATGAAGAGACCTCATCCCAGAAAGTCTGCCATAGCACTGGGGCTGGGACTGGAGAATTGGATCTAGAAGTACAGAAGGAGAAAGGAAAATCTATAAACAGGCCACCTGCTTCCCTGGCAGGAGTACCCTGTGGGTTATCAGGGGGTCTCTGCTGGAATTATGAACTAGGATAAAGCAACAAGTGGGAAGAGGGACTTTGGGAGGGGAAGGAATCTACAGGAGATGTGAGCAGGGGGAAAGAAGGCTATAGCAGGGATAAAATCATTAATATAGAAACAAGAAAAGTACAAAGAATCAATGAAATGTAGACAAATTTTTCTTTGGGCTGCTAGCTCACAAAAAAATGACAGAGACTTATTAATTATGAAATCTTGGCCTTAGCTTAGGCTTGTCCTACTAGCACTTATAACTTAATTAACCCATATTTTAAAATCTACATTCTTTTATGTGGCTTAGCTACCTTTACTCTGTATTGCCCATCCTGCTTCCTCAATATCCGGCTGGTGACTCTGCCTTTCCTCTTCCAAGAGCTCTCTGTTCCTAGAAATCCTGCCTTACCTCTTTCTATATAGCTAATGGCAATTCAGCTGTATTTTTTAAACCAATCACAGTGGCATATGTTCACACAGTGTAAAGCAATATTCTACAACAATGAAACAAAGAGCTGGTTCTTTGATTAAATCAACAAGTTGACAAATTCTTATTCAAATTAACTAAGAGGAAGAGAACGAATGTTCAAATTAATAATCTCAGAAACAAAAAGGAGGACATAACAACAGACACCAAGGAAGTCTAGAGATTCATAACTACATATTTTAAAGTCCAGTACTCCACCAAATTGAAAATCTAAAGGAAATGAATAATTTTCTCAATATATACTACTTACCAAAGATAAATCAAGATCAGATAAGCAATATAAAAAGATATAAAACCCCTAGTGAAATAGAGGTAATTAAAAGACTTCCAAAAAAGGAAGACCAGGACCAGATGATTTTAGAGTAGAATTCTACCAAATTTGCAAAGAAGACTTAATACCAATACTCCTTAATACCAAAGTCCCACAAAATAGGAATAGAAGCATTGCCAAATTAATTTTACGAGGCCACAAACTAAGAAAGATTCAACAATAAAGGGAATTACAGATTTTCCTTATGAATATAGATGCAAAAATACTTATAAAATATTTGTGGTCTAAGCCTGGTGGACCCCAGAGGCCAAGCACGGGTCCACCCTAATCTCTAGACTTGGGGCAGGGAGAATTTCGTTGCCCTCTGGTACTAGGTAGTCAGGCACCATTATGATTCTTGGCAGCAGAGTCCTGCCCAGCACCATGACAGACTGAGTCAGACAACAAGACCCACAAGCAGGCCCAGGGTGAACTTCTAGGCTCTGAGGAGGAAAGGTGGTCCTGCCAAGAGCCATGATGGGTTGAATAGGAAGAGACCAACACGTGGCACAGGGCACACAGGCACAATTATGGTAAACAAATGTATGGTATGGTATGGTATGGTATGGTATGGTATGGTATGGTATGGTATGGTATGGCAGAGAAAAGACAGAACGGTTCATGTCCTGTGGACAGAGGCAGATCTGAAGAGGTGAAAGCAGCGAGGAGCAGTCAGATGAGGATGGCTTGATTGCCACCCAGGGCCATGGTGATGTCTGGATCTGGGCTGCTGCCAGGACCCAGGTCTGGGTTCATGACACTGATGCAGCTGAGGTCTGTGTTGATGTCTGTTGTTGTCAGGGTTTCTGTCCTGCCTGGTTTCTGTTCTCCCACCAGGTACCATAGCCATTTAGCCCCAAAGAAATCACACAGAGGTCTATATTAATGATAAACTTATTGGCCCTTTAGCTCAGGCTTCCTATTAACTCTTATAACTTATATTAACCCATTATTCTTATCTATGTTAGCCACATGGCTCAGTACCTTTTTCAGCTGGGCAATTGTATCTTCCTTCTTCTGTGGTTGGAACAGGACTGGGGAGGAATGGGCTTCCTGCTTCCCAGAATTCTCCTGTTCTCATTGACCCACCTCTACGTTCTGTCTGGTTGTCCCACCTATACTTCCTGCCTGGCTACTGGCCAATCAGAGTTTATTTAAAACATAATTGACAGAATATAGACAAGTGTCCCATACCAGTCTGTGGTTCCTGATACCACAGAAGGCCAAGAAGGTGGGGCTGTATAGAGTTGGTCCTGGCCCTCACTGACTGCAATACTTTGAAAAACTGGTCCTGCCCAGCACCAACTGAAGCACTCAGGAGAGAGGGTTCTACACCTCACCTGGGCAGCACAATATCAATCAAGGGGCAAGATCCAGCTGAACCTGAGGGAGTGAGAATGGGAGAGCAGGTAATGCCCATCATGTGGTGAGGGGAACATGCCTTCCTTTGCCCCTTGCTCCTTGCTCGTTGCCCCTTACCCCTTGCCATCTGCAGCAGCTAGGAGACCTGACCCAAACCCTCATCAGGCATGGCACTCAGGAGAGCAGGCCATGTGCCCCACCTGGGCACCACAGTAGAGTTGACACTGTAAGCAGGGGCACAGGTGGTCCAGCACTGAGGCCATGAGTGGGGCGTAGCTGGACCACCTTCTCAGTCTGTGGTGTAGCAATGGTGTGAAGGAAAGGTGCCCCTAACCTCTACCTCCTACAAGTGCCAAGGGCGCTAGCTGACCCTCCTCTTTCCCAGCTACAGCACTTGGGAAAGTAGGCCCTGCACCTCATCTGGGGAGCACAGCAGAGCTGACCCTGTTGATGTGACCTGGGGTGAGACAGTTCAAGAATGCGAGCATGGGAAATCTGGCATTGACCCTCATCTGTCATATTTAGGCACAGGAGGAGGAACGATTCCCTCTCCACAGCCCTCTGTGTCTGAGATGGTGGGAGAGCTGGCCCTGAGGTCATAAGAGTGGGAGAGCTGTCTCTACCTCTCACCAGCTGCAGCACTCTGGAGAGTGGCCCCTGCATCTAGTCTGTGCAACACAGTAGATCTGTGCCTGATGATACAGGCATAGGAGAGCCAACCCTGAGAGCATAAAGCAGGAGAACTGGCCCTGCCCCATGCTTATCACTGCAAGGAGTGAACTAGACAAGGCAGTGCTGGAGAGCTCACCATTGTGGTGAGGGTGAGGGAGAGCTGGCAGGTTGACCAAACCTACAACAACCCAGGCCCAGAACCAAAGTTATGAGTTGGCCACCCCAACATCAGTCTGCTGTATCAAGTGAAGAGGCCAGGACTGTAGGCCCAAAGGTACAGGATTTCCATATCACAGAGCAACAATGGGCTATCCAGGAGGAGACCAGTAAGGACCCAGGATCAATAATGTAGTGGAAACCAGAGTCCTTGTACCAGATCAGTGACTCCGCAATGAACATTTGCAAGTGAAAATATATGAATAAAGGGTTTATTGTCTGTCTCACTGAGTCACACTACAGCTTCCATGACGAGATTGATTCTTTTTTTTCTCTCTAAATTTTATTTTATTTTGGGGGGAGAGGTTGCAAGGGCAGAGGGTGGATACAAAGGAATGGAGAATAAATGGGATAGACATGCGTGATGTGAAAGACACAAAGAATAAATAAAAAGAAAAAACATTTAATATTTTTAAAGAATCATTAAAAATAAATTCAAAAATAGTTGCAAATCAAATACAAGAACACATCAAAAAGATCATCAATGATGATCAAGTAGGCTTCTTTCCAGTGTTGCAGGGTGTTTCAATATATGAAAATTAGCTAAAGTAATCCACCACATAAACAAACTAAAAGATAAAAAAAGAAAAACAATGATCATTTCATTAGAAAAGGCCTTTGACAAAATCCAACACCCCTTCGTGACAAAAGTCCTGGAGACATTTGGGATACAGGAACATACCTAACATAATAAGGCAATTTACAGCAAACCCATAGCCAACATCAACTAACATGGAGAGAAATTGAAAGAAATTTCACCAAAACCAGGAACAAGACAAGGTTATCCCTCTCTCCATACTTAGTCAATATAGTATTTGAATTCTTAGCTTGAGCAATAACACAACTGAAGGAGATCATATTCAAAATATCTTTATTTGCAGATGATATAATAGTATACATAAGTGACCCTAAAAATTCCACTGGGAAACTCCTATGGCTGATAAAACACTTTCATTAAAGTAGATGGATATGAAATTAACTCACAAAAATAAGTATCCCTCATATATACAGATGACAAATTGATTGAGAAACAAATTAGGGAAACAACACCTTACCCTCAAATAATATAAAATGCTTTGAGGTAACTCTAACCAAGCAAGGAAAAGACTTGTGTGATAAAAAAATTTTAAGTCTTTGAAAAAAGAAATTACAAAGATATCAGAAGATGGAAAGATCTCCCATGCTCATGGATCAGAAGGATTAATATAGTAAAAATGGTCATCCTACCTAAAGAAATCTACAGATTCAATGCAAACCCCATCAAAATTCCAACATAATTCTTTACAGACCTGAAAGGACAATTCTCAACTTCATATGAAAAAAAAAGAATAGCTAAAACTATCCTGAATGATAAAGAACTGTTGGAAGCCTCATGATTACTGGTTTCAAGTTGTACTACACAACTATAGTAATAAAAACAGCCTGATATTGTCATAAAAGCAGACTTGTTGATCACTGAAATCAAATTAAAGATCCAGACATAAATCACATACCTAATTTGTTAAAAAAAAAAAAGGCAAGACATACACACTGGAAAAAAGACAGCATCTTAAATAAATAGTACCTGTCAAATTGAATATCTGCAAGTATGCCAATAGATTCCTATCTATCACCCTGTACAAAACTCAAGTCAAAAGATATCAATACCTAAACATAAAACCAGATACACTGAACCTGATAGAAAAGAAAATGTAGAATAGCCTTGAACACATTGACTCAGGAGACCACTTTCTGAGCAGAACACCAACAGTGTAGACATTAAAACTGAAAATTAATAAATGGAACTTCATGAAATTAAAAAGCTTCTAAGACGAAGAACACCATCAATTGGACAAAGTGGAAAAACCCGCAGAATGGAAAAAGATTTGTACAAACTCCACATCTGGTAGAGGGCTAATATCCAAAATATATAAAGAAATTAAGAAACCAGATATAAAAAACACAAATAGTCAAATTAAAAAGTGGGGTACACAGAGGATGGTGCCCATGAATGGTAGAATGCACCCAGAGGCCCACCGCAGGTACCACATGGGGTCTGGGCAGATGAGCAAATATATAGTAGAGATATTTGACCCTGCTCTTCTTAGAAGGGCTGGCCTTGATGGCTTGGGTGCAGGAGACCTGGTCTCGGGGGCCTGAGCACAGCAGAACTAGCCTCACACCTCATTGGCCCTGAGAGAGCTGGTCCCACTCATTAACTGTTTCCACAGGGGGAGACCTATCCCCCAGTGGCACGGATGGACTCCTGAGAACTGACCCCTATGGCAGGGGTACAGGAAAACTGGCTCTACCCTTCCCTGGTAGCGATGAAATCTTGGGAAAGGAAGAGCTGGCTCTGCCCCTCACCTGAGAACACTTGCCTGAAAATCAAATTAAAACAGCTCCCCTGATCAGCCTTACAGACCAGGCAGTGGTAACACACACCTTTAATCCCAGTAGCCATACTAGCTTGCCATAAAAACTGGGCAATGAATGCCATTAATCTAGTAGTGCGTACTTTTAATCCCAGCCCTTGAGAGGATTATAAGATAGGAGAAAACAGTTCTCAGTCATAGTCTCATTCTGAGATTCCAGCAGGCAGGATCATCATTTCAGACTGAGGATGAGGTAAGAGCCAGTAGCTGGCTTCTTTGCTTTTCGAATCTTCAGGTTGAAACCCAAATTCTCTTTCTGAGCTTTTATTAACTGTGCTTCATGCAGAGGTCCAAACTGATCAACTCAGCTACCACCCAGGTCCACGCCCATGGCATGAGATGAAACACCCACCCTCTACCCCACTGTGACCTACTGGAGCCTGTGAAGAAATATTTCCTGCTGAACCATAGCAACAGGAGCTGCATGACTCAGGGCAACAGCAGAATGTCAAAGAGGAGTTTCAGTGAGGGCCCAGTACTGATGGTGTACCAGAAATCAGATGCCTTGAACCAGACCAACAACTCATTGCAGTGAACACTTGCAAGCAAAGTTGTTTGGGAAAAAGGGTGTATGTGTGACACACCGCAGCTCCCAGTGTCACAATGACAAATGAGTAGGGGATGGAGAGTGGGAAAGATGGAGGAACAAAGTGGATCTTATTCTTCTTGTGGGGGAAGAATGCAGGGGTGAAAGGCAGACATGGAAAGACTGGTTATTATCTCTTAGAAGACTTTACTTTTCTGATGAGAAACAGAAAGGTATTATATCTAGAGGTGGGGGAAAAGAGGATTTCAAAGGAATAGGGGTGGGAAAACCATACTCAGGATATATTGAAAGAATAACAAATCTATTTTCTATAAAAGGAAAACTATTCAATACTTAAAAAAACATTTTTCAACTTCAACCTCTCTTTCCCAGTTTTTTACATAATTATGTGTGTGTAGCTATATAAAATATAATTCATTCATATTTACTAAAAATAAACCTTAAAGAAATTTATTTTAAACAACTCTTTGTTGTAATATAATTTTACCAAAGATTTACTAATCCCAGAACAAAATTCACCTAGCATCTCTTTATGTAACTCGTCAGCAACTCAAATCACAAACTTGTAAACCAAATATTCCTCATAACACAATATGAATACATGCTAACTTGATACTCACATGCTGAAGAACAAAAATGGGAAAATATTTAAGTCTTTATATTCTGTAATGAAGTTATGATGTTTCTATAAGAGCAGAAGATCTTGTATGTACAGGGAAATACTGTAATCACAGCAAACAACAGCCTAGACCTAACCAAGGTCTTTCAGGGGCACCATAGGGAATGCGTGTTGTGCAGGTTCATGCAGTGAAAAGAACTCAGGCTGTGCACTCACAACCACAGCTACAAGGAAGTCACATGATGCAACATGGGACACACTGCAGAAACACCTCTGATTTAGTGCACACTTGAATTTAGCTTGACCTTTGCATATGCACAAACATTTTGGTCTGGTCAAAATTTTGCAGCAGTTACATCAAACCATACAGAGATGTGCTTCACAGCTTAACATACTGTGAGTCCCAGGTGGTGGTGGCGCACACCTTTAATCCCAGCACATGGGAGGTAGAGGCAGGAGGATCTCTATGGGTTCAAGAGCAGCTTCATCTACAAAGTGACTTCCGCGATAGCCAGGACTGTTATACAGACAAACCCTGTCGGAAGGGAAGGAAGGGGAGAGGGAGGGAGGGAGAGAGAAAGAGAGGGACGGAGGAAGAAGCAGATCTACAATGGTGAAATGAGGGTCAGATATAAGACTCAGAGATAAGAGCACTTGCTGCTGTTGCAGAGGATCAGAGTTCTACTCTTAGCACCATAGTCAGACAGGTGCACACTCAAACACACACTCACAGACACACATTTTTTAATTTTTATAAAAGAATGACAAAATGAGAGCCTCTATTGCTCACCAATCTACCAGAGTAGGACTTGAGGGTCATGCAACTGCGTGTTTGCCACAAGGAAAGGCCTGCCAGTCTCTTTCCCCAGGCCACCTGGTTTCACTCTGGATCAAGCCTCTACTCCCTACAGGGCCATGGTCACAGCTGCTAGCCAGGCTTCTCAGTGCCTCCCATCTTCTCCTCTGAACTCTGCAGGTGTGCTAGCTTGGCCTGTGTGAATCTCTGAAGCTCTCCCTCTCTTTCTCTCCTGGAACACGGTATTTTCCTTATTTTCACTCCTGTCCTTCACTGGGCCACAGTCAGGCAACTTCCTATCAGATTCTCACCCAGAATCCTCTAGGGTTTTATTTAACAAGATGTAATTCCAAGTTTTGAACTCCCTTTCTGATATGCTGACTTCACTGAGAATTTCGAAATAACTTTAAACTAAACAAATTGATGATTACAAGTGAAGCCAAGGCTCTTAAATGTGTGCAACATATACAACACACTGGATTTATTTGTAAATGAGAGGAAATGCTAAAATATCAACAGCCAAATATATATTTAATAGTCTGAGCTTTTTAAACTCCATAAAAAGAAATATATTTAGGTCTACTAAATTTGATTTCATTAAGAATTGGTTATAAAAACAAGTTCACATCCCTTTCTTCTGGCTGCTTACTTAAACGCAAGGTCACTGAGAGCTCTAGGTAGCCCGGGCCTTCTGCTGATGCGGTTAGGATGCTCTGAGAACCAAGCCATGACAGGACAGACTCTGTGTCCAGCAGACTGACAGTCTCCATAACTGAGTCTTCAACTCTGCACCTCCAGAGGACATGTCACCTGACAGTAGCCTAGGGTTTTGTTACTTCAGTCAGATATAGCACATTCACGGAGAAAATAGTCAGAGGAGGAATATCACAGTATTAATTTTCCTTCTAAGAAATTCTATGCCTTTTCTATGCTGTGTGTCTTAAGATGCGATCTGTGCAGCTTGCATAGCTATTGTCATTTTAATACAAACCCACTTGGTGCCACCAAGAGACTCCTGATTCTACAGTGAGTTTCAGATCCTGTAATAAGTGTAAACGGAGATTGCTTGTTCATTTCCCTAAAACATACTCACAGCATAGGAGGGAAAATCCCACATCAAACAAGTCTCAAAGGGATAATAAGTATTTAAATGAAGACTTGAAAGCACACTTTCATCCAACACGAGCCAGTGATTTCGGAGAGATAGGTATTATACAATGAAAAAGAAAATTATACTCACAACTTTACTCCTTTTATGTTGATAATTAAGCACAATTACAACAGTAAAACTTCTGAAATTGGAACTTTAAGATGATTAAAGGTTCATGGTTTTTGAATGCCCTTAAGTCAGTGGCTTGAATGAGAAAAACTTATTTGACTTTGGGCTAGGAAATGACAACTATCTGCTTAAGTGGTTGTCTGCTGGAGGAACCGCTTTCTTTTTTCTACAAATGCCCATTAATGAAGACTGACTTGTGTCAATTTACAAGCTCTGGATTAGCTGTCAATAAAACTTGTTTGTCAGTGTGACCTGATACCAATAGTCACAATAGAGCAGAGGGAACCTGCTTCTGTGCCTGGAGAGTGGGGATGGCTGTGTTTTCCATTCTGGTCCTTCCCTACAATGTTAGAATTTGTATTTAGCATTTTTTGTCTTACAGTAGACATATTACAAAATTAAAAAACAAAATACTTGGCTCTTAAAAATCTCAATTTTATGGCAGAAACATATTTATATTTTTGTGTCTTAAAAAACTCTTCTTTTTCCAAAATAACAATGATTAGTTAGAAAAAAGGGCATATATATATATATTCAAAGTATTTCCTTTTAACAAAAACTTTGCTTTATGCAATCTAAAATTTAAAGGTTTTAGAAAGCCAGAATGTAACATACTTCAAGGAAATCCATTGTTTCTTCAGCCCCTTTTTTCTCCAGAAACCAGCACTGTTACATTATTTCCGTTTAGTAAAATATGATCTAATTTTATACCCTTCTTTCTTCCCGTGTAATTCCAACAATATACTGACTAGGTCATCCAATACTAGAAGTGTACCAACAATTTCTTATCACTCTTCATCACACTATGAGCTGTTGATTCTATACTCTTGTCCATAAGGTCTAGTACAGGAGATGCAATGGGTTTGTAGTCGTGTTAGCCACCATGACCATGCAGGAAGTATGTTTTAACAAGTATGCATGCTTCCTTCAAGGTGTAGCAGCCATGCTTGGTCTGAACTCTGGAACAGCTGGAGAATGACCCAGACCTCTGAATCCTTGTCATCTCCATCCTGCAGCAGGATGAATGCGGCTATCCAACATGCCATCCTGCAGGAAACAAGCCAATGCTCCCAAGATGGACAGTATTTGCTCAACCAGCAGAACCCTAACAAGGTCAAAGGCAGACACATAAAACTGTGAGCCTGGGTCACCTCTGCTATGTTGACACTAGGTGGTGGTAGAAACCAACGTTTACATTAATTCTGAGGCAGAGTCAAAATTTGATGAAAAGAGGGAGACGCAATTGGCGTCAGCATGCAAATGTCTGTGGTCTTCCATGGCTCCACGAGGAATCTCTAACAAATGCATTTCTATTCAATAAGATTAGCTAATGAGTTAGTCTTTGTGTTTTGGAAAGTTCAGAAGTTAGGGGCAAGTGTTAATTTTACATCTCTCCCAAGAAAAGTTACACAAGAGTTGATCAATAAATATTTGAGCGTACACAAATGAGGCTACATGCTAAGTGCAGATACAGACTAAGTGTAGAAATGTATACAACCAAGTGTTACTTAAAACATCAGATTATTTAAACTCAAGAAATTTAATTTTATTTATTGTTTCTTTTCTTGTCCAAGTCTAAACAGTTCAAGAAATGATTCTACAAAGAACATGCAGCGTGTGTGTGGTTTTCAGAGTTCTGGGACCACGACTTATCAAAACAGACTAAGATTTATCAATCTTAACATGATGTTTTACAGTAAATTAATCAAGTATCCTGGCAGTGTTTCCATCCTATAGTAAGACAGCTTGAAATTATTTTCATGTATTTTTTAATAACTTATCAAATAAGTTGTGGCTTGAAAACAATCCATTGGAAAAGAATGTTTTGGATGTAAAAAGTTTCAGATGATAAAAATAAGGGGATTTTTTTTTGTTGCTCTTCTAAAGTAAAATGACAAACAAAAACACTCATTGGTGACAAAGTATTTATTCACTGGCAAAGAGAAAGCCTCGCTAACAAGTGGTGCTGATAAACTGGACGCCTGCAGGTAGAAGAACGATCCTCTCCTATCTCCCTGCAGAGCACGCAACTCCAAATGCACCAAAGACATCAACACAAGACTCGAAGCCCTGGATCTGCTAGAGGGAAAGAGGGGGAAACACTTCCTGATGCTTGCAGAGCTAAGGGCATTAATAAAATGGGACAAATTGACAATTGGGACCACATGAAATTGAAAGGATGTCATTTGGAGATCATGGATGGAGTCCGTAACCATCATGGCTGGGAGCACGGCAGCAGGCAGGCATGGTGCTGGAGGAGTAGCTAAGAGCTCACATCCACAAGCTGCAGGCAGAGAGAGAACTAGAAACACTGGGGTCTGTGCGGGCTTCAGATCCTGAAAGCCACCCCAGTGACACACCTCCTCTAAGAAGAACATCCTTCAAACCCTCTCCAAATAGTTGCACAAACTATTGAATATATGCATTCAAATATATGAGTAGTGGGTGCCACCCCAGGGTCTCAGCACCATGCAAATGACTATCCATATAAATAAATAAGCAAATGCTGCTGAGGATATGGAGAAAGAAGAATTCTTAATATTTGTGGTTGGGAGTTGAAGTGGTCTGAAAAGTGCATAAGAAAAATATTTGCCAGAACACTGCAGCAGAGACCACAGAGAAGTGCTACTTACTAGTTTGCTCTCCAGGGCTTGCTAGGCCTGCTTTCTCATACAACCTAGGACTGTCTGCCAATCAGTGGCACCCCACAATGGGCATGGCCCTCCTATATCATGCTTTCCCAGGAAGACATTCACACAGCAGGCAGCTGCCACCGAGCCTTATGTCCGGAATTGGATCACAGGGTTGTACATGGTGGAAGGCAAGAACTGACTCCTGAATATTTTCTTATGACTAGCACATGTGATTAATGGTGTGTGTGCATGTACACACATAAATAAATAAATAAATAAATAAATGTTACTATTAAAGGACTAATCACTTCTTAGAGACTGTGATCTTCTCTGTGCTGATATTGTCAGTTAGGCACTAACCTGGGCCCAAGGGGCATACCAGTCAACAAACAAGCTAAGTCCTGTCTCCAAGAGTTTCCATTCAATTACCGAATGAAATCAAGTTTGTGCCGTTAGGTGGCAACAGGTGACAAACAGAAGCATAAAGGAGGGTAAATTCTGGGACTGCGGTGCTGCTTCAGAGAGCAGGTAGCGAGCTTCTGCCTAGGAGAAAGTCATCCCAAAAGAAGGGTGAAGCCAGTGCAAAGGTTCCGAGGTGAGCAAGTTCCTGGTGTGTTTAAGGAAAGCTGAGCAGTAGGAAGGTAGAGCAGACAGCCCACAACAGAGTGAGTGAGGAGCCAGAAGTGGGAGCCTATGACAGAAATAGAGCAGGGTGGGGTGAGTCAGGCCATGCAGAGCCTTGAGACCCAGGGGAAAGAACCTGGGTTTCTTTCAGAGCAAGACAGGGAGGATTGCAAGAGAGAGGTAAGGAGGTAATTTACATATTAGGTTGTGACTCTGGCTTCAAGACTGAGAATAGACCATGAAGTATCAGCAGGAAGAGAGAGGTAGGAAGCTGGAGCACAGACCCAGGATGCTGGCTGTACCAGCAGTCTCCTTGGGCACAGTGAGAAGGATCAGATTACAGATGTGTTTACAAGCCAGTGTCAGGGCTGCAGCAATGGCTCAGTGGGTAAAGCAGTCGCTATGCAAGCATGAGGACCTGTGCTCTGATCCACAGCATCCTTACAGATACCTGCTGGGCGTGGCTACAGGCTTGTGATCCCAGAGCTCAGGAGGAGGGAACAAGAAGTCCCCCAGCTGTCTAAGTAGCTAGACTAACCATATTCATACGTTCTCATGTCACACACATGCACATACATATGACTTCACATGCATAAGAACATGCACAGACTCCACACACCTACAGAAAAAAAAAAGATGTTAGGAGGAGTCAAATGCCAGATTTGAGATTTAGGAGAGTCCAGGAGTGAGAAAAGCCCCAGGATTTGGAGCCTGCCAGCCACTTCCTGAAATGAAGAGCTTGTGAACTGGGCAGGCTACAGGAAGGAGAGGAAGTACAGAGATCCAGAGCACAAATCTGGGAGATTAGGAGCTTTTGCAGAACTGGGGCCTGTTGGCAAACTGGGGGGTCCCCGCTTCAGTAGAAGAGGGAAGTGAGGCTCAGACATGAGTCCTCTACTCAGGAGGTGCAGCTTCTGCAGGCCTGGAAGAAGCTCTCAAGCCTGACTCCTCCTTCAGCCCAGGCATCTGCAGAGACTTTACAACAGGAAATGAGCTGAACATTGCTCAGCCCCCACTATCAGGTTTCAGAGGATGAACATCTGCGCAGACTCTCATGCCTGGCGTCCTGGAGGAGCCAGATTCTATCACTTTTAAAGAGCGTGATTTCTAGCTGAGGAGCCTCGGCCAGGGACACACACCAGATGGCCAAGTGGAGGAACAAGTGAGTAGTGGGACCGACAGACGCCACCGAAACGTTTGAGGTGTGGGAAGATAATTGCTGGCCTAACTGCACTAAGGCATACTGTGTGAGACATGGGGACCTGTCCTGAGAGCCAGCGCCCAGGCAGCCCTGCTTGGAGAGTCTGCAGGCCAGCGCTGGGGTGGGAAGTTGCTGGATTCACCTGTGTGCTTCATGTGCCTGCTGCTGTCATAGCCTTTCCTGCACCCTCCTCTCTCCTGTCTGACATGAAGCTGCAGGAATAAGGGTCATGAATGGGGAGGAGTTAAGTGGGAGGACTGAGGATGAGAAACAAAGAAGACAGAAACAACAGCTCTTGCGTAAACTGATGATAAAAGCCAAGCATGTTTATTAGGAAGTACAGCATCATTTATGCTATTTGAGGGATGGTAGGGGACAGCCAAGGTCAGAAGAGAGCTGTCAGACAATGTGCTAAGAGAACACAGGATCCCTTAGACACAGTTGCCTTACTACTGAAAACCACAGTCCATGGAGAAGAGTCAGGTCCCCAGAAGCTACAACTTCAGTTCCTCCGAGGCACTGGCTCCAGTGTCAGAACAGCCTCACCAGTTTCACTCCTGGACAAGGTCGTAGAACTAATGTTCGCTTTGTCCTTTTTTGGGGGGTCCTCTGGGAAAGTCTTGGGTCACTCTAACACCCTACACTTGTTCATGTGGCTCTTTGGTTTTCTCTGTGTAATTTGTCCTTCCTGCTGAGTTGTCTCTGGATTATTCTCCCTGTGTGGTACCCATGGACAAGAGATTTCTAAATTCCTTCACAGGGGATAGCCTGAACTCATACTGAGCTCTTGACTCCCCCTCTGTGCTACCTCTCCTCATCCTACCCTCTGTCACAGTAATGGCTGAAGGATTGATCTTAGAGTGGGACACTAGAAGAGGAAGAATCTGAGAAACACAGAGTACTGAGTGCCCTGCACGTTCCATCCCTGGATCCTCCATCCCTGCACACTCCATTCCTGTCTTCCTATCCTCTCTTGCTCCTGTCCCTGTAATCCCAACACCCTTTTCTCCATCCCCAATCCTTCTCCCTTTATTAGCATCCTCTAATCCTCCCTGCTGCCATGCTCCATGTCCTACATCCTTCCATCTTCTTACTTCTCCATCCCTACATTTCTCCACCCTCCACTCTCCAAATACCCACATTTCCATTCCCCAACTCCATCACCATGGCTAGGCCTGAGACAAGCCTTTGCTCTTGCAATTTTCCAAAGTCAGAAACCTAGATCTGCTGTCAGCTGCTACTGTTGGGAACTGTGCCCTCCTCCAGGAATACAGCTGCTTCTGCACCAACAAACCCAAGCTGTTTGACAGGGCCCAAGACTTAATTAAGGACCAGACAAAGATTCAGTGACAGTCATCTTCCTAAAGATGGGCTTCTGGTTCCCTCCCACTCTGGCTCCTCCCCTTGATCTCTCCATTCCTCCTTATCCTCATCCTTCCATTTTTCCCTGTCCTTTAAAGTTTTACACAAGTTCCTCATGGATCAAATCATTGCCATCACTAGGTCCATATTAGGACAATGGCTACCCTGACTAGGAGCTAACTGGGTCCCCTGTCTTCAGTGTCACGTTACTTACTATAGCTCTGTCTGTTAACTGTTTTCACAGATTTCTCCAGGAGTGAATGGCAGCAATCACATGATCTACTGCAGCAGATCAAATTAACTCTTTTTCTGGTTCATGAAGTCACCCTAACTTATTCCCCTTTAAACCCAAGAGATAAAGCTTAGCCCCACCTCAATCATCCCCCTCCTGCAGGAAGCAGCCAATGAGAGAATACACCCCCCTTCCTTTTACTGGTCCTCAGGGTCAGATAAATGACCTTAATGACCTAAAATAACAAGCCTTAGACAAGTTGAAAAGCCTCCAATTCAGCATAAGAGAACACTTGCCTGATAGAAAAGTCAAAGCAGTAAAGAGAACATCCACAGGCCTCATTCATGAAGCTCTAGAGAACATATCCACCAATAAAATTCCTCCCAGAGTTCTCTCTTCTGCTCTATAAAGCCCAAACACTGCACCAGGACACACAGTCTTTATCCCCAGGAGAGACCCGCGTTCTTCAGTTGTTCTGATCAGAGCATTATCTGTCGCTGTAGATACTGCTCTACACTTTCTTTATTTCCAGCACAGAAATGGCTGGTAGAGACAAGGATCTACTGCTCTCGAACTTGGAGCAGCAACAGAAGAGAAAACGAAAGCAGGACCAGTGCATGCTGCACAGTCAAGCATCCTCTGAGAGTTCCATGGCCATGGAAGAAGCCCAGTCCCAGAAGGTGAGAGGCACAGAGGAGGCTCAGCAAAAGGGTCAACAGGTCTTGGACCCCAAGAGAAAGCAGATGGATCTGGAGCCACAGCAGACCAAAGCCCCAGCAGAGAAGGACTTAGTGATTAGTAAGTACAACAAGGACCCCAAACCACTACTGTGACTCCATCACCACTGAGCCCACCTGCTGTGTTTCCATGGTTAGGCTAATCTCTTGTTCAAAGGATGCACAGGCCCAGGAGAGCCTGGAACTAGAAGGCATACAGAAACCCCTAAGTGAACCTTAGAGCCCCACACCCTCTCTTACACCAGTGCATTCTCAGGTCCCTGGGAAGGAGCACTCTGAAGCTTCAGGAGTGGGAAGAGGCTGGCATTCAGGAAAGAAATGAGCACAGGGTTCAAGCCAGTTCCCAAAAGGAGTGCTGGGTGACAACTTAAATTACAAGACTTTGGAGCTGGGCCCCAGTGTTGGTTTTATCACCCTGGACAAATCACTTGTAAATAAGTTAAAACCTATTTCCTTGGGCTGTGAGAGTAAAGTGAGAATCCATGTTAAATCGTAAATAGTCAATATTCAATAAATGTTCAGGTATTTTAAGTACAAGCCCATGCAATTGCTGGTGCTGTTGTTATAATAGTTTGAAACCTGGTGGGACAGAAGCTTAGAGCCTCACATGAGGGAGCTGAGGCTCACAGAGAAGACTAGAGATTCTGATGGATGTCTAATATAGAACCAGGACAGATGTGTGAACTTCATGGTCCCAGGGAAAGATCTTTCCTCATCAGGAACTCTGAGAGCATCATTCTTCCCTTGTGACAGTGGAGAAGGCTATGAGGGTAAGAAGGAAGGACCCCGGGCTTCTCCCCTGGCTCCTTCCTCTGCCTCTCTGACAACCACACTACTGTTTCTTTCTCAGAGCCCAATCTTCCTCATTTCAGGCTCCAAGAGGACACTTAACATGGAGTTCATTTTTTATTTTATTTTATTTTTTATTGAGCTATATATTTTTCTCTGCTTCGCCCCTCCTACCCTCTCCTATGGACATCATGCTCCCAATTTACTCAAGAGATCTTTCCTTTTTCTCCTTCCTCTCCTTCCTTAGTGTATCCATGTATGTCTGTCTCTGTTTTAGGGTCCTCGTTATTGTCTAGATTCTCTGGGATTGTGAATTGGAGGCTGGTTTTTCTTTGCTTTATGTCTAAAAGCCATTTTTGAGTGAGTACATATGATATTTATCTTTCTGGATCTGGGTTACCTCACTCAATATGATGTTTTCTAGATCCATCAATTTGCCCACAAATTTTGAGATGTCATTGGTTTTTTTCTTCTGTGTAGTACTCATTGTGTAAATTACAACATTTTCCTTTTCCATTCTTTGGTTGAAGGGCATTTAGGTTGTTTTCAGGTTCTGGCTATATGTACAAACAATGCTACTTTGAACATAGTTGAGTACATGTCCTTGTGGTACAATTGAGCATCCTTTGGGTATATACCCAAAAGTGGTATTGCTGGGTCTTGAAGTAGATTGTTTCCTAATTTTCTGAGAAATCATCATACTGATATTCAAAGGGACTGTACCAATTTGCACTCCCACCAGCAACACAGGAGTGTTCCCTTTACTCCATATCCTCTCCAGTATGAGTTGTCATCAGTGTTTTTGAACTTGGCCATTCTTACAGGTGTAAGTTGGAATCTCAGAGTTGTTTTGATTTGCATTTCTCTGATAGCTAAGGATGTTGAACATTCCCTTAAGTGTTTTTCAGCCATTTTAGATTCCTCTGTTGAGAGTTCTCTGTTTAGGTCTGTACCCCATTTTTATTGGATTATTTGTTCTTTTTTTGATGACCAATTTCTTGAGTTCTTTGTATGTTTGGGAAATCAGATCTCTGTCTGATGTGGGGTTGATGAAGGTCTTTTCTCATCCTGTAAGCTGCTGTTCTGTCTTGTCGACTATGTCCTTTTCTTTTCTTTTTCATAAGCTTCTCAGTTTCAGGAGATCCCATTTATTAATTGTTTCTCTCATTGTCTGTGATGCTCAGGTTATTTCTTGGTTTTCTTTGAGGGATTTATTAATTTATTCTAATTTTTTGTTTGTCTTTTCCTCAATTTCTTTAAGGGGGTTTTTCATTTCCTCTTTAAAGGTATCCATCATCTTCATAAAGTTACATTTAAAATCATTTTCTTCTGCTTCTTCCAGGTTAGGATGATCAAGGCTTCCTGTTGTATGACCACTGAGTTCTGGTATTACCATGTTGGTTTTTAAGTTGTTGCATGAATTCTTGCCTTGGTGCTTGCCCATCTCTTTTTTCAATTGATGCTGGCAGTGTCTTTACATTTTGGTCCATTCCTTGCAGTAGCTGTCTTGGGAACTGTTCTTGGTTTGCTCTGTACCGTTACTGTCTGTGTCTCAGAGATTTTGGAGCAGTCTACCTGCAGGAAACTCATCTACTGGCTGGCTCTTGGTCTTCTCTGTGTAGTAGCAGGCTGTATTTCAGAGTTCTACTGAGGTTGCCAGGGGATAAAAGGATTTGGAGGTTGACTCAGACTTGTAGCTTGTAGGGTCCTATGGGTGGTATAGGGGTATTAGAACAGCCTACATGCAGGAAACTCTCCTGCTGACTGGCTAGAGAAACTGATGCAGGTGGGGGAGGGGCCCGGGTTTTGCCCCAGTATGGGGTGTCCCATCAGGCGGGTGGTCACTCACCTCTTGGTCCTCTCTGTGTAGTAGTAGGTTGTGTTTCTCTCTCTTCCAGATTTCTACTCCTATTTATTCTTTCTGCCTGCCAGCACCGCCTATTCTTTTGCCTTCCTATGTATTGGCCATTCAGCTCTTTCTTACACCAGTTAGGTATTTTAGAGAGGCAAAGTAACACAGCTTCACAGAGTTAAACAAATGCGACATAAAAGAATGCAACACATCTTTGCATCATTAGACACATATTCCACAGCATAAACAAATGTAACATATATTCAACTAATAGTCCACAAAAAAACACGTGTGTGTAATGGACATATAGCCCCCTAAAACTGTAGACCAAACACCATGAAACAATAAGGCTTCAAAAAAAAGTTAAATTACCTGGTTGCAGACATACTCCTATAGTCCCAAGCTTATGAAATTAATGTGGGAGGAGTCTGAGCTCCAGGTTAGCCTAAACTATACAGTAAGATTCTAACTATTTATGTGGAATAGAAACTCAGAGAGCTATGTGAGGGAATAGAGGGTCAGGGAAGAATAGAGACTGGCACACAGAACTAGAGTAGATCAGCACAGGTGTGTGAACTTCATGTCCCCATGCAGGACTGTTTCCTGCAGCATCCTCTCCAGGACACTGTGGAGAAGGGTGTGAGGATAAGCAGGTCGGACCCCAGCCTTGCTACCATGACTCCTACTGCTGCCTCTCTGACAATCACACAATCACTATCCCTTCCCATGGCCCTTTCTTCATCATTTCCCCCAGGCTCAACGATCACGTCCTATGTGGATACCAATACCCACCAAAGATCCTCACAACTACTGAGTTCAGAACATAAACGTCGGAGACCAAGTAGGACTTCAGATTCTGAATGTGCTCCATGTGGATCTGCTGAGTCTGGATACGGTAGTGACAGTAAGTGGAGCTGGCAGCTGGGAATGGGACCTTTAGTTCACATAGATGATGGTTCTTCACAGGGGAACCTCCCCCTGTATGGGGACCTGGGACAGGCAATGTAAATAGACCAGAGGAGCCATGATAGAGTGCAAAGAGTTACAGGCTAGAAATGCCCCTGGGCTCTGACACATGAAGAAACTGGAACACACAGGGGTCAGCAGTGAGCCTAGCCCAAATGTCACCTAGAGTTCAGCTCAAAATATAAGTTGGTTCTGAAATTTCAGGGGTCATACAGGTCCTGACGTTCCATGAAGATGAACTCCAAAGAGAGAGAAGGCTTCTGCCTCAGCTTCAGCTTGACTTCCCTTATTTCAGCTAAGCAAGGCTACACCATTGCCTCTTCTCCAGCATCAAAGTAGCTACCACTCTCTAGTGCACAAGGTCTAGAGAAGGAGGTTACCTTGGCCTAGCTCACAACATATAAAGACAGACACAGGGCTGGAATTTAGAATAACGGGACCTGAGGAAAGATTTATTCCTCCTTCCTCCTACTGCTACTCTGTGAAGGTCCTGCCCACACCTAACCCTTGTCTTTCCCTTCTATTCCATTCTTCCCACCCCACTTAAAGTCTTAAGAATGATGAATGCAGAATCAAAAGCCATCGCCTGTAGTTGTCACCTTAGCTCATTTAATGCATGTTATCGAAAAGGACATTGTACAGACTGTGTCTCAGTTTCGGTATCGGAACATCGACTCTGCTCACCCATGGTTTGCTGCTGACTCGGCATCATGTGCAGGTCTCTCATCTTCAGGCTGCACGCAAGAAGGCCGGTGCACATGGGTTGAGGAAGACTCCACTGACATTGTATCAGATATTCTACTGTTCATATCTCTCTCCCAAGAAAGGTTGCTCCTATGCTGCCACCAGTATCCTCCTTTCACCTCTTTTCCACACTATCCCCTTCTTCCAAGTTGCTCCACTAAAACAATTCCACTCCATCCCACACTTCCATGCTCATTTTCATTGCTTATCAAAGCTTTGTTTTAAAGACTATCACCTTCCTCCCTAGGATGCCACTTAATAAGTCAGCTGTTATTTGAAATATTTTCCTGGGCCCCCAAGAATCTCTGAACCACTCTGTCTGATGGACACTATATCCATCTTGAAGCTGTAGATTGAACACTAAGAAAATCAAAAGGCTTCAAACATATGACGGCTGGTCGTAGACATATTCCTATAATCCTAGAAAGTGTGAAATTACTGCAGGAAAATAGGAGCTCGAGGCAAGCCTGACCTACACAGTAAGAGACTACCTATCCCCGTGGGGTAGAAGCTCAGAGACCTGTGGCAGCTTAGATTAATGCAGACAAATTGTAATAAATATATACACAACTTTATTGGAAAAATCAGACTCACAAAACCAAGGTTCCGGCGGAGCACAGGAAACAGGAAGGGGCGCACGGCCTTCGCATGCCCGATTTATCAGTAAACATTCGCCAGAGACAAGCCCGCCCCCTTAGGGGATGGCCTAACCCTACAGAGACCCACGGAAGGGAATTGAGACTCAGAGATTTCTTAATTGGTTTCAGACTATAAGAAGCTGTTTGATGATACAGGGAGTTCTGAGGAGTCTGGATTCAAAACCCAAGGTAAGCTGAGCTGGCAGCTGGCATTGGGACTTTTAATGACGTGGATGGTGGGTCTTCACATGTGAGCCTCTGTGTTTGGTTGTGTTTTACTCTTGGCTCTTTAAAATGTAGCTGTGTGTCATCGACTGTTTTGAGGGCCTGCCATCTATATCCCAAATAAATCACAGGGAGTTTTATTATTACTTGTAAATGCCTGACCTCAACTTGGGTTCTTCCTAGCCAGTTTCTCCTAAATTATCTCATCTACCTTTTGCCCCTGGGCTTTTATCTTTCTCTGTTCTATTATACTTTCTTTACTTCTTACTCTATGACTGGCTGTGTAGCTAGATGGCTGACCCCTGGTGTCCTCTTCTCCTTTAGTTCTAGTTCCTTCTTCTGTGCTCTTTTTCTCCTGTTTCTATTTCTGCCTGCCAGCCCTGCCTGTTCTCTCTCCTGCCTTTCTTTTGACCTTTCAGCTCCTTGTTAGACCAATGGGGTGTTATAGACGGACAAAATAACACAGCTTCACAGAGTTCAACAAATGCACCAAAAAAAGGGATCAACCCATCTTTGCATCATTAAAACAAATGTTCCATAGCATAACAAATATAACACATCTTAAAATAATATTTCATGGCATTCCCCCTTTTGTCATTGATTCTAAGTACGGATGGGGTGTCTCATCTGAGAACATAACATAATATCTAACAACAACTTCATAGCAAATGCTCAATCCACATGGCATGGGTCAAGTGGAAAGGAGTGAAACTGAGTCAGGGACATGATACCTGATACTGTAGGCTCTGTGGGTCTCTGACTGATGAAGCTCAGCCAATCACATATGGCTAGGGTATGGCCGCCTGGAGCCCAGGTAGATAAACTGGGGTAGATAGGTGCGTGCGCTCTCTGCCCGGTGCCCATCGGACCCCTTTAGACTTCATACCCGTTTGGACTTCGGACCTTCCACTCGGGTAGCGTGAGTTTCCCCGTTTTTCATTTATTAACTTTTATCTCCACGCTCCTCGCTCCTCGCCACCGTTACACACTTCCGCCCCCTCCGGCCTGTGCACTTGCTTCCAACCCAGATCCCCTCCCTCAGCTGCGGGCTGCTTCCCAGATTTGCAGCCACCTTTCCAGCTCCCAGTTTCGCTGCAGCAGCTCCAGCCCCGCTCCCTGCCACCGCTGCCGGGCAAAGTCCATTCCTTTGCGGGAGGGGGGGAGTTTCTGGCTCTGCAGCCATCGGATCGCGAGATCTGTCTAGTGTGGCTAAGAAATTCACACAGCACACGGTCTATGAGTTTAACTTCTTGATTTGAGTGTATTTTTCTGATTTTATGTAACTATTTGCACTCAAAACTATTATTTCTGCTGTTTTCAGCTTGAAAAAATAAGTGGCCAGCTGAGGTTGGCAAACATTGGCCAAATATAGACAAGTAACTCTCTCTGTTTCTGTCTCTATCTCTGTCCCCCTCTCCCTCCCCCCCCCACTCTCTGTGTTTCAATGGAGTTTGTTAACCCCTAATCATAAGAGTATTAAAGTTAACCTTGTTAGGATCATTGGAGCAAGTAATTTCCTAAGAAAAACCAAACTTTTTAAAATTTTATTTATTTATTATGTATACAACATTCTGCCTCCGTGTATTCCTGCAGGTTAGAAGAGGGTGCCAGATCTCATTACAGATGGTTGTGAGCCACCACGTGGTTGCTGGGAATTGAACTTAGGTCCTCTGGAAGAACAGTCAATGCTCTTAACCACTGAGTCATCTCTCCAACCCAAGAAACCAAACTTAAGAACAAAGTTTTTTCTCTTTCTCATATTTTAGAATAACTTTTTTCTTATAGCCCCACCCTGCTCCCTCTCAAATTTATTATCTCTTTTACTTAATTATTATTTTCACACACACACATATGCAACATGCTAAGTTCATGTAGTGTTTCGTGTGTGTGTGTGTATTTTATAGGACTTCTCCAGAGCGCCTAATATTGGATAACCAACATTAAGGATATCATCCCTGGGAAACTATATATGTGTATAGGTAACCTCAGGAACAGTGATAAAGTCTGTAGACTCACTTCCTGGTAAGGCCTAGGCTGTCCAACCTAGAAAAGAGTTGAGCCCTGAGCCAGTACTAGGGAGCGCTGGGAAGACATAGCGTGAGCACTGCCTGGCTTTTTCTAGAAAAGGAGTCTGATGAAGAGTACAAGGAGGAGTACTCACAACTGGCATCCCTGGCTCCCTTCAATCCATATTCTCCTACTTCTTCAAGAGACAAGTGTGTGGAACCACTGTGGACTGAAGATGACTTCAGGGGCCCTACAGGGCCTGTTGCTATTGAGGTGATTGACAGAGAGAGGAACCTGTACCGGTGAGTGAGCTCTGCCTGGAAAAAGGCTGTCTTTACCAAGCACATTTTCCACAAGGGACCCCCACAGATTGCACCTGTATATTCTCTACTGTGTCTCCTCCTCCCCTCACCAACCAGGGAGGCAATGCCAGGACTGGAATAAGAAGTTTGGGCTGTTATGAAAATAGGGGTCTTTATCATAAAATTTTTTCTGACGTGCAAAACGGAAGAGCACAAGAATTCCATGTCCAAATGCTCAGTTCCAGCAATCATTTTTTCCAAGTTTGTTTCTACTACTCACATTCCCCCTTTTCACGCTATCACAGTAGTGTGAGTCCAGGACATGAGGTGACTTCACTCATAAATATTTCACTATTTCTCCCCTGTACGTAAGACAGGACCTCGTCTTCCATGACCAGCACACCATCACCACATCAACAGAGCTGATGTGAGTCCTTCATTCCATCTAAACATCTGTGCTCAGCTTTGCTTATTATCTTAATTGTTGGTTTTCTGCAGATTATTTTATTCATAATATAAACAGCACTAAACCCCTCCTTATATTTCATTTCTCTTTCTCATAGGTATCCTTAAATATATACTTCAGGAACAAAAAGTCTAAAAACTGAAGATGGACCTCAGTGGTAGAGCCTTTGGCGAGTGTGCATGGTCCTAGCTGGAGCCCCAAAACTTTGCTCTAGATCACTCAGTACTTACAGATCTATAAGATGACATTGTCATTATATGTGTGTGTGTGTGTGTGTATGTGTGTGTGTGTGTGGAAACAGATCTGGGCTAAGTGACTTAGCCAGGGATCCACATACAGCTAGAAGTGGAACTAGAACTCAGAACCATCTGGCTCAAGTCTGCTGAGTCCCCAGTCCTGCCCTGAGTCTGCACCTAATGGAAGAGCAGAGCTGGTGTTCATTGGTGTCTGCCTCTCTCTCTTCTAGAGTCCAGTTCCCTGTGAATGGTTCTTACCACTGTCCCAGCATAGGACTCCACTTTGTGGTGACAAGGGCAGTGACCATTGAGATTGGATTCTGTAGTTGGAGCCAACACCTGGACAAGACGCCCTTGCAGGACAGTCACATGGTGGCTGGGCCTCTGTTTGACATCAAGGCTGAGCAGGGAGCTGTGGCTGCTGTATACCTCCCTCACTTTGTGGATCTCCAAGGTAACCAAGGGAAGGATAGGGAGTCAGATGGTGGTGATGGGAGAATCTGCCATATCCTATAGCAGAGTACAGGGTGATGGTGATGAGGAAAGGTCTCATGGCTTCCTCAGCAGGGCAGAGCCAGTTATGGAGGTGGACACTGAGATGTTTTATCATCCCCTCTTGTTGGATGTATCTTGTTTGAAACACATGTCTCCCAACCTTATGACTATTTCCCTGAGTGGAAAGTGATATCCTCAATAGCAATATTTGCTGGTGATTATTAAATGTTCTTTACACACCATGTCTCTCATGGGCCCAGCAGGGAACTGAGAATAAATTGAGCAATTTGAAGAGATTGCTGCAAAGTAAGACTAAAGAAATTAACAAGGAACATTGTTACCCAGTGTCTACCAACACTGTAATTCATTGAACAACTGCAGACAGGGAGAAAATGGTGCCACCAGATTCTGTTTGAGAACTGGAGCAACAGAAGATGTGTTTCCTAAGAAATCAGGGTAGGACTCATAAAGTGTTCCAAGCTGATTCCTTCAGAGGTTTTTTCTTTTTATTTATTCTTCTCTCATACAGTACATACATACTGCACCCACCCCTCTCTCTGCTATGACAGTTCTCCTCCTCACCTCACCTCCCCTCCAGATCTACTGCTCCTCTGTTTCCCTTCCGAAAAGAGCAGGCTTCCCAAGTTATATCAAAGACACACAGCATAACAAGTTGCAATAAGACTAAGCACAAACCCTCATATCAAGGGTAGACAAGGCAACCCTGCAGAAGGAAAATGGTCTTGAGAAAAGGAAAGAGTCAGAGATACTCCCACTGTTAGGAGTCCCACAAGAACAACAAGCTAAACAAGCACAGCATGTAACCAAAAAGAAGATGTTTTAATAAATACCAAGTTCTCAGTGAAAGATCTCATAAAGAAAGTATTACTATATGCCTGTAATCCTAGCGCTTCTGGGACTGAGGCAGGAGAATTTAGAATTCAAATGCAGCCTAAACTATACATCCAGATTCTGGTGCAGGAGAATTGTCTGTATTCTGTCAATCATGTTTTAAATAAACGCTGATTGGTCAGGCAGGAAGTAGAGTTGGGGCAATGAGAACAGGAGTATTCTGGGAAGAAGGACGCTCTTCCCACATTCCAGCCCAGACCACCGAGAAGCAAGATGTAACCTGCCCTACTGAAAGGTGCCAAGAGCCATGTGGCTAACATAGATAAGAATAATGGGTTAATATAATCTACAAGAGCTAATAAGAAGACTGAGCTAATGGGCCAATCAGTTTTATAACTTATGGAGATCTCTGTGTGATTTTCTTTGGGACCTTGCCAGCTGTGTGGTACGGGGCAGGACAGAAACCCCAAGCAACAAGCCGGCCCTCATGTTACAAGATTCTGCCTATAAAAGGAAAAAAACATGAAAGCAAGCTATTCGGGTCTTGTACAAGTGACAAGTGAGGCCGATTTCCTCACCTTGATTCATGGAGCACAACACTGGGCCTACCACAGGGACCAGAAGAATCCAGCTCACTCTAGACGGAGATGGTGTTTGTTCATGGTGTTGAAGATGAGGAGTAGGTCCAAGAGGATGACCTGACAGTTGAAGAAGTCATAAAAACTGAAGAAGAAATGCAGACAATTCCAGCTGATATGAGAACCATGAATAGAAAACAAGCAAAGCACCCCTCAGATTAAAAATATTTGCAATTAATGCCAAGCCCCAAAGAAGAAAACAAATGAAGATGAAGAAAGCAAGCAGGACTCAGTTGAAAATAACTCACAAAACAAAGGTAATAGTTACATTCATAAACTCATGAGGTCTTACACTCCAGACCCTGACACAGGAATACTGATACCCAGAGAGTGACTTCCCAGTGTGTCTAAGGAGGCCAGTCCAGCAGGTCCACACAGAGCTCCTAGTCTCCCCAACAACACTTCCCAGTCACCACTCAAGCTTCTTCCCTGAAGGTCACTACCCTTCCTGTTTCTTACTTCCATTCAGAACAGAATAGTACACCTTTGGAAAATTAAATATATGTGAATCTGTTAAAGTTTATAAAAGAACAATATGTAGTGGAAGAACAATCACAGGGACAGGTGGTGACACATACCTGTGATCCCAGAGTTCTGAAGACTAGGCAAGAGCAAGATGACTTCTAGTAGGAGATATATAGTGAATCTCTATATCCAAAAACCCAAAACTTACCAAGTCATCTTAGATGCCTCAGGACATTTCTTGTTTTAACAATGACCGTACAGCCCCCTACATTTCCCTCAAGTCCTAGGAAGGTCATGATCAGTTTCCCTAGCAAGAAGGGAAGTTGGAGAGGTACATCTTTTGAAATTCTGTGAAAATCAACACAGCACAAAACTTGGGTAAATGCCAGGGTCTGATGCTGAAGCTGACTTGGGGAGAGCCAGGGTTTAAGGCCCAGAACTGTCACACAGAGGGCATTTTAATGCTGTGTGGTTCCATGTTAAATTATTGACTAGCACATCATTGATGGAAACCTAAGCTATAGCACTTATGGGAGCAATTTCATTGTCTCATTTTCTCATAGTTGTTGGTTCCAAAGCAATCACCTAACAGAAATATTATGCAGGAAGTTCATCTGTATATGAGTTGCTTCTATTGGTTAATGAGTAAAGAAGCTGCTTGGGTCTATGAGAGGGCAGAATAAAGCTAGGTGGGAGAAAAGAGGCAGAGTCAAGAAGATGCCATGTAGCCGCCAAAGAAGAAAGACGCAAGCTGTCAGACAGAACCTACAGAGAGTAAGACTTTTCCTATTGTCACTGTGTGTTCCCTGCAGTGATGCTGATCTCTAAAAAATATAGGAGATTTTGTAGAATTATTCTGGATATTTTTCTGTCTTGAGACTTCTTCTGCCATATTATTCCCTTATGTTTAAATTCCTCTTCCCTCATATTCAGGACATTAACCCAATAAATTGCATGAATGGATCCCTTTATTGTTCCCAATAGAAACCTTGCTACTCTCTGCAACAGTGGACTAGCCTCCACTGTCTCTCTTAGCATTCTTGTCTTCCTGCAGCCCCATAAGCTCTGCCCTCAGCATGGAAGGGCTTTCCTAGTACTAGGAACAAAACTCCCACATTCCAGCCACAAAACATTTCCAAAGGCTTAAGAACCACGTGATTCTGTTTATACAGCAAAATCCTGAGTCCTGATACCAATTTTCTGTCCTGGTTACTTTACTTGTAGCTCAAAAAAATACTTGACCAAAGGAACTTTTTTAAAAAAAAAAAAAAAAGTTATTTTCCTCACAGTCCAAAGGAACAGTTCATCATGACGTGGAATTGTGAGAACATGGAGCATGTGACACCTGGTAACCTCTGTCAATAGAACGAGAAAGAACAGTGAAAGTTTATGTGCTTGTGACCTTCTCCATTTTACACAGTCCTGAGTCCTAGTTTGTAGAATGATGCTACACACACAGCGGATAGGTCTTCCCTACTCAATCAGTCCAATCAAGATAATATCTATCATGCCCTAAAGCATACATTCAAGATAATTCTAGATTTTAAGTCCATATTTAGCATTAACCATTAAAGGGATCCATCCAGCCTGTCTTTAGTGGACAAAGGTACCTTTAGGTCTCTTTCATAGCAGAAAAACTCTATCCTGCAGATAAAAATTTATGGGAAACTGCCAGTCCCAAGACCCTGAAGCTGGTGATGGCAGCACCTCAAAGACCTGCTGACTGTCAAGTTTCTGCCGGTTGCCTCTGAGGCTGTGTTCTTTACAGCATCTGTGGATGAGACCATCAAGAACCTCCACTCGGAATGCTCACAGCAGCTAGCCAAAACCAGAAGTAAACTGCCTCCAATGAGCGGCAGTCTGCATGGGTCACCTCTGGCAGCAGCTCACCTTTACCTCCCTGCCATAATGAACTGGTAATGAGGAAACAGTTGATAGTTCTGCTGTATTATAACTGAAAGTTAATTAATAAAATTTACATTTTGGCTGTAAATTTTTTTCTTATAAATATCAAACTAAATACAAACTAAATAGAAATCACAACCAAAGCAACTTATAGAAGAAAAAATTTATTGGGGCTTATAGCTTCAGAGGGTGAGACCATGACCATCATGCCAGGGAGCATGGCAGGAAGCAGGCAGGCTTAGTACTGAAGCAGTGGCTGAGAGCTTACATCCTTATTGTCAGTGAGGAGAGAGAAAGGAAATCGGAAAGAGTACAAGCTTTTGAAACTTCTAAGATCACCCCAGTGACAAACCTCCAGCAAGGCCACACCTCCTACTCCTTCCCAAACAGTTCTACTGACTATGGTGACCATTTTCATTCAAACTACCACAGTCATTCTAAGTCCTCTGATGCTAATTTTCCAGACAAATATGGCTCAATGGAAACGCTAAATCTCCATCTTTGAATCTGTTCTTTCACAGAGGGTCAGGTGGACATCTCCTGGTTCCGTGTGGCCCACTTTCAAGAACATGGGATGGTCCTAGAAACTCCAGCCAGGGTGGAGCAGTACTACACAATCTTGGAAAACCCAAGCTTCTCCCCAGTGGGAGTTCTACTGAGAATCTACCTTACCATCAGGAGCCTCGTCCCCGTCACTCCCATCACATTGATCTACTATCACATCAATGTCGAGGAAGTCACCCTTCATCTCTACCTGATCCCCAATGACTGCACCGTTCGGAAGGTGACACTGATGACCACAAAAGAGGGGCCAGGGTGGGATGGCAAAAATCTTGAGATGCAACAATTGAGCCCCTTGGATAGATTCTCCACTTGGAGTGGGAATATACTTCTATAAAGAGAACACTGGTGTTGATGATTCTACCCTCTTCTGGGCCCCTCACACAAGAGTCTCCCCCACCTGCCTTTAATGTTCCTTTATCTCTGCAAGGCCTTCTATGACCTCTTTCCACCCACCAGAAGAATGGGAATGCTCCACACCCAAGGAACTCCCTTCTCTGGCAGGGACCCTGCTCCCACAATGAACATGACAGACGCCAATAACTGAATAGACTGTATAACAGAACACAAGGCAGAAGGGTACTCAGGAGGTTTACCACCCCACGCCACACAAATTTACTGATCCTCCACCTCACCTTATTCAGACCAGATAGATGTATAGCCCAGAAAGCTAGCTAAATCACTGTCTGCAATGTTCCCTAGGCCATTGATGATGAAGAAATGAAGTTTCAGTTTGTTCGAATAAACAAGCCACCCCCACTAGGTTATCATTACATCGGGTCCCACTACATAGTGTCTGCGTCCAAGAAGCTGGAAATCATCCCTGAGGTGAGCATCCAGGAGTTTGCTACTCTTCAGGATCAGATGCCAGACTTGGGAACCCTGTGGGGCAGGTTACTGGACTTTGCAACAAATTGAGATTGAAGAGAAAATAATTGGGGCTTGGGATGTGGAAAAATGCATCTACATTAGGTAGAAGGCAATTTAGGGGACCAGACAGAAATACAGAAGGCCAGGAAAATCGAGGAATTAGATTAAATATGGTATGGAGAAGGGACCAGCCTAACATGGACAGCAAGTCCTTGCTTGAGATGTGTGAGCAGGACTTCAGGATGAGCTCTCACTCATCGTGGTTTGAACTGAAAGGTCTCCTACAGGTGTAAATGTTAAACACTTGACCCCCAGTTACTGCTAATATTTGGGGAGTTGTGAAACAAATATGTGAGGCCTGACCATCAGAGGCAAGTCACTAGTGGCTGTCATTGAGGGTTAGAGCCATGCCCTGCTCCCCACCTCAGACTTGGATTGCAGATCCTCTGGGATATAACAAGCAATGCCACAAGCTCTTGCCACCAAGAATGGAGCCCCAACTTCTATGCATTCCCCACTATAAAACTAAACAACATCAGCCCTTCCTTAAGTTGCTTCCTGTTATGTTTTTGTCAGAATGAGAATAGAATCAGCAGGATGGGGTCCCATATAGGTCCTCAACCTTCTGAGTAAAGACATGTATGCAAAAAGGCTGTGGGTTACCTTGGTGTGAAAGATAGCCAGTGTCTAATGTGGTGAGCAAGATCACGAAAGTATGGAGGTGGGGACAGCCCTCCTTTAAAGGATTAGTAGTTGATCCTCACATAGTAATTCTTTCTCTCTTCAGGAGTTAGAGCTGTGCTACCGGAGCCCCGGGGAATCCCAGCTCTTCTCTGAGATCTATGTTGGCCACATGGATTCAGGGATTAAGCTGCAAATCAGAGACAAGAAGAGTAAGAAACTGATATGGGAAGCCTTGCTGAAACCAGGTAAAATGTGTTTAGGTCCAGATACCCAAAAGGCAGAAGAAAGGCAACTAATTCTAGGTGTCATGAAATAACCAGATTAGTTATGTGGCTTTTGCTAGATCCAAAACAGGGGGTCTGACCACAGTTTAATCTGTGATGCTGTGTTAGTCAGCGATTCCCAATTTTGACAAAATGTGTGAGAAAAACAACTTAAAAATAGAAAGTTTTGCTTTGATTCATGGTCTTAGAACCAAGTTTCAGTCCATGATCAACTGCCTCCATCCCTTTGCACCTAATGTAAAACAGGATATCTTGGATAGGGAGCTTGTGAGAGAAGAGGCTGTTTCTCTGGTACCTCTGAAGCAGAGAGATGGGAGAGAACAGGAGTTAAGATTAAGAACCAATGAAGAGAAAAGGAGGAAAAGGGGGAAGAGGAGGAGAGGAGAGAAGAGGAGAGGGGAGGAGAGGAAAGGGGAGGGGAGGAGAGGCGAAAAGGAGGACAAGAAAGAATAAAGTCCATGCAAATATTCTCTTCCAGGTCTTGCCTCCAGTGGCCTACTTCCAATGTACACTCTTAAATAGTTTACGTTCTCAGTGCTCACACAATTATGAATGTATTAGTGTATGATGTCCTCAGAATCATCACCTTCTAATATGGCTGCAGGACTGGTCCTTCAACACATGAGCATTATCATGTCCAAATCACCACATACTATAAGTCTCATTTTCTCAGTCTTGTATCCTAATTTCCTCCCCACTTCTCTTGAAGTGACAGATTTGGAGATGCACAAAGCATCTGGCTCCAGTTTACATAATATCTCAGTTTTAAGATGAAAGGACTTTGCTAACATGAGATACTCAATCTCAAATCCATACATTTTTAAAATAAATTTGTTGACAAATTTATACATGCATACAGTGCATTCTAGTAACTCCACCCTAAACCCACCTTCTTATCTCCTCCTACTCCTGCCAGCCCCTCTTCTTCAATACAAATCTCTTTTCCACGTTCACAAAGTTTTGCTTTGCGTCTCACAGAGTTTAACTGGGACCAACTGTGTGCCCATGGGTTTTGCACTAGCCAGTAAAAGCCAATGAGCTCACCAGCAGGCATACAGATAGAATGTATACCTCCCTTGTCTCCATAATCTACTATTGGCCAACAGCTTAATGGTAGGTGGTACTGTCCCTGTGAACAGCTTCCCCATGTCCAGCTGAGTGATGGGCAGGTCCTACTTGTGTGGTCCAGAGACAACAGGTGCAGGCGCTATGAGTCCATCATGGTCATGTCATGCTTAGAAGAGAGCACTTCTGAGCCCTTCTCCATAACTTCTGTGCCTACATTCTTTCCAATTTCTCTTCCACAATGTTCCTAGAGCCTTCAGGGTGTGGTACAAATATCTACTTATATGGATGAGTGCTCAACCATTCCCTGTTCTCAGTATCCCGCAGAGCTTTAGGTATCTACATTCACCTCCACTCACAGCAGTGAGAGGCTTTTCTGAGAAACACTGAAAGCAGCTTTTGTCTGTGGTACAAACACAGTTATTTAGAAGAGCTTTCATGCTATGTGTAGTATGAGGCCACTTGTTTGTTTCCCGGCCTCCCGACAGCTCAGACCCGAAATAACCACACAGAAACTGTATTAATTAAAACACTGCTTGGCCTATTAGCTCTAGCTTCTTTTTTCCCAGCTCTTACATATTAATTTAACCCATCTCTATTAAACTGTGTTTCCCATGAGGCTGTGGCTTACTGGATAAAATTCCAGCCTCTGTCTCCAGCAGGGCTACATTGCTTCTCTTGAATCTGCCTTCTTTTGCCCAGCATTTAGTTTAGTTTTCCCTGCCTAGCTCTGCTCTACCCTATCACAGGCCCAAAACAGCTTCTTTATTAACCAGTGGTATGCACAGCATACAGAGGGGAATCCCACACCAGGTATGTCCATAGATTCTCTCAAGGGACTAAGATTTAGAAAGACCTGGTTTTGTTTGTCCTACTAACTTTCTATTATAGGGATGGATTCTATCTTGTGATTGGTCCTGAAATGTAATAAGGTAGCTGATGGTTACTCCCATCACACTTATGCCACTACTGCAGCAAAAGGACCATCTGGCCTGGCAGGAAGGTTGCTGACGCCTTTTCCTTCTCAGCAGCCTGCATAACACCATCTAGCACTATGAAAGTTTGGCATCAAAAGAAAGCTTCCAACTCAGTTCCAGCTTGAATTCTCTATACCACACACCCAAGATGTGTGGTGTCTTCAGCAACAATGTCTTCTTTGCTAGTTCTGATGGGGAACAGAGAAGAATGAGTATACCTATATTGTCTTGGAGACCTGCAGGGCCTCCCTGACCAAAAGCTCCTATGAAGATATCCCACAACTGGAACTGGGTTTTTTGTTTTGAAACACATTACTTCTCAGACTTCCAATTTCAAGCCTTATAGGGTGTCTTCCATTCTAACTCCTTTATGATTTTTATATTGGGTTACCAATTAATAAGTTTCATTGTGACTTTTAAATATTGTCTTTATTTTCTGGGATCCATCCCACTGACCTACTCATCACCTCCACTCCAACCCCTCTTGCTGTTTGAACATCTCTGTCCCCAATATTCCCTCTCTACCCTCATTTTACCAATACACTACTGTATTCCTTTCCTTCCTGAGGCCCTGCATATTTCTAGTTTTCTGGTTTCCAGGGTTTCACCAAGTTAAACCCACAGAACTAAAGACTCCAGGGTAGAAACTGCATGGGAGAGATGTGGTGGTTTTCTTTCTGGGCCTGGCTTACCTTTCTCAATATTTTCCCTGTTGTGTACACTTGCCTATCATAATCAAGTAGATTGGTGCTGCCAGGAGCAGATGTGTCTCATTGTCATGAAAAGCCCTAAGTTATTAAAACATTTTAAATGCCATATTCTGTAGTCTTTGAAAGATATGAAGAATGCCTATCTAATTCAAATATATCTCTATATATCTAGAAAATCTAACTAACATGACTACCAGCTTGCTATTATTGATGATTATCCGTTAACAACCTATATTTTCTAATTATACATTACATTTTTAAATGAACTACACAATCAGAATACCTTAATCAAGATCAGAAATACATATACATATAACAAAATTGACCTTAAACTTGTATCAATAAATCAAGATTTATACCAATGCAAATTATTTATATCTATATCAAGTAGCTTTCTACCAAGAATCAAATGTCAAGTTATTTAAGCCAACAAGGGACTTAGTTAGTTCTGTATAAGAATTCAGTCTAGGATAAAGCTGAGTCTATGATCTTGTGGGAGAAATGTCTATTTCTCATTTACATATTTTTTCTCTCAAGGTTGTTAGGGCTGGTGACTAGATTCCCTGTGTGAGTAAGGAAATATTCACCTTCCAGATTATATCAGAACTTCTGTAGCTCATTCTCAAAATCTCAGGCATGGTTGAGAGTTGCATAGAGAGCACTGAGTGTTGGTGACAGACATCCTTACAGATGCTTCATCTCTCCTATCTTCCAGGAGATCTCAAACCTGCACAGCTCATGATGCCTGCAGTTCAAAAAGGTAAGAAACAACTTTATGAGGCCAGAGAAACCAATAGCATTCTGCTGAGAGATCACCTGACCCTTGAGACAATGGCAATTAGAAAGGGGGAAACCTCACTAACTCACCAGGACAAGTAGAAGAGGTGCATGCTCAGGACAGAGTTCCTCTCATGTCCCTTGCTGCTTCCCATGTTGACAGCAACTCCACCTACTCCCAATATGAATATCCCACCAAGAAGCCCTCCCCCGATCAGGAAAATTATCAAACTAGTAACTGGCATAAGGAGGGCATAGATATTTTTCAAATGACCTTCCATAGGAAGAAGGGAGCCAGGGGTGCAGATGAGATGCATGAAAATAGCAAGAAGTGGGCAGCCAGTGAGAGAGACCATGGAGAAGCCTTTCTATGCTCAGTGTCAGCCTCATCTTCATCCCTAGATATTCCAGCCTCAGTACACTTCGTGGACCAGCATAGGGAGCAGTTGGTGGCCCGAGTGACATCAGTGGACCCTCTCTTGGACAAGCTGCTGCATGGTCTGGTGCTGAGTGAAGAGCAATATGAGGCAGTGCGGGCTGAAGCCACCACCCAAGACAAGATGCGGAAGCTCTTCAGCTTCTGCCGCTCCTGGAGCAGGGCCTGCCAAGACCAAGTCTACCGAGCTCTGAAGGAGACCCATCCTTACCTGATCATGGACCTCCTTGAGAAGTCAAGCAGTGTCTCCGTGGGATCCTGACATCTTAGTGGCTGAGGTGTGAGCATTCAAGTGATTCCTGGCTCTGCTCTGCCCTACGTTTCCAAATCTATAACCCAGTGACCACCTGAGTTACTTTGCTGGTGGCATTGTTTCCAAGAGACCTCTTGGGGACCCAGATATTCCCTCTTGGCCTTCCCCAGACGTATGTTCATGTGGGATGGACATCTCAGTAAACATCCAGTGGGACCACCAAGTCATTCAGGCCTTGTCCAGCCTGCTCTCATGACCTGAGTGGCCAGGCTTGTGCCCACCTCATCTTCCATGATTCAAACAGGACTGAGGAACATGGGAATGGAGGCAAAAGATGGTACTTTTCCATGAAAAGAAAAGGAAGAGGGCTTCTTAAACATTTCCTATTCCTTTTACCCAAATAATTTTTATATAATTCTAGGTATTTAGATATATAAGTACATAAATCATACATTTTTACTAAAAATTAATCTTAAATAAATTTATTTTTAAACAACTCTTTGTTGTAATATAATTTTACCATTTGTTAAAGATGAAAGCAAATTTTCAATCTAATTTAATGGATGTATTTGTTTATTTTTGCATAAGGAATTAAATCTCTATTGAATAGTTGATGCTACAGACACAGGGAAACTTCAGTGTCTCACAGAGTTGGTGGATATTTTGCATTCCTGGTACTTAGTGCAGATGTGCAGTGCACATTCCAGAAGCTGGTGGAAAGTCTTTCCTAATCCCAGGACAGAATTCACTTAGCATCTCTTTATGTAACTCATCAACAACTGAAAATACAAATTTTAAAACCAAATGTTCTCATATAATACAATGTAAAGATATGCTAACTTGATTCTTACATGCTGAAGAATCAGAATAGGAAAATATTTAAATCTTTATATTCCATAATGAAGCTATCATGTTTGCATAAGAGCAGAAAATCTTGTGTGTACAGGGTGAAGGGTCTGAATTTCCCATCACTTTATACAATTGAATTTAGGTTTCAGTTCCTTAAGGATGAACAAGTTCCTTTCCCAACAAAAGACTTATCACAGTCGACAGAAGCTTAAGAGAGGACCCATGTCTCCCCCTCACCCCATTGTGATAAAGTTCACCCAAAAAGGAAAAATACCCTAAAATGGGAAGAGAGAAGGTCCTGGAGACCAATACTATGCTCATCAGTCAGAGATTTTGAGTTATCATTCATTATCATAATATAATTTATATTATCATTCATATATTACACTGTCCAAACTGTTAGCCCAAAATAGATCCCACTGGGACCCAACCCCATCTTCCTGTTGGTACCCCAGATGCTGGTTCCTACTCAATGGCCACAAATTTCTGCTACAAAGTCCCTTACACTCATCCTGGATCTGATGTCCATGTGCTTGCTTCCCTGACCTGATCTACTCCTTAGGACCTGCTAAAGACAACCTACAGGGTTCTAAACATCTCTACCTGAATGGACCACTGACTGCCAACTTTGCCTGGATGCACAACCCCCTTACTCCAAGGGTATAGTTGTGTCCGCTACTATATGTAGAGGGTATAGTAGTGTCCACTAACTATATGCAGACTTCAATAGAGTCCTATTATGGATGGGCTAGGGGACAAGCCCCAGGTGTCACCTTAGAAATGGTGCACAGCATGGACAGTATTGTCGGCCAAAGGAAACAAATTCCCCTCACTGGTATACACCTTTGTAATGAGAGCCAAATCTTCCCCTAAGGTAGCTCAGACTCTCTGGTACCTCTGATCATGCCTGCAGAGCCTGCTCCTTAGGCCTTACCTCTTGTGTTCACTCCCAGATACTGCACCAAATGGGAGAATTCTGTGTCTTGGTTCCATTCACACCTTGCATCCTCTATTAAACCAATGAGAAAATAGAAAGACAGCTCCTTCCCTCCCCCAGGCCAGGCATAAAGGAGCCCTGGGAGTAGTCACTGTTCTGGTCTCAACTCTACTCAGATCTGGGGTAGCTGAGTCAGCAAGACTAGGGACTTCAGTTCCCATATTGCAGGACAAGAAGTTAACACCCTGAGAGAAGCCTCTTAGAGCTGGGGAAATCCATCATCCACTTAGAAGCTTCCTTCTATTCCCTGGCTGAAGTTGTTTTGCAAAATCATCATAGCCTAGATTTATTGTTCTTCCAATAAGAGGGACTCTGTGAAGCCAGGGGGAAACGTGGCTGTTTTTATGCTAACCACTCTGGAGTAATCAGAGAATCAGGGTCAACACTAGCTCACACAGCTGTTTAACTGGTCCTTTTGGCTCCCCATGGTCCTCTCTGCAATAGACAGACTGTGATTTTGTTATTTCTCATTTTACTCTATGGTCCCTGCATTCTCAGTGCCCTATAAGATTCATTAAGGAGTGAATCTCCACAGTTCAGCTAATGGCTTTAAAAATCCCAATGTCAGCCCCTAAAACTGTCTCAAGGATTTGAGATGGAACCAAACTCAAGAGGGAATGAAGAGACTGAACTTCCCACCATTTGTACAACTGAATTTAGGTTTCAGTTCCTAAGAATGAACAATTTCCCTTCCTAACAACATCCCTCTGACAGCAGGGATGAGGGAGAAAGTCAGCCTCTGCAGTGTCTCAAGGCGGTGACCAAAAAAGGCAGTTCTTGTAATTCCCCTGAAACATGTCCCACTGACCTGGCAGCAGAGGGATAGCATGCAACCTCCACTATCCATGAAAGCCCCTGGGTCATACCTGGCCTAGCTTTGAAGTTTTTACTCTGCCCCTAATCCATCCTTTGTGTTACAAATAGCTTTTTTTGCCCTATGTGAATCTTGTCTGAGAATTTCCCATGGATACAAAGCCTATGCAAAATTTGGTTTAGAGGGAACCCAGAAAACCATGGTACCTCATGAATTATGTATTTGCACCTGGCATTGTATTTTTGGAAGCTTCATTCAATTTGTTTGGAGATATGGAAATCTACTAGCTAAAGTATAAATACAGGAAACAATAAGATGCCTAGAGATGAAGGAAAAATGCTTCAGTTCACCGAGACTGAGCCCCCTGCAGCCACAGAGGCCAAGTTCATTCTCAAGTGTCTCTGAGTCTTCATTTCAGGACCTGCGTGAGCCCACACACCTGGGGCCAAGTTACACGCCACACCCAGACGTGCCCAAATATGTCCAAAGAGGGTAAAACCAGAACCCCAGCCAGTGAAAAGTAAACTAGTGTATACTGCTTGCTTGACCTGTCATGTTGGAGATGACCTAACTGTTCATGGAATTCCCCTAGCTGTGCTTAAAAGGAGCCTGCATACTCCTCCAGTCGTAGCCATTTTGTACGAGTGGCCAACCCTGCATGCTGGTTGTTTCTTTGTTTTTACATACTACTTGAGCCTGTTGCTGTCATAGCCTATCCTGCACCCCCCTCTCTCCTGTCTGACATGAAGCTGCAGGAATAAGGGTCATGAAGGAGAAAAGTTATATGGGAAGACTGGGGATAAGGAATAGAGAAGACAAAAGCAGCAGCTGGACCAGCAAGTCTTGCCTAAGCTGATTAATTAAGTCAAGCAAGCTTATGAGGGAGTACAGCATCATACATACCATCTGAGGGATGGTGAGGCAGAGAGCTAAGTCAGACAATGTGTAAAGAGAACTCAGGATCCATCAGACACAGCTGCCCAGGGGGAAGAGTCAGTTCCCCAGAAGCTACAACTTCAATTCCTTGGAGACACTGACTCCTCCAGTGTCAATCAGGCCTCACCAAGTGCACTCTCCTGGAAAAGGACAAGGAACTAATATTCCATTTGTCCTTTCAAAAAGCCTCTGGGAAAGTCTTGGGTGACTCTAAAGCCCCACACTTGCCCATCTTGCTCTTTGGTTTTCTCTGTGTAATGTGTCCTTCCTGCTGAGTTGTCTCTGGATTATTCTCCCTGTGTGGTACCCATGGACAAGAGACTTCTAAATTCCTTCACAGGTCCTAGCCTGAACTCATACTGAGCTCTTGACTCCCCCTCTGTGCTACCTCTCCTCATCCTACCCTCAGATACAGTGATGGCTGAAGGACTGATCTTCTCAGAGTGGGACACTAGAAAGGGAAGAATTTGAGGAACACAGAATAGTGACTGTCCTGCATGTTCCATCCCTGAATCCTTCATCCCTGTCCTTGTTGGGGGAAGGGGGAATGGATGAGTGCATTTATCAGATCAAAACCAACCCGGTGAGCTCCCCCTTGGCCCCAGCCTCAGGTGCCAGCGGCTTTGGTGACTCTAGATAACCTCAGGCCAATCACAGGCACGCTCACTCCCCCTCCCCTTTTGGCGGAGACAACCCATTCAAATGTCTGCTCCTGGCAGCGCCAGCTACTTCAGAGGAAGATGGGCATTGAAGAGGCTCCTTATGGAGTTGGTTAGCCATTTGGGCAAGAAACTGCTCTTGCCTGGACTGATGCATAAACTGGACATAAAGATCCTGCAGAGAGAGGACTGCTGAACTTGCCTAAAGATAAGATGATCCTTCGGGGTTCCTGATTCATGAAAGGGTCTATGAGACATTCTGCAGGATACAGAAGAAAGTGACTGAACTGTCTTTGAAATTCCCTGCTTCATGGAAAAGTCTGCTGGATACTAATGGGCCTGAAGGCCAGCTATGAATGCCCCAACGGTACAGAAGAACTTTGGGTGACTGTCCAGGCAGCGCGATGTCTCTGTCATTTCTAGAGTTTTGGAAGTTACTTATTTCTTGTTTATTTAGGTAATATTCTATCCTTCTGGAGTCTTTGATGGAGTTGAAGAATAGATAGATAGTTATAGTTATAGTTTTCCTTTGTTATGATAAAAGATAAAATAGATATAAATATTGTAACTGTAATTCTTGCTTGATAAATGTTTTGTTAGATGCAATTTTACTATGTTAAAGTGAAAGCCTTTCTTTTTTGTTTAAACAGCAAACGGGGAAATGGTGTAGGAGGGTTTTCTTTCTATGTGTTGCTTTCATTGGTTGAATAAAGGAAACTGCCTTGGCCTTTTGATAGGGCAGAATTTAGATAGGTGGAGTATGAATAATGCTTTACTAACTTCAAAATTTTTAAATGCTATTGAGGCAGGGACAACAGCTGCTGAAAGGCATGGGACTTTGAGGAAAAATCTGCTGAAGTGAGTCAGCCTGTGAACTACAAGGATGTTTTAACATCAGAATGGAAACCAGGGAAGGCTCTATGTTGGGACTGAGATTATGCTTATGTTTCTGCGGGAGATGGCAAGCTGTAGAAGAAGGATTTAAAAGCCTTTGAAGTGGGTGACTGATTCTCCTACCTGGGGAAAGCTTAAGGAATTGTCTGATAAAGAAGAAAGAATAGTTCCACTGGCTGGGGAACCTTTGAATGCTACAGTTTGTTCCTTGTAACGCTCTTTGTAGTAACTGTACAGGTAACAGGGACCAAGCATGCACAGGGGGCCAATATTCTGAATCCTCCAATTAACATAGGAGTAAATTGGGGGGATTTGGATATCCCTGTGGTGGTTAATGACAACCAAGGGCCTGCCAAGCCTATGGGCGAGGTTAAGGAAATCATAAATTACACTATAGGAATGCAAGGAATTTCCATTTGTATGGGAAATGGAATATAATATCTAAATATAACTTTTCAAGTGTGGTGATCTATACTTAATATTACCCAGGATTTTCATAAGTTTTACATGTTTCATGCATCTGGTTTTAGAGGGCAGAAGATTAATGCTACTAGTTCCTTAAACCTTCCATTTTGTGAGATATGGGTTACCAACAAGGAATCTGGGTACATTGGCAACTATGTAAAAGTAAGAAACCTCAGGTGCTTATTAATATCCTTCATGGAGAAGTCATTGATTGGAGCCCTTTTAGCTTCCCTCAGGAAAACATTTTCACTCAGAATTGAGACACCAATGGTATAATTTAAATGGAACTATGGAAATCAGTTCTACTGTTAATAAACCTATTTGATGGCATGGAGTTAAAATCCAAGTCAAGGCTTCTCTTTTTCAGATTATTGAACTGATTATTACTGTGGTTACAGGAATTACTGCATTAACTACTGTAGCTGCTACGCCTTGGCCCATGCATCATAAAGAAATTCATACTGTTGAGTTAGCTAGAGACAAACGTAACCATTCTACAGAACTTTGGACTCAACAGAATAAAATAGATAGTGAGACAGTTAATGAGATAGCTGATTTGAGACAAGCTGCAATACTAATGGGAGAGCAGGTGGATATGCCGAGGGAACAGATAAAATTAAAATGTGCTTGGAAAGTTACATCTTATTGCATTACACCTTTAAAGTTCAGTAATAGCAAGTATGACTGGGAAACGGCCAAGATGCATTTGACAGGCCATCCTAATTCTTCTCAAATGATTTATGGTTTACAGAAAGAAATCAAGGAAACCTTTTCAGAAAGGTTACCTGATGTGACAGGTATGGACGTTATCAAAAGCCTTACAGATGCCTTGGCCTCTTTTAATCCTGCACATCATCGTAATAAATTTCTTGTTCTAGCGATTGCTAATCTTGTTCCAGCAATAATAACTTTATTGGCTTTAAAATATATTTTAGCAAGGCTGGAGAGATGGTTCAGTGGTTAAGAGTACTGACTGTTCTTCTAGAAGTTCTAAGTCCAATTCCCGGCAAATTTGAGGTGGCTCACAACCATCTGTAATGAGATCTAGTGCCCTCTTCTGGCCCAGCAGGCGGAACGCTGTGTGTATAATAAATTTTTTTTTTTTTAATGCATGTTGGCTTATTTGCTTACGACTGTAAAATAGAGAGAGGGCTGTATTTATTGTAAGGCTACATAATCTTCAATGTAATTAATTATACTTAAACAAAATGAGGAGACATAGTAAGGGATTCCACAAAGCCCTTGCACATGGCCTGCATTTTGTAGGGATAAGACCTACGCTTTGAACAACCTTTTGTATATATCAGGGATTATTATCTGAGCTGCTCTTTTGAAGGAATTACAGAGACTTTGCATAACTTACTCTTGGAGCACCTGGCAAGCCAGGATGTCTCATGACTGAGTATTGCTTAGGCAAACGGTTCCTTCAAACAGCTCCAGATAAGAGATTTTTGTATGCAGAAATTGGCTTGCTAGAGGTGTAATTTGTGTAACAATAAAGCTTCTTTTAGCAATACAATTCTTTTTTATTATTTTTTTAGGGAAAAACATGCTTCCTTTCATTTCCTTTTTTAACAGCACCTGTAAAAAATGAATATATATATATATACATATATATATATATATGTATATATATATGGGTTTGTGGATGTTGGATTATCTAAACATCAACTGCATCACATTAATAGTTACTGAAGGCAAGGCAGGCTATAGAGGATAGAATTTTAAAACTAAAATTATTCATAGCAGCAGCTTTTGAAAGATGATTTTATTAAAGTTATTGCACTTGGTCATTTTATTGCTACAGCACAAGGCTATTCAACTGTAACACTTCTCAATTCTGATTGTAAAGATCATCTCATTCTGCTCATACATTTCAAGTTTAAATGTAAGCATAAACATTCATCAAAAAATCCAGAGTACTTGGAGCATTTTCCTGTATGTGACCACCGTAGGGGAGTGTTAAACCAGGCCCATTCTCTCTGCATCTTCCAGCTTCCAAGTGAAGTCTGCACAGCTCTACGAGGTGATGATTTCATAGTAAGAAATGAGCTTAGTGGTCACAAGCACACCAAAAGAACATTGAAATCCCACAGAAAAGTATTGTGTTTCAAAGAACAGCAAATCTGACATTCACTAGTAATTTGGCAATGATAGATTCGATGCTGTCTTTTATACTCATATATGGGGAAGATTTACTTCAAAATAGAAGTTATTATTAATATAATTTTGTGATATTAACTTCAGGAAGAATAAAAGTTCCCATGTCAGGGGCAAAAACTGGCAAATTATTAAAGGAAATCATTTTTTTCCCTTTAGTAAGTTCAAGCTTGCTTGTTTTTTTCTGAATTCTTCCGTTAATGTCAGAAAAACAGACATACAGAATGACTTCTCCATTCTGACTGAGAGGGCAAAAGTGTGCACCGCAGCACCCTCTGCCGTTCTGACTGTACAGGCGAGTGCAGAGCACTTGCTATCACCACCATCACCACCAAGGGAAGATTGTTTCCTTCTTACCTGGGTCCCTATACAGCACAGGCTGGCCTCAAACTCGTGGTTCTCTTTCCTCGGTCTACAACCTACAGGCATGCAGTCACCACACATGACTCCAATAAACCTTTTAGTAGCTCACAACTATTAAAACATATGTGTTGCCAGGGCCAAGATCACCAAGCAGATAAATGATGCATAATAGTTCCGAAAGGAACCGAACTGCACAAATTTAATATACAATAACAGATTGTGCTTCTATTTTCCTTACTCATGCTTATATCACATAAATTCAGTTTTCTGTTACCTTTTTCTATAAGAATTATTTTCTCATTTTTTTTTACATTTTAATTAGCGTCTGTGAGCTACATATTTGTCCAGAAAGCGTACACTAGTCACTCACCTACTGTTGAATATTTACATTATTTTTCTATTAAAATAACCTTCAATGGGAAAATAAGAAAGCTTGACCTGCTGGAGCCTTTTCCATCCAGCATTGTGGAGGAAGACAAATCATCAGTGTGGAAAGCAGGGGGCGGGGGATATCTAAGATGGGGTGGTTTACTTTTATCTGAAAACTGTCATTAGGAGCTAATTTATTAACAAAAAGCAAATTGATTCATTTGACTAACTTTTTGTCCATCAATAACCCCTCATTAGATGAGCTTAGACTTGAAATGGTTAAAACGGCTAGGCACAGTGGTGTGTCTGTCATCCTAGCACGCAGTGGGCAGAGGCAGGGGGATCAGAAATCTAAAATCATCTTTGCTATGTAACAAGGTTGAGTCCAGCCCGAGCAATATTTTTCAAACAACCAAAAAAGCTAAAATGCACACTTTATATACAATTAATGCTGTCCCTAGAAGTTAATCAAGTGTAATTTTGTGTTGGCAATTCTACTGTTTTCTACTTCAGTTCTCTTTTATTTGAAGCAACACAAGAAATTTTATTTAAAAAGATTTTTCCATTTTAAGATTAAAATGTAAAGAAAAAGTATTTTTTAAGAAGTATGATACCTCCAATCTGGCATTCATTTAATTTAATAAAGTAAACCTTAAAACCTAGCTTGATTTTTAACAAATAATACAATTTCCTCATTGATTTTAGACATGTTGCCCTACAGATACAAGTTTTAAATGTTTGTCTGGTCTGAACCATACCACCCTGAATGTGGTTGATCTGATCTAAGATGTTCCACTATCGATTTGTGATGCTGAAAAATGGCTAAGCATTTATTCTGAAATGATCTTCAACATTTGATTCTCATAATCCATAATGTTACTATTTGTGAAATACTAACACTCTTTTAACATTTAGATAAATAACAATCCAAAATATCTCTGAGAGTTAGTGTGTTCTAGTAGAGAAATCATGTCTGTAAACCCTGAGTTTACATTATAGCTTTCCCAATAAATTTCATTCTGAAATTTTGAAAAGATCTGGGTTTAGAGGCTTTGCTTCCTAAGGTTATCATTAGTGAAAACTAAGGGAAGGCTACAAAGAGCTAATTACAAGATAATGAAATGAGTAATATTTAGAACTGTAGAATGGGCACAAGAACACAGCCATAAGGCTGAGGTTTACACTATTTAACATGTGCTGCAGTGTCTAGGCACAAATAAGAATTAGCATGACATTTTTAGATTCCTTGGGCTACATGAATGAGAACAAAGCTTGTATTTTTCCAAAGATTAATCCAGTATATTTTAACTAACTTCTCTTAATGAATCCTATAGTGTGAGCATTATAGAACACATATAGAAAACATATAGAAGTTTAATTTGCTTTTATTATTTCATTAACGATTCATTATGCATGGGTGAGGAGCCTGGTAATTAGGAACACTCCTATTTTACCACCCAATGTACAAACAGCACTGCAGACACAGGCGCAACAGTGTACTCCTGGGTAAGAAGCTAAAAGTGTGTGTGTGTGTGTGTGTGTGTGTGTGTGTGTGGTGTATGTAGTGCACTATGCAAGTGTATGTCCTTATGTGTTACAGGAAAGCAGTGGTTCTAGTTACTATAAAGCTAACCCATCCATCTCAAATAGTTTATCTTACAGCTTATTTGTAAAGATAGTATGATATTTATAATATAGAACTCTTTAAAAAAAATACAAGTTTCGATAAAAAAAACTATTGTGAACTTTCATTCCTTTTTATACAGATTCAGTAGTATTTTCAAGCAAACAACATAAATGTTTGCCAACCCAGCACAGTAGGAAATAAGGCCTCATTTCTCATATTGGCAAATATATATATATAAAATTGTCACACTCCCTAACTTTTTGGTAGATATCACAGTTCATGTCCTCTCATTTCTTCATCACAACACCACATCTGCTGTCTTAACAAGTCAATTAACTTCATATTGTTGCTCCTAAATCACTGGAGCATTAAGAATACTGAGTCCACACCACCTCAAGAAGACAGAACAACTTCCTTCAGCTTTGCAATTTCCACCTCTAGATTACTCCTCATGGCTTTCTCTTTTTCCAATTCTTTGTGTAGCTTTTCCAGTTCTTTCCCGTGATCCTTTTTCAGTGCATTTACAATACACAGTAATTCAACAATCTAGGCTCTAAGTTCATCCAGAAGACTTTTTTCCCATTCTGTCTCTGCTTTAGCTTTGAGTTCTAAGGGAGTTAGGGAAGCAGTTGCATTTACTTTAGAAGCACTTGCAGGTGTTGGAAGAGATGGCTCTGAAGAGTAGCGTGTATCCCTTTTAAGCTCCACGGGCTTTTTGTTGCCACTATCTTCTTCTTTGGGTAACTACAACATTTTTTTCTGGTCTTTGAGTTGGAGAATGTCCACCATTGAAGCGGCCAGGCAACCGTCTTCCAGGCATCTTGGGTCTATTTGTACTGAGATGTAACAAGTTCTCTGAGGAAGCTATGTCATCAAAATGTACAGCATCTGTTCTTTGAAGTATCTGGCTAACAAGGCATCAAAGTCTACTGATTTTGGCCTGACTGGCAATTGTTCAGGATCTAACTTTGGTTTTGATACTGTCTCAGTTTCAATCTTTGAAGAAATTGTAGAAAGTTCTCCCTTAATTTTGTCTGCTGGAGGTGGAAGAGGAACTAGTTTGTCTGGTTGCTTTTGGGTTCCAGGAGACCGTAATAAATTATTCGCTTTGGTAGGTGGGGGTGGGCTATTTGGGTGAAACTTGAGGAGCAGCTGGCCTAGAAGGTTTTATATTCCAGTGATTTTTCATCTTTTTCTTCAGACTTTAGAGGAAAAGCTTTCTTCTCTGCAGCTAACAGGTCAGGCTTTGGTGCTGGACCCTTTGCAGAAGGAGGTGGTTTCTTTGGTTTTGGAAAGTCTTTATCTAGTTCACTTGTCAGAACAGTGAAGTTGTCTGGAAACACTCCTTCTTTGCCATTATTTCACCCTTCTGCCAGCCTGCTTCTCCAGTGTCCTTACTTATCAAATGGATTATCGCCCCTTCTTTAAAAGTAAGTTTGTCTTCATTGGTTCCTTCATAAGCAAATAATACTCTACAATATTCCTTAGCTTTACTCTTGCCATCAGTGTCTGGTTTGTCACCTCCACGTTCTGGGTTCTGGACCCCAGTGACTGCAGAATTAAGGGCCTTTCTGTTTTCTCTCTTCTGTTTCACTACTGGATGCTCTTGTCCTAAGTTTCACAGAAGCTTCTTTAAAAATATCTCCAAATCCAACTCCTCGGAAAACTTTCTTTGGCTATGTATTGATCCAGGATCACTCCCGTTTCCCGGAGACAGTAATGATGAGGTAGGGCAGTCAAAGCTATTTCCAATTCATCCTGAGCTTCGTGAGTTTCAGCATCATCTGTGAGCGCTAACTCTTTCACAAAGTTTGAGGGGAAAAGTCCCAACTTAATGTTCAGGGTTCCGCTCCACCAGCCTTCCTCCACTGTCAGTATCCCCCACTCTCAGCACCAGTTTGTCCTCATTTTGTGGAAGGTAGTCAAAAAGAACTTTACACTGACACTTTTTGTCTTCTTCGGGGTTTTGATTTGTGGATGTGGCTGAATTCCTCCAGCTGGAAGTCCCTAAGTGCTGATTCGCTGTACAAGACTCGCTGCTTTTCCATGTCTTTCCTGTTTGATGGACAAATTGTTATCCTTGGGTTCCTAAGTTCTGCCCTATCAACAGGCCAAGGCAGTTTCTTTATTCATTAATGGGAATCAGAGCACAAAGAGGGGACTCCCACATCACAGCAAGGTGAGTGAGGAGTATGAAAGGGTATCTACTGTCAGAAAAGGGTACAGTAGGATGGATTAGGTCATGTAGAGCTTCATGAGTCACTGAAGAAACCAGTATTTCGTAGAACCATAAGAAAGTTTGACTAAGAGGTAACTTAAACTAGTTTACATATTAGATATGTGATGCTAGATTCAAGACTGAGAATAGACCATGAAACATCAGCAGGAAGAGGTAGGAAGCTGGACCACAGACCCAGGATGCTGGCTGGAGCAGCAATCTCCTTGGGCACAGTGAGAAGGGTCAGATTACAGATGTGTTTACAAGCCAGTGTCAGGGCTGCAGCAATGGCTCAGTGGGTAAAGCAGTTGCTATGCAAACATGAGGACCTGTGCTCTGATCCACAGCATCCTCACAGATGCCTGCTGGGCGTGGCTACAGGCTTGTGATCCCAGAGCTCAGGAGGAGAAAACAGGAAGTCCCCCAGTTGTCTAAGTAGCTAGACTAAACATATTCATAAGCTCTCAATTCACACACATGCACACACATGTGATTTCTCATGTACATGAACATGTACACACACCATAAACCTGAAGGAAAAACATGGATGTTAGTAGGAACCAAATACCAGATTTGAGATTTAGGAGAGTCCAGGAGTGAGAAAAGCCCCAGGGTGTGGGGCCTGCCAGCCACTTCCTGAAATGAAGAGCTTGTGAACTGGCAGGCTACAGGGAGAAGAGGAAGTACACAGATCCAGAGCACAAATCTGGGAGACCAGGAGCTTTTGCTAAACTGGAACCTGTTGGCAAACCTAGGGCCCCCTCCCCCGCTTTAGTAGATGAGGTGAGGCTCAGACATGAGGCCTGCACTTAGGAGGAGGGGCCTTTGCAGGCCTGGAAGAAGCTCTCAAACCTGACTCTGCAGAGACTTCACAACAGGAAATGAGCTGAACAATGCTCAACCTCCACTCACAGGGTTCAAAGGAAGACCATCTGCGCAGGCTCTGATGCCTGGCTTCCTGGAGGACTTCCTGGCTTCCAGAATCTCTTTCACTTTTGAAGAAGATAGTTTGGCCAGAGATTCACGCATCAGTGGGCCCAGTGGAGGAGCAGGGTGAGTAGTGGGACCAACAGAGTCCACAAAACCATTTGAGTTGTGGGAAGATAAGTGCTGGCCTGACGGCACTAAGGCATACTGTGGCAGACATGGGGACTTCTTCCTCATAGGAAGGACGGAGGCTTGAGCCACTGCTTGGAGAGTCTGCAGGCCAGCTCTGGTGGGTGGGAGGTCGCTGGATTTCCCTGTATGTTTCATGTACCTACTCCTGTCATAGCCTATCCTGCACCCTCCTCTCTCCTGTGTGTTGTGAACCTGCAGGAATAAAGGTCCTGAGTGGGGAGGTGTTATAGTGGGAAGCCTGAGGATGAGAAATAAAGAAGACAAAAGCAGTCGCTGGGCCCAGCAGGGCTTGCCTAAGCTGAGAAATTAGGCCAACCTAGCTTACTAGTTAGTACAGCACCATTTATATTGTTTGAGGTATGGGTGGGTCAGTCAAGGTCAGCAGAGAGCTAAGTCAGACAATATGCAAAGAGAACACAGGGTCCCTCAGACACAGTTGCCTTAGGACTGATAACCACAGCCCAGGGGGAAGAGTCAGGCCCCCAGAAGCT